>OZ010792.1:581258395-581588395 GCA_963932465.1 Maratus speciosus
GAAATTTTCTCACCGTGTAAGTATGGTCACATGATGTCTGCTGCGAGACACTAGTGCGTAAATCAAGACCTGGCTTCTTTACACACAGAAATAAAGCCCAGTTAATATGACGTCATATGATTGACACAAACATGAATAAATATTTTATTTATATGGACGGAAATCCATTTTGTCCTTTGAAGATGACATCATTTTCATCATCGGGTTACTGAATCATTTATGCAATTGTTTTAAAATGTTTAAATTGTTCTCATTACGATTATATGGAAAAGAAGTAATTTTCAAAAGCGTTTTACTCCATGTATACCGAACATCTTTAAATAAATCAACAAGCATTAACTCGTTGAAATAAATAGTAGGCTGCTTGGTTACACACTGAAATAAACCTTAGTGAATCTGAATATGACATCATATTGACAAGCCATGGTATTTATTTTCAAGGATGAAAATGTTGTTTACTTTTGAAAATGATGCCTTTTTTTCCATCGGAATCATTCTACCATTAAGAGATTCGGTCATCGTGTAACGCAATTGTTTTAAAATATTTGAGTTACATGAATGGAAATAAATTGTTTTTATTTTAATCAGCAAAAAGGACGTCATTTTCACTGACAGAAGCATTGTACTGATGGATGGATTGTGATAAGGCAAATTCAATATTATGTTATAGAGAGAAAATTAAATCAAATTCTTCACATCTCAATTTAAAGCTATTATTTTATTACCGCATTCATTAAAATTCAAACTTTATTTGTATCTTTTGTACGCAAAATTACCTGCTTTATATTTGTTTACTTGTTTACAGTTTCACGTGCAGGATTCCTTTGGTTTGTTTCACTTCAAGTAACATTTTGTCATTGTTGCGCACAGTTATTATTATTGAAAGCATTTTTTATCTGGCAACAGATATTTGTCAAAAAATTTTAATTTATCTGGCAACAATCATTTATCTAAGCTATATTTGTGAAATCAACTGTCAATCTCTGCTATAACTCTTGGATATTTTGCTGCAATTTATAAGTGGTTTTGCTTTAGATCTTACAATCAAAATGGAAGTAATCGATTTTTTTTACTTTGTGTATTATTTTATGCTATTCTGTTTAGCTAACTTTTTTTCTTTTCTAGTTTCTTTTCTGTTGGCTGAAGACAGCATTGACTATGACGGAAGTGAAAGTGGTGAAACTGATGAAGATTCAGATGTAAGTATCGCTACTAATGATACCTCTGATTGTTTTTTTCAGTTCGTTCCAGTTAATCCAAGATTCCAGGACTGCTGGGAAGAAGAAACGCAGGAAGACGGCGAGGGATTCTGGATCGACCAGGAAATTTTCCAGCGTGTCGTGCCAGCATCAGCATTGGAGGCAGTCGAACTGGAAACAGTGGAGTCATCTGTTCCTGAAGTGAGTGTATTAACACCTTTACCTTTGCAGGAGGCTAGCAGTGATAACGGACAACCAGCAGAAGAGGTACGTGCACTAACACCTTTGCCTTTACAGGCTCCATCCAGCTATCCTGTGGAAGAAGCAAAGAAGAAGGGCACTTTCCGCAAGCGAATGAGTGCACTTTTCTGCTGCTTCCCTTGTAAAGTGAAGAAGAAAAACAGGTACGATTAGATTATTTGGTGCTACTTGATTATCCCGTCAACCAAAATAACTATTGCCAAATTGTAAGATTGAATGCCAATAATGGATAATCGTAAATGTCACATTCACTTGACATTAAACATGTACGTCACCAAGTGATTTTTAATTCGACGTTTTATTTCTATTTTTATGAATGTTTTACTAATTTAGTTGTTCTTTCATTATTTAAAATAAAAATTATGTTAATTTGTATAATTTGGGCGATTTTTTTAATTTGGCGAAATTAGTCGACGGGATAATCAAGTAGTGCCGATTATTTTTTCAGTAAATAGGGGGTAGATTAAGTTTATATATTAATATTGAATTCTTGGTGCTATAAAAGTAAAATATTTTTGAAATATTTCAAATTGAGTCATATATTTAACTTTCAAAAAAGAAAATAAAATAAAGAAAAAGGTTTAACATATAGAAAAATTTTAAACAGTAAATATTCTTCAGTACTTGTTCAAACTATTGCATTTTTGGCACAGCTTTTATACGGCAATAATAGCTCTCATTTTCAACCAATTCGTAATGTTTTAGCAATCTGTTCAATTCATTAAACGAATTATTATGTAATAAAAAACTCTAAGATCTTTAAGTATGTTTTAGTTTCTGTAATTTAATTATAACTATTGATTAAAAATAATGGTACTTGGCGAGATTAATAAAATGGGCTTGACTTAAGAGAGAAAGATATTTTTATGTTAGCCAGGCGCGGGTATTAAATCACTTAACATTATCTCCACCGCCATCTCTAGTATTGCATTTATTTATTTACTACTCATATTTATTTATTTCATCATTTCATTTATGATACATAAATAAAAATTCATATGCTCAATACATTTAAAATGCACGCCTTTCACCTATTTCATTAAAAAAAAGAAGAAAAGATACCATATATTAAACCATTTTATTTCAACATCAAAACACTGTTTTTTTATTTAGCTCACGCAAAAAATAATGGCTGCTGCCTGGGAAAAAAATACGCTGTTGGCGAGATTTGTGACCGGCTAACAAAAATGTACCGAGAGAAATTTTGACAACCTATATTTACTGTTTTGTGCGCACGAGTATTTTCTCCAATATTTACCTAATTTATTTAATATATACACTATGACGCAAAAGTTTAGACAATGACGTCATTCATCTTTAAAATGTAGAATTATGACGTCAGAATTACAAAAACCTGTAAATATATTCAAAAACTGATTTAAAATGCTATGTACAAAAGACAGTCGTTTTATTTGCTATAATACTAATTTTTTTCATAAAAATTCAAATGTGCTTGTCGCAAAAGTTTAGACACTATTCTAAATTTCTTTGAATATTCGCTGGCATATGCAAATTTAGAATCGATGATGTCACAAATTTGGAGTACTTAAGTTCTGCAAACGATTGCGCTTCATAGTCGACATGCCGAGAGCTAAAGAAATTCAAGTGGATGAGGTTTCAAGGATTTGGCAGTTGAAAGGTGAAGGGAAGAGCGTTTCTGAAATTTCTGCTATTATTAATAGGTCAAAAAAATCTATTTATCGAGTTTTATCGAGTGGTTCCGAATATAAAGCAAAATGTCGGTCTGGGAGGCCACGTGTGACAAATGTACGAGAGGATCGCCTGATACAAAGACTAGCGAGTACTCAACAAATGAGCGTACGTGGAGTTCAAAGCTCATCGGACTCTCTGTATCAAAGGATACGATTCGTAGACGAATTTTGGAAAAAGGAACAATCGTTTATAGCAAAATGCAGAAGAAACCAGCTCTGAAACGACATCATAAGTTACAAAGACTTATGTGGGCTCGAAAGCATATGTCATATGGGGAGAAATGGCAGTCGGTTATATTTAGCGATGAAAAAAAGTGGAATCTGGATGGTCCAGATGGTTGTTTATCGTATTGGCATGACTTGCGGAAGGAACCTCGACGTTTTTTTAGTCGCAGACAAGGAGGGGCTCGGTGATGGTTTGGGCAGTCTTTTGCTATAATGGACAAGTATCTCTGACCTTCACCAGTGGTCGTCAAACTTCACAGCATTATACACAGACATTAGAAGAAAACCTACTGCCATTTGCTGAGCTTCTAGGGGGTCCTCAGTGGGAATTTCAGCAAGACAATGCTTCAATTCACACTGCAAAACATTCAAAATCTTGGTTTAATTCCCATAATATAAGAGTTCTCGACTGGCCAGCATGTAGCCCAGATCTTAACCCTATAGAAAACCTTTGGAGCATCATGTGTCGCAAAGTTTATAGCAACGCTAGACAATACTCTTCTGAAAAGGAACTTAAGACATCTGTTGAGAATGCATGGTACGATATCGATCCACAAACTATGCAAGATTTAGTTTCTTCCATGCAATCTCGTGTATATGACGTAATACATAAGCATGGATGCGCAACCAGGTTTTAAAAATTGTTTATTTCGATTTTATTTAATTTGTGTCTAAACTTTTGAGACAGCAGTTTATTTTTGTTACCATTTAATTTATTGCAATATGCACAATTCCACTTTTCTTTGTTATAAATATTGTTTATATGTACAGCACATTAATTTCAGGCAGTGATTTGAAAATTGAATAAATATTTTTCAAAGTATGTAAGAATTTCTTCATTGTCTAAACTTTTGCGTCATAGTGTAGAATCAGAAATAATTTATCTAATATAGACAAAAAGAAGCCACTAAAGTAAAATATAAAGTTCGAAGAAATTTCTTTAATACCCACATTTGCAATCGCAATATTTCATCAATTTTATTTTTGTAGCGTTTTATCATTCGACAACGTATCGCACCGTTTTAAAGTCCGCATTGCGCCAAACCTACTTTAAAAGTGCCTAGGCCCCGTATCAAAAGAAAGTGCCTTTCATAATATTCAAGGTATTTCTACTAGTCATAGATTCCTGCATTACACCAATATAATATAGACGTGACCGGATTTTGTATGCTTTTAAAATTCGTTATTTTCCGAGGCAATTTTATGAATTCAAACTTATGTAGATGTGTTACTAAAACAAAGCCCTAAGAAAAATAAAAACAAAAACCCTGTTACGTTAATTTTATGTTACTGTTAGAGATGTTGTCAAAGCATAAAATAGTGGGCTTTTATCATGCACGTAAATTGGAATCATTTTCAAACTAACGGTACTATGATATTACTTTTTTGTATGATTAGAAAAATATTAACAAGTTCTCCTTTAAGTTAAAATAATGCCAGGTTAAAAACTCCCATCGCAATATCCTTCTTTTTCAACAGTTTATATTTTCCTCGGCTATTTTTTAATGTAATTGGTGTATAACAGATATTTAGATATTGATTGAAAAGCAATAAAAATTCTGTAAATACTTTAAGGGGGCTGGTCACTCAGCCTCGGAATTCTCCTCCGTAATATGAAGTCAATGGATTTTTGATGCATTCGTATATTTAAAATATCTTCTTGGGAAATTCATAGTTTTAACATCTTTTTTCTGTACTCTACTCAAAGGAAGTCTCTTTTTTGATAAGTTTTTAAAATATTTCTATAATCTACGTTGAATTTAATGTTTTACGTGTTCAAAGCGGGCGAACTGTGAGTAAGATTTTAACATTTACTATAAAATTAAGTCTATACTTAAGAAATATTTTGAGAACTAAGAAAAAAAGAGAAATCTTTTAGGAAGTGTACACAAAAAAATAGAAGTTAAAAAAATTAATTTCCCGGGGAGATATTTTAAATAGACGAATGCATCCAATGCCTAGTAGACTTTGCATTAATGAGAGGAAATTGGAAGCTGAGTGACCAACCCCCTTAGGGATAGATAAGACCAGTTAAAATAAATAAATAAAAATACAGTTTTAGATATATAATAATTTTTAACGATGGCTTACGCCCTAGAAATCTACATTCAATTACATGAATTTTTATTCACATTGCTAACAAGGCGTAAAACCAACTGAGTGGAAAAGCATACAGGCTAGGGTTCGAACCTGGGTCTTTGGTTCAGCGCATCAAAGCTATTCCATCTTTTGGTGCGTTGAACCATAGACCCAGATTCGAACCCTGGCCTGGATATTTTTTAGTCAGTTGTTTTAACGCCTTGTTAGCAATGCGAATAAAAATTCATGTAATTAAATGTAGATTTCTCGGGCGTAAGTCATCGTTAAAGATTATTATACAGGGTGTTTCTAAAAGAATATCGGGGTTTTAACGCTTGGTACTATTTATTACATAAAACTTAAAATTATATTTAATGCACAAAATGAAAGAGCAACTCAAACAGTTTTACCTACAAGCTTACAAGTGTTCAATGTGAGCACCTTTCGTCACACGGCACACATCAAGTCGATAGCTCAGTTCTTCCCGAACATTGATTAGCAAAGAAGTTCTGTTCAGACGCTCACCCGATCTGACGCCATGTGATATCTACCTGTGGGGGTTCATAAAGGATCGTGTGTATGTGCCTCCACTACCAGCTGACCATTGCAGCTGTTGCAACAATGACCCCACAAACACTCATCAATGTTTGGGAAGAACTGAGCTATCGACTTGATGTGTGCCGTGTGGCGAAAGGTGCTCACATTGAACACTTGTAAGCTTGTAGGTAAAACTGTTTGAGTTGCTCTTTCATTTTATGTAATAATTATAATTTTAAGTTTTATGTAATAAATACTACCAAGCGTTAAAGCACCGATATTCTTTTAGAAGCACCCTGTATACATATTATCGATGCTGGATTAATTTGGACTCATTTTTGCCGCAGGATTGTCGTTCATGAAGTTACCTTATCTTGTGCTACTGTTGCAGCCGTACCAATAGACCCGGAGCCGGCAGCCCAGACAATCACCTCATCGAGTTCACGGCTGAAATTCCGGAATGAGTTAAAACTCGATTCGCATATTACAACGCAATCGGTCTGCCAAGTCCTATCTTGGTGGAGAACACCTGAAAACTCGATTTTCATACCTTTGAGTGCAGGAAAACGTAATGGTGAACCTACGAGTCAAATGTTAAAATCGGGTTTTCAGGTGTTTTCCACCCAGATAGGACTTGGCAGACCGATTGCATTGTAATATGCGAATCGAGTTTTAACTCATTCCGGAATTTCAGCCGTGAACTCGATGAGGAGATTGCCTGTGCTGCCGGTTCCCGGTCTACAACATTTAAGAGTGAAGGGTACCAGGCTAGGTGTGTCGTTCCAGGTGGCTCAGGTGGAAGAGCGTTGGTTCGCTGAACCAAAGATCCAGGTTCGAACCCTGGCCTGGATACTTTTTCCCTCAGTAGGTGTTACGCCTTGTTAGCAATGTGAATAAACATCCATGTAATTAAATATTGTTTTAGACAGTTTAACTTAAATAGGTCGATTATAAGGTAATGAAATTAGAAATTCCATAAATTTTAATCTTAATTTCAAAACTTCTTAAGAAACGGAAGCTATTTTTCGGTGATTGGTACTCCAGTCGCAATTGAGCACCTATGTAGCAAACTGCTTGTTACGTGTCGCAAAGTGTAGTAATCAATTTTATTTTATTAATTTGAATGACGAATTGCTACGCAAGGACGTCACTCATACATCATGTTTTAATTTATAACGTATACAATCTATTATAGTTTAATAAACGTTTTTTTTGGCAATAAAATAGGTATCCAATCATAATCCAAACAAATTAAAAAGTTGATCCTTTTAATCCGGCTAAAATAGCACAATTCCAAAATATGTAAAATGCACAAGATAGATAAAACCTTGGAGGAAAAAAAAAGATGAAACGCTCACATACCTGGAGTCAGCATCATATTTTTGAAACAGATTTGAACGTTGATAATGTTGATATACATTGTAGATTAGATGTTACTGATAAATGAACTGCCACTCAGCTGTCGTACCAGCAGGTGATGTTGCTATGGTAACAGCCCGCTACAATGTGAAATGAATAGCAACCCGATTACGGGTGTTACCCTGACTCGAAGACAGTCATCAGTAATCGGATTCCCATTCATTTTACATTAGAGGAGGTTGTGCTATGTTGCTATGGCAACGCCACCAGCTGGTGCGACAGCGGACTACCAGTTCATTTATCTGTACCAACTACTCTATTATTATACAGTGAAATACGTTTAACACGAAATTGAGGGGACCAAAATTTTTTTTCGTGTTAAAAGAATTTCGCGTTAAAAGATTCGTAAAAAAAAGAAAAAAAAACCTCACAAATATTTTCGACGTCGTCAAATTTTATTTCGATTTCCTGTTTAACTGCTAGTAGGCTGCATCCATTAGGATAAAAAGCAAGTAAAAAAATATTGTTTTTTGTTTTTTTTTTTTTTTGGGGGGGGGGGGGGGAATAGATATCTTTTTTTGAAGTGTTTTTTTTTTTTTTTTTTTTCAGCATTCTGAGATCTAGCTTGTTTGAATCAAATAAGCAAAGCTGTCTCTAAATCTTCGTGCTTAGCGATTCTCATACGTTTTCTCGCTTAAACATACTGCGCTCAAGCATTAAAGTAATGGGATCCCTGTTTTTATTATCGTTAATAAAGTACAATTGGCAATGCCAAACTCTTTGCAGATTTCTGTTTTCGTCCTTTTTCATCAACTACTACATTAAGCAGCTTCATATTAATTTGAAGCGAAATAGCAGTTTGTTTTCGCACCGATTTCTCAACCATTGTGCTCATAAAACATAAGCATATTTACATTTAAAAAAAAAAAAAAAACGAAATTCACTGGTCTTTTATCCAAAATTCAGTGGTTTTAACACAAAATTTACCAATTTCAACTCAAACCAACAGATCGAAATCGAATTTTTTTCGTGTTAAGCGATTTTTGTTTCGTGTTAAAAGAAAGAAAATGTATTAAACTGCATAGTATACTGTCCGGACCGCTATATCATTTCGTGTTAACCGATATTTCATGTTAAGCGTTTTCGTGTTAAACGTATTTCACTGTATATCAAAACACCGACGTAAAATTGGTTGTAATTATGTGACGCTGCCTCCCAGACCATTATATTGTGAGTATTTAAATATGAAGTGTCGTATCATATTCACCATACATACCTATTCAGGAACAATTTATGTTTAGTAAAAAGTGAATTTCGGCAACTATATACGAGGGGTATCAATAAGTTTTTGCCCTCACATAGAAATAATTGAGTAAAAATTATGAAACTGATACATTGTAATAGTCCTTTTCTATATAGTCACCGTGAACAGTAACACATTTCTGCAAACGTTATTTCAAAAAGAGGGGGAAGGATGTATTGCAGTAGGCGCGATACTAGACACAAAGGGGCGCATTTTTCTAACTTTTACCGACCCCCGCATGTGACATAGTGTTGAAAAGGCCTGTGACCTCTTATTCATGTTATGCACATCCTGAGTCCCTCACCAATTTGCCCTCCGGGGTGTGGGGAGGGGGGCACTTTCTAAATTTTACGGACACCATTCATGCCCCGGAAGGCAAATTTGGGGGGATGAGCTCGGGGTTGCATATCCTGAATAAGTGGTCACAGGTCTTTCTAACAATATGTCACATGTGGGGATCGGCAAAAGTTAGAAAAATGCCCCCCTTTGTATCTACTATCGCGCCTCCTAGAATATATCCCCCCCCTCCTTTTAAAATACCGTTTGCATCAATGCGTTACTGTGACGATAACTATATAGAAGAGGACTAATACAATGTAGCAATTTCATAAATTTTACTCAATTATTTCTATTTGAGGACAAAAACTTATTGATACCTCCTCGTACATCATTAGCTTACCGTTCCTGTATCCAGTAATATTTAGAGTCCGTATTTGGCGAAAAATGACGTCCTGATAACCGAAATATACCAAATTTCTAATATTCATGTCTCACAATAATAGCATTCGATTGATTATATACGAAGTAATTAGCCAACTACAGAACTCACGAATTATTTTTCATACTTTAGTAAAAGAGATAGAAACGATATACCCGAAGTACTCTGTCAGCATGATGATATTTTTGTTTGAAGCGCATTTTATATATGAGAAGCTCACAACCGCAGTAGACCAAATCCATTTTGGGGAAAAAAAATGTGATATTCCATTTAGAAGGTGTATAAAATCTGTTTTGTCCACCCCCACAACGAACCAAGTCTGTTTTCACATACTTTATCATAGATGTTATCTGTTTACAGACATGGTTTAATGTGGTAGTGGATAAAACAGATTTTATGCACCTTCTAACTAGATTATCTCTTTTTTTTTTCAAAATAGAGTTGGTCTACTATGGTTGTGAGCCCCTCATATATATGACACTATGAGGATAAATCAGTTAAAATGAATAAAGTGGGACTCCAGGGGTCAGGTACTTTCTAAATGTTAAAAATTTTGAAGCATTTATTCTTTAAAATTGCTAGACTTAAGAAATAACTTTATAGGAATATTTAAACAACCCTATTCTTTAAATTTTTAATTTTCAAATCAAATTCATTTTTTTTATCTTTAAAAAAATTGATGCAACGTGCGGAGGATAGCATTCACATAACTTAATCCTATAAGCTTTTTTTTTTTATATATAAGACCAAGAGATAAGTTATAAGACCTAAAATAAATTGCAAATAAAACAAAACTTGTATTTTTCACTAATATAAGTAAATATTTCATCATAATTTGGGAATTCGGAAATATTTTTAAAACATAAAAAAGCATAATATTATAAGAATTAACTCATTAATAGAAATTTTAGGATATTTAGTCTACATTTAGGATATTTAGTGTACATAGTTATGCAAAATGTCAAAGTTTCATGAAAATCTGTATGGCCATTGTAGAAAAATTGAGCCACCCAATATCCCTTATTAATAATAAAATGACCTAGAAAATCTAAACCTTCCTTATGCCTAAAAAAACGATAGTTGAAGTTCTTTTTTTTCTTAACTTTTGTTTTAATACCAAATTTTGTAGTCGGTTTTCCTTAAAATAACACAAATTAACAACATTTTAATATGAATGAATGTAAAAAGAAAAAGAACGAACTTTTTGGGTGGATTTAAAGGTACTTGATCACTTTTTTAAAAAAAAATTAAAGGGGAAACATTGAAATGGGGTCATCAGTGTATTCGGAATTTCGTAAATACGGGGTCAACAGTGTATTCTGAATTTCGTAAATACTACATAGAATAATAGCAACTACGGTCAATAGCCATTCGAGAAGCTGCACAAGTATTTTGTTTTTCGAACTTTTTCGTCTCTAATGACTGTTTTTAGACCTTTTCGTGTAAATTATTACATCTCTTTAAAATTATTTACGAATCAGATATAAACTCTACCCCCTGTTTACTGAATTTTTGTTTTTTTTTTGTTTTTTTGTTGTTTTTTTTTGTAAGCAATGAGTCTTTTTTTTTTTCTTTGCAGCATAAAAATAAGTATAAGTTTAATTTATCTATTTATATTCTATGTTTAGTTTTAAGTTAGTTTTTAAGGTATCCATTATTCTGTAAATATCTAAATTATTATTATTAGTGTTCTGTTTCATGTGAATAAACCATGTAATCATCATCTTTGGCTTACTATACTTAAAAATTGTGTTATTTTATACTTTAAAAAATGTTATTTTGGCTTATTATTCTGAATTTCTCCACAGTTCAATTGATTACAATAGTATCTCAATAATAATTCATAGATCTTCACAGAAACATATTTTTTTACAGCCTTCAGAATTCCATCAACATCTTACCGCTAAATAAATAATAAAAACGCGAAAGTATTAACTGTTTTTTAACGTGCATATTTTTCATCTTCCTTCATACATTTCTATAAAAACAATTTCCTCATATAATCTTTCTTTTCTTATGCAATCTATTCGGAGACTAAAAATATTTAAATCATCATCATCGTCGGAGGGTATCTTTAAATAATACTAGCAGCAGGCAAATCAACTTTATAGGACTCAGAAAAATATATTGCAAGACAGTGGTGTAACTAAAAGGCATCATCTGGCATGTGTAACATAAAAAAGGGGGCGGGGCATCTGACAATGGTTATGGCAGATGCACTTTTCTTTCTTTGTTGCTTTTTCTACGGTTTTTGGCTGCTGGACAATTAAAAACCGATTTCATTGAAGCTTTTTCTACGGTTTTTGGCTGCAGGACAATTAAAAACCGATTTTATTGCTGCTTTTTCTACGGTTTTTGGCAGGACAATTAAAAACCGATTTATCTGCTGCTTTTTCTACGGTTTTTGGCTGCAGGAAAATTAAAAACCGATTTTATTGCTGCTTTTTCTACGGTTTTTGGCAGGACAATTAAAAACCGATTTATGTGGTGCTTTTTCTACGGTTTTTGGCTGCAGGAAAATTAAAAACCGATTTAATTGGTGCTTTTTCTACGGTTTTTGGCTGCAGGACAATTAAAAACCGATTTCATTGCTGCTTTTTCTACGGTTTTTGGCCGCAGGACAATTAAAAACCGATCCCATCCGATGTGGCAACACCTTGTCGTGGTGGATGGGCTTTACACTAAGATTGCCACAACTGCTGAATGACCTGGAAATCATCTTTTTTTTTTTTTTAGTAAAAAATACATACGCTATCATTTTAGGATTTGTAAATTGATTTATCAACATATAACCATAATTTAATTAATATGAAACTATTAATTGATCAAAGCGTATTTTTAGGGTTCCCTAAAATAATACCGTACGCCATAGTAAATACGGAACCATTATAACATTACTCCTGTGTAGAGCTGTTGCAAACCGAATGTATTCGTTACTGAATAACGGGTATTCTCTCTAATACGAAGTACCGAATCGTTACTTTGGAATATGACTTGTTACTCCTTACTGCAGAACTAAATTAAACAAACTTCAAACGCTATCTTCATTTCGTGATTCATGGATAGAGCCGGATAGTCTAATGCGGAAAGATGAGAGTTTGTATTCGAACTTTGGACTGGGAATCGGTTGTTCCCATATCGGTATCACATACGGGTGTTCATTTTAGTCGTTTCGTTACTTTAGCACCCGTTCATTCGCCGAAAATGCTCGTGTGAATTTTGGAAGAAAGTTTTTGAAGCCACGTGATCAATAGCAGAACAAACTGCTTTTAGAAAAACGATTACTGGAGACCAATCCTTCTTTCAGAGATTGCACTTTTTATCTCACAGATATGAAGACATGCATTTTTCAAACGTGGACAGAATAATTTATTTTTTTGAGCAACAGATTAATAACATTTAGCCCGGTGCTAGGCGAGCAAAAAAAGGCCGAATTCGGAATTAATTAGGGGAAAGCTGGAAATTGTTTTAATCCCTTCTGTTTAGGTCTAGAATGAATATGCTATGTTTTCCCCCTCTTACTAGGTGAGCGTTAGGAAATATGTATAGAATTATAGTCAAAAAACACGTTTTTTTGCATACCATAACAATATCTCAAAAAAGCTAACTCTGTCAAGAACATTGTCAATACAAATGTTGTAGAGCTTAAAATTCTGAGTAAAATGAGTAGCTACACTCAATACTTATCTTGAATATTAAGGTCTCAATTCTACTTCAAAGTTTTAGACCCATTATCAGGGGGATGACCTCAGAATTAATTAGGAGAAAACTGGAAATTGTTTTAATCCCTTCCGTTTAGGTCTAAAATGAACGTACTATGTTTTCTTCCTCGTACTTGGGTGAATGTTAGGAAATATGTACATATTTATTTTCGAAAAACACGTTTTTTTTAGTTTCCTTAACAATATCTCAAAACAACTAACTCTACAAAAAACATTGTCAATACAAATGTTGTAGAGCTTATAATTCTGAATAAAATGAGTACCATCATTAATATTTTTGTTTAACATTAAGG
The DNA here is from genome assembly GCA_963932465.1 of Maratus speciosus. NCBI lineage: Eukaryota > Metazoa > Arthropoda > Arachnida > Araneae > Salticidae > Maratus > Maratus speciosus. Next base: position 581,271,804 of record OZ010792.1, read on the forward strand.
TCGCAATTCTATTTCAACTGGGCTAATTTCCATGTATGTATTTTTAAAAAAAGGAAGCATGGAGCCAAACAATAAAGAGATACGATGTGTTTACCTTTTAAGAGTTTAATTAGGCTAATTTTGCATTAATTATGCATTTAATGTATGGAAATTGCTTATAATTTTATTGTAAAAAGAATGCAAGCTTACAGTAGATTAAAATATTCATTTTAGCTGTATTTTAGGGATGATAAAGTATTAATATGAAATATAACTTTTTAAATTACAGATTTTTACAGGTACACGTATAAGCGGGCACACTTGATCTGAAATTAAGAAATCGATTACCGTCTCTATTTTTCCATTAAATGCAAAATAAATTTTTGAAGATGACGATGCTGGTCAAAAATGGTGTTTTAAACCGAATTTCTGGACTCTTCGAATTTTCTGACTGGAAAGTAATTGAAGGATCGTCATATAAAAGCATTCGAATTATGACTTGAACTGCAATACACTTATCGAAAAATGAAAAAAAGCCATTCGATTCCATATCATCACCATTGTAATGATTGCCAATTTTGTTTTTATGCATTAGACTATGAATTTGTCAGAAAGTTTTGCGATGTTGCACGGGGGAAAAATATGTTTTGAGAACTGGCTTAACGTAAGTTTCCGTTATAGACAAATTCCGTTATTCACGTTTTACTGGTTTCAGTAAGCAGTGGACATTTCTATTAAAATACTCCATTACTATTTTTTTCGTAATACTATATACGTTTCAGTAATACTTGCTGAGACGGAATCGAGGGAAACCACAGAAAATTTCCGTTTTAGACAGATTCGTTTAGCAGATGAAATTGCATTGTATAATTTGAATGGAAATGGATTTTGCAATATTTCCACTCAAGGTAGAATTCTACTTTCATAGGTTGTATTTACCGTATATAGTCGTGTATAAGTCGACCCCCCCCCCCCCCCCCATCCAATTCTTAATCAAAGTTTTGAAAAAAATTGAATTTTCGTGTATAAGTCGAAGCACATTTCTGATAGTAAGTTGAAAGATGGTTTGTAATCGAGAATAAAAAAATTAACTAGAAAACAGGAATTCTGCTTTTTCAGAATTTAGTGTTGCCCCCGATGAAAAAAAAATATATGTATATATAAATATTACGAAACATATTTCAATTTTAAGACTAAAGCACACACTTTTATTTTATGTAAAATGGCGTCATTCGCATTCGCTTAAGAATTCCACATTTAGGATCCACCCTTACACAGCTACAGTAAAGCACGCATAGGATGTCACTATCTCAAAATAATACACAAATGAGCAAAAAGATGCCGTCATTAAAGAAACTCGACAAAAAAAGGATATCTAATGATTCATAGGCTTTCATTTGTTTATAACATTAATATAGAAGATTTCAGTCGTGACGTCAGTCATGACGTTTTGGTTGGAAACTGACTCCAAACAAACGATTGCTATGTTGTATTTTCTATTTTCTTTATGTGTTGCAGCTATATCTTATATCTATATCTCACTTCTAAGTGTTTTAATTCTTGATATGTACTGGTAACATTTTCCACGATTTATGTTTAAAAAGAAATGACGCAACCGTTTGTTTGGAGTTATGACTGAAAACACACTGAAAGCATCTATAGATACTTAAAATTAAATATATTTTATAATAGCTCCATATTTTAACAGAAATTATACGTTTATATTTTTTCAAAATAGTACGTATTTTAATTACATTTTCTTTCGGTTGTTATGAGAAAATGGCAACAATATAATAAGATATAATTGCTATATTTCAACTATTTTCCCTTTTCGTTCTACATAAATGGAGTACTTGAGTTGCAAAAATTAAACAAATGGTACTAAAAACTACAAAAATTTAATATTTCAAAAATAAATAGAGATACAGTTTTCAAACATATTGCATTTAAAAGTACTTTTTTCCGAATACGACGGTATAAAAATTGAAAATGTGCTATGCTTAGAAATTTAAAAAATTGCTATAGGGCTTTTAATCGTACAATGCTACATCTGCTTTGTTTATGGCTGGCTTCTGTAAGGTAACGTTATTTTTTGGAGCAAAATAAGCTGGGAGAAAGAAATAGCATACCGTACCGGGGGCTAATAACTTTTCATTAAATTAGCAAACTGTTTTTTACGTTTCCAATCAGACTGTTTTTTTTTTTTTTTATTCATCGTTTCAAAACTGTATAATTATGTAAAACCGAAGAAGCTTAAACTATTTTGAAACCTATTCACATCAATTTAATGTTACTTAAAAAGATAAAAATCTTTCAAAAATCTATTCAAGTCTTATTTACAAGGTTAAACAGCTTCTTTGGCTGCTAGAATATAGTGCTTCTTTGAATTGTAGGGCTTTTGGGAGAGATATCTAGAAGCATTCTCAAGTTGAACTCTTCTTATAGTCCAAGAGCCGACAGCACAAAAACCTATGTTATCAAGCACAAGAAAAAAACCTTTATTTTATGGAAGAGTAGAAGTAGGGGAATCTAATGTTCCATGTCTGCCGGAGGTGAAGTGGTGCATAAGCCAAAATTTAATACCACCAGTGGTTGACTCGTAGTTTTGTCATTATGTTTTCCTGCTCCCTGTCCTCCATGTTTTCATATCTTTGTTTGTAGGACAAACACAAGGATAAGCCTACGAGTCCACCACTAGTGGTATTCATTTTTGGCTTATGCACCACCTCACTTCCGGCAGACATGGATCATTAGATTCCCCTACTTCTACACTTCCATAAAATAAAGGTTTTTTTCTTGTGCTGGATAACACAGGTTTTTGTGCTGTCGGCTCTTGGACTATTAAAAAGGGGATTGAAATGTTGGGAGGAATGCCCCTCTATCGAAGGGAAAATCCATCTCAAGAGAAAATGGGTGTAAGAATAATTAGTTGTCAAATTTTATTGTCAATCACAGGGAAAAGACCGCTTTTGTCTCTCTCTCTCCAACGCAGACCCATGTGTGATTACTAAAAAGACTTGCCCATTCTCCGATTATCTGCGAATGCTTTTTTTTTACTAACTCATGTATAAGTCGACCCCCCATTTTCAACTCCCAAATTTTGTCTAAAATTCTTCGACTTATACACGAGTATATGCGGTATTTATTAAACATTTGGAAAAATGGTTATTGTCCTCAGCCAGGGTAGGAAATCAAAAACATATCTGAAGTGTTTTATTAGTTGAATCCCGCATTTTACTCGTTTTCTGATGGGTCTATACAGTCATCTGCGTTTTCCCTTTACTTTCAACAGAGATGGATACTTCTGTTGCCACTATGACAAAAAAGTAATAAAAACTACAAAAAAAAACTGGCACTCCGGGAGTGCCAATAGAAGTGAAAACTTCAACAATTACGTGTGTGTGTTTTTAATCGTCAGGAAATGTTTTATTGTGCAGGAAATACTTTTAAATGTAGTGTTTTTTTATTCATTATTATACAATAACATACACCATAGACATACACCATAACGCAAAAATAACACGAATTTTAAAAAGAAGAGAGTTTTTCTGCTAACTTACCCGATATTTGATCGAATAGTTCACTTTTGCCGCAAACTATTGACATAAATAACAACTGTTGAATAAAGATAATTTCATTTTGCTAGAGCAAGGTAGTTTTATTTTAGCAAGAGTCACGAGACTTGGCTAATTTTTACATGAGATGTTTTTGATGAGATTTCCTTTTTCTAACTCTTGTACGTGTATATCGGGAACCAATAGCGCACAGGCAAGCATGCGGCGCGCTTGCCTGTAAATTGTTGTTATTGATTAAGCAATCAATAACAATTAATTGCCCGCCCTCCTCGTACCGAACTATGCACAATACATGTACATACTTATATACAGAGGTGTCGGTTACAATAACGGTATCACGAGTTCAATGGTTTTTCCCATCTCAAAAAATGCCAAACGCGCCCAAAGAAGCTTTCACTTCAATAATGAAAGTATCCAGTATTTGTCTTTAACAATAAACACAACAGCGTACTGCAACGAAAATGTAAATTTTGTGTGTGTTCCTGTGTGAACGCCGGGAGAAAAAGTGAGTTTTAGCTTCGTTCTTCTTTTGCGGATTGAGCTGAAGAGGGAAAAGTTCCTGTCATTCACCGCTTGGCGCGCTAGTGTCTATGTGACAAAATGCTAGCATGTCAGTTACGTAACAGTGCCTCCAAATCAGTGGTTTTTCTCCATCTCAAAAAAAGGTCAACGCGCCTAAAGAAGTTTTCACTTCAAAATTAATAATTCAGATACAGCTTTCAAACAAATTGCATTTAAAAGTACATTTTTTTCTCTATACGACGCTATAAAAAGTAATATTGTGGGATGTTTACAAGTTTAAGAATGAAATTTCATTTAAAATGGGTCCATGAATATTAATGTTTAATCCATGGCGTACGTAATGTATGGCCAGCTCCGTAGAAGTTTTAAAATTTACAGTGCCGAAAAATGTAATCCATGGCGTACGTAATGTATGATCAACTCCGGGCGAATTTTATGTGTTAAATTTTAGTCTTTGAAAAAATCATTTTCCAAATGGTCGTTGTAATTTGTTAAATTGCATTTTTTTAATTATTATTATTATTATATTCTAATTGTTTACACTTTTACGCAAATTTCCGTTACGGGTATATTTCGTACAAAATTCCGTTATGGGTCTAGGTAACAGTAACAAATTCTGGCAAAGACCTCATGTACGATATATAATTAGATTTGCTGCAGTCTTTTGATCCTATATTTCATATGTAGTATTTTAAACGCCCAGTTTTATTCGTTATGAAATGTTAAATCAGTGCAGGTATGTAGATAGATTTTATCTTTTATTTTTATGAATTGTTAAAGCTAATATGTGTAGTAGTATTTACGTTGATTTATAATATCCGTTTTCAAAAGAGTAATGAAAGTAATGAGTAACGAATACTTTATAACGGGCAATAAGCTTGAAAGTAACGAATACATACGTGTGTTCATTTAGCCGTTACTTTTACAGCACTACTCCTGTGTCTGTCTGTCCGCATGCCGCAGCCATTTTACTCGTAAACTATGGAACGTGGAAAGTTCAAATTGGATGAAGAAATAACGTTTTTTGACCACATATTAATAGATTATTAACCATTCACAGATATATTTAGGAAAAATGTAGAGAGGCTAATTAAGTTACTTGAAAATATATCTTTTCTTTGTATGTCGTTGAAGGGTACCGTGTGAAAACTTCCGTAACGCCAAACCCAAAAATACATTTCGTTTAATTTTAGGTATTAGATTTTCAGAGATATCGTCGAAAACGTAATGCAAAAATATGTCCCCCCACCCTCTATTTCCGAATCTAGTGAAACTAAAATAATGAAAAAATTAGGGGTAGTAGAAGCTCGTTTAAACCTTGCAGGAAAACTACAGCGATTACCCTAGATCACATAATTTTTGAGAAAATCGCATTTTTCCTTTACACACAAATTTCAATGTGTGGGCGTTCAGCAAAAGAATTGAGAAGAACTGGAGATACCTATCATAGCAGTGGTATAAAAGGATTGTTGACAATGATTTTCGAAGCAAGTAAAAATTTATTTTCAAAAATCAAAAAACCGACTGCGTAAAAAGCGAACTAATTAATACTAATGAATTATTTCTCATCAATGTGAAACTGTTTTTTATATTACTTACCTATTTTTTTATTTAATTGTATTGATGACTTTTCAGTTGTATTTAATTGTTAGTTTCTATCTATAAACACTGTTTTGATGAGGCCTATAGATAGATGTCTATGATGCTTAGAGTTGCAGTAAAGCTAGAGATCCTACCTACACAACTTCCAGGTTGTATAATATTTAAACGGAGCTTCAGGCTGTAAAATAGTCAATGAAACATAGTCTTCATTTTGAAAGACCTATCCAATGGTATGCCACACAATAAGGTGTGTAATTTTTTTTTTCGTCTCTACCGCCATTTTGTATTTTACGGCCGCCATTTTGAATTTATAAAACAAAACTTAGCCTATAACCATCGGATGGATAAGACGAATCCATAGAGACCTCATTCATTGAAATCCATCCAGCCGTTGGGATGTTTCGAGTGTATAATCCAAATACCCAGATACGCGTGAAACACATAGCCCTTCTTGGCAGCCAGGTAAAAAAATGTCGGTCATTAGGCAAGATATTAACACTTCAAGACACGGGCATTTTTGACATACATAATGACACATGCGGCACATTCTATGCGATGTGCCATTGTCTTTTATAGCCTAGATAACAACTTTTAATGATATATTTGTGTAATGCAATGCCCAGTTACTAATTAATATATTTATTATATGGAACCCTCTGTACGCGAGTAATACTCGCACTTGACCTGTTATTTGTTGATGACGTCAGTTCCGAAAAGTTTTTGTTGTCTGTCTGTATGATAACTGCCGCAAAATGCAACAGATTAATTTGCAATTAGATAAGTATGTTTGTGATGTACCTGGAATCAGGTTTTTAAATTTTAGTTAAATTTGGTTCATTCGTTCAAAAAATTTGGAGCATCTCCTTTTATGTTCTAATGCCTTGCTGTATGAATTTACAAGATTTTCATATTTTAACATTTACTTAAATTAAAATGGCACATTTGTAAAGCTCATTTAAATGTTATATTTTCGTTTTGGCTTCCCATGGCTTAAATTAGTCAAATCAGTTTGAAATTTTGCCAATAATTTTAATGGCCATTCGCAATTCTCCAGACATTTTTTTTTTTTTTTTTTTTTTTTTTTTTATGGAATTTTGTGCATTTTTTAATTATGTTCAAAGAATGTAAATGATATTTTTGTATCATTTTTACAATTTTAGGATAACACGTTTGCCCTTTTTTTGTGTGTGTGTGTGTGTGTGTGTGTTTCCTTTTTTTATTCAACGTTTGCCTAGCAACTGAATTTCATAGCATATCCGAAAGAGAAAATTACATAAAATCAGGCTTATTCTGCTTTCTTAAAAACTAGATTTCTGAAACTTTCGGAAATAGTATAAGCTTAGAAATATACAAAAAATCTAACATTAATTTAATCATTGCTGATACCAGGTATTGAAACTCGGGTAAAGTCAGATGAAACTTAAAATGTCTTGCAAAATTGCCGTTGAAGTTTTAGTAGTAAGAACACAGGCGTCGCAATTGGGGGTTATGGGGGGGGGGGCTTCTCACCCCTCCCCCCCCCCCCAATATATGTGAACTTGGGAAATTTGAGTTTAGAATTGGGAAATTGTAGATTTTTGAAACCCTTTTTCTTTTTTAAAATTAAAAAAAAAAGAATTTTTTATTGTTTTGCTGACTATCTTTCTGAGTTCTGTTATAGTAAAATAGTTAAACTTTCAAATGAAATACAAAAAACAGCCAGACTCGATTTCTCATTATGTTTCTCTGTGCTACCGAAATATCATACATCTACCAGACACCCCAATTTCTCTACTGTTGTCCATCAACAGTGTCTGTAATACCTTAGCTCCAAAACTTTGTTCCTTTCTCAAAAATCTAAAAATATTAGGCTATTTTCATATGAAGTACGATTATGACTCGTACACAATTGAAGACAAAAACTTTCATTAAATGAACCAATAATTATAAATTTATGGGGTTTTTTTTTTTCAGCATTTTTCTTTGGAAACATTTTTTTTTTTCTGCGTGTAAGTATCATTACCATTAAACACACATTGAACATATCATTTTACTTGGAAAATAGAGCAATTTGTTTCACGTTGGGAAATTTTTGAATTATAAGTTGGGAAAAGTTTGAACTCTACCCCCCGAAAAAAATTTTTGTAGCTACGCACCTGACAAGGGAACCACTTTTGGTGTTGCTCGCATCTAGCATTGAGACCTGGTGCATTTTAAAGTCCTATACCTATATTATGAAGTTTGAGAATCGATAAAATTTTTCTGCTAAAATAATATTTCTTGATTATACAGCAGCATAACTTTCTGAAAATGCAATTTTTGAGACCACTTATCGGACTATTAACATTGAATTTTTTTAAAGAAAAGCATTTAAAAATAAAAATTAGTTAATAATGCGTATAAAATATTGAAAAAAGTTTGAAAATTCCTTCAAAAACCCACGAATTTGATTTTGAAAAATTGAAACTTTATATTCATATTTTTGGCGAGGAAACAATTGGCGTTTATTTTCAAAAGTAGAGCTTTCCGGCAACCCTAGCCAAATGTCATAGCTCAATTTGTAATAGCTAAAAATAGCAATGTCAGACTTATTTCGCCACAGTAATTTTTCTAAATTGTGTAAAAATATTAATTTACTTTATGATTACTTTTACCGAAGGACCATTTAACACAGCAACATTTCATTTTAAATATTCGAAACTTTATTTCATTCGATTTCAAAAGAAAATAGGTTGCTTATTTTGTATTTCACTAAAAAATAGTTTTCAATGATCTTCGAAGCTTTTATAGAATTATATTTATTACTTATATATTTATCGTCTGCATAGAAAAAAAATAAATACCGAATATTTGTTTATTATTAAAAAAAATCACAATCTGATATAATTCTAGTAATATGTTCTGTACATTTTCTCTTTGGATAAAGCGGACGAAAAAATTGTAGCGCCATATTTGGCGACTTAACTCAATTTTGGCGTGAAATAAACAAATAAATATGTAACAATAGAAAATTAAATGTATAAAAAAGTATATAAAATATTATTTTAACAGAGAAATTTTTTCGGTTCTCTTACTTTTATGTATAGGGCTACAAAACGCACCAGGTCTCGATGCTAGATGCAAGCAACACCAAAAGTGGCTCCCTTGTGAGTAAGAAAATTGTATACATTTGTATATTCGCAAGGTTTCGATCAAAAATATATCTGTACATCTGCTACACAACTTATGCATAGTTAATAATTCTAGAAATCTTTAAATTATTTTAGAATCGCTTTACTCTGCACTGAAAGCAGTAAAGACATAGAAATAGGAAGGTAATATCTTCCTATTGCTACGAATAAAGATGACTATTATCTGCTGGTGCTGACATCTTTTGCCAATAATATTAACTAAAAATAATTTTAATGCTGCTATCTAGTGGGAAGAAAAAAAAGATGAAACGCTATGGCAATGTCAGGTAAAAACTCGTACTTGTCAAAGAAAATGAATAAGTATAACAAGGGCTAGTGATTTTTTTTTTATCAACTCTTTCGTGTTCAACTCTTTCGTCAACTCTTATCAACTCTTTTTTTTATCAACTCTTTTTTTATTAACACTATTCCTTAAAGACGTCCCTAACAATAGTACGTCTTTATATTTATTTACTATTGTTCTGATTTTAAAAGTACTATAGCTATTATTTGCATGAAATAATGATAATATATATTTACATTTGTTATTATCATTTCAATTAAACTTCACAATTTAATAACAAAAAAAATGGTTAAGGTTTCATATACCGCTGCTGAGATTTTAGTTTGAAACATCTGTTTCATTCTTAAAATCATGCCTATCAAAATTAACAACTGTCTGTAATAAACTGTCTGTAACGATGTGCGACAGATGCGGCGTCCGAAGTCCGCTGCTAATGTTATTATATTGTATTATTAGCCTACTTACTGTTAATTTATTGTTAATTTTAAATCTGTAAAAGAAAGATTATAGTTATAGAAAAGATATGTTGGTCACCAAAACCCGATTACAGAAAATTAGCCTGAGTTATAAAGGTGTTACATGATTTCAAGCTGAATGAATTTTTATATGCTTTAACAAAAATCTAACAAATCTTTCAGTTTATCTGTCCATCTTTCTATCTTTTACTTCCTTAAAACAAATTTTATTAAAGACCGGGAGGCGTCTGCACAGATCATCACCTCATCGAGTTGACGGCTGAAATTTTAGGATTAGTTAAATATCGATTAGCGTATTGAAATGTAACTGGTCTGCCAAGTCATATCTTTGTGGAAACCACCTACAGGCCCGATTTTACGGGTTAATTGGTGGATTTTCCATTGTGTTTTCCTGCACCCATTCCTCCATGTTTCCAAACTTTTCAATGCAAGAAAATACAAGAGTAAACCTATCAGTTAACCACTAAATTTAGATCTTCAGGTGGTTTCTACCAAGATATGACTTAACAGACCAGTTGCATTTAAATATGCTAATCTAGTTTTAACTAATCCTAAAATTTTAGCTGTAAACTCGATGAGGTGATGGTGTGTACAGACGCCTCCCGGTCTATTATAAATGTCGGAATTCTAATCTCAATAGCACTCTGGTCAATCTGGCAATTATCCCTATTATTTATGAAACACTATTCCTTTAAGTGCGTTTTAGTGATGTTAATGAACTTATGCATATGCATCATACATATTATACATATGCATATAATACGTAATACATTTGCATCATACATATTATAGGTATGTGTATAATACATAATACATATGCATCATTATGACGTCATAAAAAACAAAACATTTTTTGTCGCCAAATTTGAGAATTGACATGATATATTACCAAATTTGGCGAAACTTTGCTAAATGTCGCCATGCTTGGCGAATATTTGACGCTAGTGGCTATTATCAATGAGTTAATTACTAACGCGAGCCATCTATTTTTATATTTCCGCATATCATCTGAATAGTTAAATGATATAACGTACTAATATTTCCAAAGTGCTAATAGTTTCGTCACTGCCCAAAACCTCTGCTATTGTTATTATATTGTACTGTTATTATACTTACTGTGACTATGTTGTTAATCTTTACACCGCTAAAAGTTCTGTATTATATAAAGAGAATTTACGGAAACTATTAAAGCATTGAAACTGCCAGTTCTCCTTATGATTATTATAATTCTGTAATATGTAATCTGTTAATCGATATGTACATTAGAATGAATCTTCTATAATCCGGTTCCTCGCATTTCAGTTTTCAGGTTTCGAATAAAATTAGCTAAAATCTTTAAACCATGGCACTTTGACTAATTCTTCAACACGATCAGATGAGAAGAATGATAGATTTTCAAATGGATCATGGCAGTGAGCCAGTAGACCTTCTATTCTTCCGTAATCGAGTCTATTGAAAAGGTTAACGTGAAATAAAAAGATATTAGCATCAATATGGTTTAATGCAAATGCAGATATTGTCAAAGGATTTCATAAGAACCATTTCACTTGTACCCAGTCGTATCTGTTAAAATACAACAATTGGCAGTCAGCCCAATTAGAAAAGATTACTTAATAGGATTAAATATTTCCGCATTAGAGAGCGAATCGTAACTGCTAAGGAAACATGCATAAGTGAGTTAAGAGATATTTGTCACGAAAGATGAAATACATAACAACACAAAATATATGATGTACTTCCATGATCGTAAAGAGTTCTTGATTTCTCTATCAAAAGCTTCCGACTTGGCGAAAGAATGGGCAAGTAAATTAAATTATGATTAACAGTAACATGATGCAACGTTTAACATGGAATTAATACGGTAAATACTGCTTGCTAGAAGCGGCTAGTACTTTAATATAAAAAGAAATAAAGTATAAATATGTAAAGCTCAGTAAAATAAATTTAGGTATTTTTATGTTAGCCGGGCGCAAGGGGCAAATCGCCAAATACTGTTCCCAACTCCATTGTTCATATTGCATTCATTTCATTTAAAGATATATATTTTTCAGTCATCTCATTTAAAATAGATGCATTTCCCACATTTTATTTAATAGAATATTTAACATAGAAATAAATAAATAAACAAATAAGAAATAATAACATAAAGCAAAATATTTTATTTGAAAATCAAAGCACTGTTTCTAATTTACACATGTGAAAAATGAAAACTGCTATTGGCGAAAAAACAAAAGGCTAATGAGGAGATTTGCTCCTGGCTAACATAAAAGTACCGAAATTTAAGTTTTTTCATATTAATATAGTTTAGAATAACAAACTTGAAAAAACATACAAAAAGTAGTGATATCCCAACAAAAAGTTTTCAGTGAAAAAAAAAAGTGCCAAGTTCTCCTTAATGTTTCGGCCAGAAAAAGTAGTGATATCTGAAGTTCGCACAAGTAAAAAGCCAAACATCCCAAATCTTTCATTGAAAATGGCTTCCTGCGACTTGGCCGTTAATGCCTTCGAGAGAGTTTTTCAAATTTTAAAATATGTACAAATGATCTACATGCCAACTACATTTTTTGATTATATTAAGTATTTTGTGGCACAGAGTACAGAAATAAAATACACTTTTGAAAAAAGCATTTAAACACCTTCAGTCTATTTAAATGCTTAGAAGTTAAAAATAACAAAATACTTGTATTCAGGAGATAATATCCCTAATTGCTAAAACATAATTAGTATCAGCTTTTAACAGTTTATAAATCGATACCTCTTAATGTATGCAAACAAACTATAATAAATGTTCAAACGAAAAAAATCTCTTTCGTCAATACACAAGATTTCAATATTATACAATAAAATATAATGTAAAATAGTGTGAGATTTGAAGTAAGTAAATTTTGTTTTATTTCTTGGGTTTTACGTTAATGACTTTAGCTTTAGACCGTACAAAATGGCAATTAAACCACAAGTGGACTAAATGATCTGTAATCAAAACTAATGTTTGTTGAAACTGAATGGTAGTTATCAGAAATCTTTTACTTATAATGTCTTTATGTGAATTTGCCTCTTTGCATTCTAATATTACTTTTAATATTTAAATAATTCATAAATGCGTAATTTGCAATCATTAATTTTGAAATGCTGTAGAAGGCATTAACGGCCAAGTCGCAGGAAGCCATTTTCAATGAAAGATTTGGGATGTTTGGCTTTTAACTTGTGCGAACTTCAGATATCACTACTTTTTCTGGCCGAAACATTAAGGAGAACTTGGCGCTTTTTTTTTTTTTTACCGAAAACTTTTTGTTGGGATTTATTTATTCATTTACTTATTTAATTTGTTGTTGGCAGTGGTGCTATATTATTTACAGTTTTAAAAAAAATTAGCTTCACAGCTTAAATTGTGTTAAGATATTCATCTCAGATTTCTGTTCAAATACTCAATGTCTTCGATATTCGCAACGCCACTTAGCGTAAGGGTTCCCAGCAATAATACTGCAAAAGTTCGTGCACTTCCATGTAGTGGTGGCCCAGCGCATGAGATAAAACGGAAGACCACCAGAATTTTATTTGATGATTTCCAACAGCAAAATTGACTGAAGCTGTCCAGCAGTGGTCATGCAGTGGTAGACCATTAGCCAGCACTTCTGCATCATTGCTAGCACCTATCTTGCTGCTGGTCAGCAATTTACTCTTTGCTGGGTAGCAACATAACAATATGGAAAAGATTTTAATTGTGAATTAAGAAACAGGATATATCAAAAAGTATTAAATTATGAGTCAGAGATAAAGCATTTACCTCCGGAAAAGTCCATCTAATACGGAGAGCGACCACCGTGTACTGCTATACAAGCCTCATAACGAGCTCTCATACTGTTTATGTGGGCGTCAATAAATGTTTGTGGCAACAGAGACCAGATGCTTAAACGGTCTAGTTCCAGTAGTTCTGCAAATACTAACGCTAAACAACTTCTTTTTCTAAACCGAAGGTTGACATTGTACTACCCGTTCTTCAAAATATATACCTTACAAATTCTATCAAATTTTCCTGCAAGATATTTTACTAATTTGTAAAACATGTTTGTGACCTTAATTTTGGACATGAGTGTAGATAGAAGTAAATACTTAAATGAAAGAATTAATTTTTAAGAACTCACCTCGTCGGCATCTGACGTTTACTTGCGGATGGTGAAAAGCGTATTTCGATCATTATATTAGGTAATGGATCATCGCGTATTTAAGCTTTCTCATAGTTTAACATGAGATTTCACGATCGAGGAGTGTTCGTGAAACGACCCTTAACAATTTTGTCCGTACACCACACGTGCAAGTACAGTTTGCTAACTCGGTTACTCAAAACCTTTTAAATACCACTAATTTTTAACTGAAATCTTCTCTTTATTTAATGACCGAAATTTTTCGATTAAATAAGAATAGTATTTTAATGTGAAAAAAAGTGGTGTTTTGTTCATCTTGTTTTAGTTTATTGAGTCAAAAAAAAAAAAAAAAAAAAAAAAAAAAAAAAAAGATGGGAAAGAAAATACTAAGGTATTAAAGCGAAAACAAGTTATTAAAAATTATAGTTGAAACATTTCCGTAATCACAAAACGTTACTAAAACACATAGCATGCAAAACTCATAATTATTAAAGCATAAATACGTAGGTAATAAAAATATTATCCTGATGATGGAGACCTTCAATAAATTATTAATACCCACAGTATATCTGAAATGATCTCTCGATTTCAACTTCTCCATTCGGCCTGTTAGAGTCGAACAAAAAGAATTGTAACTGCTTATCAGAAACTGCCAATAAAAATAATTAATTCTAAATAAATCGATATGAATCAATCGCGATTCGACGAAAAAATGCTTAAAATGGAAGCGCTTTCATCTATAGAAGGTGTAAGTAATTAAATTTAAATACGTATAAGATTTTATTTATTTATTTATTTATTTTTGTTACTTTCATAAAATACAAAAACGAAACAGTTTCATTAAATGCCATCTCTGGAAACAAATTAACTCACGAAACTTTGCGCCATTCCTTGCCAAAATTGGCATTGCAAAAAAAATCTTCGTTATCCAATTAAAAAATATAGAAAGGCATGATTCCTACAACGTTTTTCAAACTAGCAATTATCAATAATACGCTATTGTTTCATTTCTCCCATTATCTCATTACTGCATTTCAAAAAAAGGAAAAGAAAATCTTGTGTCAGGTGCATTATTATTTGTTCTTCCCACATTATGGTGGTCCTCTTAGAGGTACTTGAAATTACCGGGGCGTCGTCGAACGAAGGCGTATTTAACCATCTCTTAAATAGTTCTTATGGAAGATTGGACTTGTTTACGATGGGCTTAGCTACCCACTCTCTACGGAACCAATTACGCTCGGCGCATTTAAATTGAAGCAAATAATTGTTTTCAAAAAAACGAATGGATACCCATGACTTCTTTTTCTTTAGCCCACTTTTTATTCTATATTTGAACTGGAAATTTCGAACTTTGACCAATATACCCTTATCCATAATGGATGCTTGCACTGAAATATATATATATATATACAGAGATAGAGGGGGGGGGGGGATAGGCGTAATACACTGGCCTCCAAAAGTTAAGGAACAGGGACTGGATGCTTTCGATTGTACATGGTTTTTTGAATATCTACCAAAATTATTGGCGAATTGTTCTTGAACTTCTGGGATGTAAAGAACATGTTTGATTCCATATTTCCGGTAAGATTTAGTAGGGAGGACAATTAGGGGTCTAATAATAGAATTAATGATAAAATAATATTTGCGATCACCTATGTAACAGAAAATGCTGAAAATAGTTTGTCACTATGTTAATTGACTATTTGGGTACTGTTCAATATTTGTGTACATCTGTGTAAGCATAGCACTCATATTTGTGAAGATGTTATTGTGTCTGTGAAAAATTAAAAAGTTTTCTGTTTATAGCATACAAAGTTTTCAACTAAATTTAACACAACTTTCCGAAAACCTGACAAAGAACAGTAGCAACAGTATTCCGCAATTAAAACATGTATATATTAAATATTTGATGAGATATGGGCATTTGTATGAAATAACTTTTAACTGCGCATGCGTAGAAGATTCTAAAATTTTATTTTATAATTTGGTAGTCAACTATTTAGGGCAACTGCAACTTATATAAAAAGTCCAGTCAAATATCGCAAAAATTCACAAACACAGGGGTGATATAGTGAGTTTCTTTCTAAAAATAGCTTTATTATAAAGGATTTTCTGCAACTTTTCAATCAGTTCACTATATCTTTCAGAGTTTTCACAATATTTGACTGGACTTTTTATAGAAGTTGCCCAATATAGCTGACCACCAAATTATGAAAGAAAAATTTTGAAATCTTCCACGCATGCGCAGTTAAAAAAATTTTCATACAAATGCCCATATCTCATGAAATATTCAATATATACATGTTTTAATTGCAGTATACTGTTTCTACTGTTCTTTGTCAGGTTTTCGAAAAGTTGTGTTAAATTTGGTTGAAAACTCTGTATGCTATAAACAAAAAACTTTTGAATTTTTCACAGACACAATAAGATCTTCACGAATATGAGTGTTGTGCTTACATAAATGCACACAAACGTTAAACAGGGTCCAAATAGTCATTTAACACATTAACAAACCATTTTCAGCTTTTTCTGTTACATAGTTGATCGCAAATATTATTTTATTATTAAATTTATTATTAGCCCCCTAATTGTCCTCTCGCAGGCCCGGACTGGCCAGGTCGGCTGGTCGGCGAATGCCGAGGGCCCCCGGCCCAAGGGGCCCCGGAAGTCCACTTCAAAATGGATATATTACTTTATAATTTGTTGCATGAGAGTTACATGAGTTTGTAACATGACTATTTACAAATAATCTTATGCATTTACAATTAATTTTAAGTATTTACTAGTTCGTTTTTGTTTATGGTAGCCTAGGTAGTGGTGCCAGTGGTTCATTAGCTCATTAGTACCTTCCACAAAATTGGTATTTTGTGCTGCCAAACTCGTGTTTCTTTTTCTTGACTTTTTTTGTTTTTGCCCCTAATATTTATACTAATAAAAGAATAAATCGCTCCCCAACAAACACTCAACTTATGGCCGAAAGGCGTATATGTCGCGGCCAAAAGGAGTTAAGGCCATTTGTAACCAAACAATGTTGTGCCGTAAATGACCCGCCGCTAGTTGCGGCAGCTATTGCCGAACCGCAAATGTTTCGGCGTTGAGAGAACTGTTGCATTTACTTTGCCCGGCAACTCTTAAGGGGCGGTTTCGGGCAATAATGTAATGGACCGTTATTGTCTAGAAAGTTGAGGGCTAATATCACTTAACCCGAATGTTTGATTAAAGAGAGGAAATGTATTTTTCTCTTCATTTCTTTCAAAGTAAGTTTAATTATTTTAAATCTGGGTTTTAGTAAAAATGTAAATATGTCGTGAGATTTATATTTAAAGCAGTAAAATAGATTACATATTTTTATTTAGTTTGAAAATATTTTATAAAAATCAAAAATTGTCCCCAAAATGTACATGGGTGGTTTCCGGTAAAAATGTAATGGTCCGTCATCGTCTAGAAAGTAGAGGGCTAATATCGGCTAACCCGAATATTTAATTAAAGAGAGGTAATGTATTTTTCTCTTTATTTCTTTTAATGTAAACTTAATTATTTTAAATCTTGGTTTTAGTAAAAATATAAATACGTCATGAGATTTATATTTAAAGCAGTAAAATAGATTACACATTTTTATTTAGTTTAAAACTTTTTTTCTAAAAAATAAATTTTTAAATGTAAATAAACCTTGTACTGAAAAGATTGCTGCTAAAATTTTATTCAGTATCATTTGAGACATTTTCAGTCTAAAGTACAATACTGAAAACAGAATTTTCTGTGTAAAGAAAAATTATAATCTAAAATGTGACAAAATAAATAAATAAAATAGAATGTTTTGACTTTTGAGAATCAAAATGTTAAAAATATATATACTGCACACCTTAAATTCCTAATTATAATGCATAAAACAAAAACAAGATTAGATTTATTGTTAAAGGGTTTCACAAATGTTCCATGAAATCCTTATGGATTTTAAGAAGGGGGGGGGGGCAGGGAAAAGTAAACATTGCCCTTAAAGTTGTCTATGTGCAAATATGCTTGTTTCAAAATGTTCTGTATAATAAGAAATTAAAGTCAAACGAACTATTATTTTTTTTTCTCTGTGTGTGTGACTGTGACTAGTTGTCAGTTTCAAAAAATAAGTTATTTGACATTTTTCAAAACCCTGAAAGTAGATTAAAAAAAAAAAATCCAAAATAACAACCGGCCTTTACCGGCCCGGCAAGACCAAAGTAGTTAGGGAAGCTAGGGAAAAACGAAACGAGGTTTACCTTTTCCGACACATTGTTTTCCCCAGCGGGGATTTTCGTAGATATATTTAAAAATGTTTTCGCCTTTGTATTGAAAACTTCAGCTTTTAAAATTATTTTTAAATTATATATGAAATTTTAGAGTTATAAAAATATTGAAAATTCAATTATATTAAAAGATAGTTTTTTAGAAAGGTGTGCAACTTTTGATTTGTGGGGACTTCTAGGGATTTTATGAACTTGTTTACTACGCATTCCTTCTCAAGTGAAAGAATCGAATTAAATCACTCCGACTACGCTCTGCCTCTCGCCGGCGACGTCATGTTTCTGAAGTAAAAAGCTTTATCATCAAGATAAAAGGTAAGATTATTTTTATATATTATTTCAATAAGTTTATTACAGTTAGTTAAAATTAGTTATCATTCTACGGGACAGATTTGTATTTAAGCTAAAGCAATGCAATCACGTATCGATGATTAGCGCACTTAAGCCTACTCATGCCGAAAGTTAAAGCTCATGTTTTTAAAATAGACAATTTTATTAAAGTCAAACGAGTTATTAAAAGCTATTCTTTGTTAGATTATTTTTCTATGATAAACTAATTAAGTACATAATGGGAGCAGCTTTATTATTATATATAATTTTTTTAGTATTTAAAAACGAAAACGTGCAGTTTCATTTCCTCCATACTATGTGTATTACTAATTAGTACAATTAATATATCAAGCAGTTTCAGGAAATTTAACTTTTAAGAATTTCATTCTAATTCTCTACAATCAAAAACAATTAAACAGAAACCTAATTTGAAGAACAAATTAAAAACAAAAACAAACTTTTATTTCCTGCATTGCTTAAGCCCGAGAAGGAATGCAGATATTAAGATATTTCATTCAATTAGTTCTACATTTAATGTTAAATTTTGTAACAAATAAGTTAAGCCAATTGAAGATTAAAAATTATAAATAAAATTCATACAATATGATACTTAAAACACCCTAAAAAATTAGATTCCATTCAAATAAAATTGAAATAAATCTTAAACTTCTACCATTTTTAATTGATAATATTTGAATTGCAGATTTTGTATTATGTTTATGACAATTGTACATAAAATTTCCTAGTTTTACATTTGAAGTTGGAATTTTTAAATATACATTCAACAATGTTGTGGGACATTATTTACCTAGAACAACTGTTGAAAATTAAACTGCACAACAGATTAGCGAATGAAAAAAGCAGACAATCTTACATTCATGCGAATTCTGTAAAATTCTTTATTTTTCATATAAAAATGTGTTATTTAAAAGTGTTTGTTTATACATTATTTTACTGTGCAGCCCAGTAAATAACTGAATTTGTACATATTTATACTAGCATCCAGGGGTGCTGAAAATGTTTCTACTCCCAACATTTCCCCCAATCCCCATGAAAATTTCCCCAAAATTTTACGGTATGTTGTAGGTAAATGCTGTATTATCGTAAGTTCCAATATTTCTCAACTTATGCACGAGTATATATAGCAGAGGTGGTTCTGAGTGAAAAGCAAAAATTCTGAAATTCACAGCAAATTTTCTGAAAGGTTACAGCAGAGTGGGGGAAAATGGGGGGGGAAGATCCACTCCCAGCACTATGTTTTTTTTCGCGGCCGTTTGATGAAATTTGCGATCTTCTGACGAAATTTGCAGTTATTTTGCCTTCTTTTTGATGAAATTAGTGCTTTTTTCGTTTAAATTCATGGTTGTTTTTCGATCGTTTGACGAAATTGTGGGTTTTTTTTGCGATCTTTTGGTAAAATTTGTGGTTTTTTCGCCATCTTTCGCCGAAATCTGCGTTTTTTTTTTCTCGAAGAGTTTTGCAGTTATTTCGTCCCTTTTGACAAAATACGCGGTTGTTTCGTGATCTTTTGACGAAATATGAGAGTTTTTTTCACGTTCTTTTGATGAAATTCGCGATTATTTCACTATGTTTTGGCGAAAATCGTGGTTATTTTGTCCCTTTTGACGAAATTTGTGGTTTTTTTCGCAATCTTTTGACAAATTCGCAGTTGTTTTGCAATCGTTTGACGAAATTTGTGATTGTTTCGTTATCTTTTGACGAAATTGCGGTTGTTTTGCGATCTTTTGACGAAATGTTAGTTTATTTCGCCTTCCTTTTAACGAGTTTTGCGGTTATTTTGCCCTTCTATGAAATATGCGGTTGTTTTGCGATCTTTGACGAAATTTACGTTCATTTCGCGCTGTTTGACGAAATTCGCGGTTGGTTTGTAATCGTTTGACGAAATTTGCTCTTCTTTCGCGATCTTTTGACCAAATGTGCAGTTTGTTCGCAATCTTTTCACAAAATTTGCATTCATTTCGCGATTTTTTGACGAAATTTGCATTCGTTTTGCGAACATTTGACGAATTTTCCGGGTTTTTTTCCGGTTCCTTTGACGAAATTAACTGTTATTTCGCCACGTTTTGACGAAAATCGTGATCATTTCTCCGCTTTAGACGAAATTCGCAGTTGTTTCATGCTCTTTTGACGAAATTCAGTTGTTTTTCGATCGTTTGATGAAATTTTCGACTATTTCGCGATCTTTTGACGAAATTTGTTGTTATTTTTCGATCTTATGACGAAATTTGTGGTTATTTTGCGATCTTATGATGAAATTTGTGGTTATTTTGCGATCTAATGACAAAATTCGCCATTTTTCCATAATTCTTTGACAAAATTCGCGGTATTTTTATGCCCAAATTTTCAGATTGATGAACGATTTTTTAAATTTTCGGAACTGCATGCCTTAATTTTTTGGAAAATTCGGAACAGAATCACCCGATATACAGTACATATTATTCTGAGATCGATTTTGTGAATTTCACCATACGGATCTTTTTATTTATAGTGAAATTTTCCTATCTCAGGAAATTATGGAATTTATTGTTAAAATCTAAATCAATTGTATATGTTTCTGCAAAATTTTCCCAGGTGTTTAAAATTCCCCCCCCCCCCCCCGATCCTAGGTTGCCGGATCGGATATATTCTGCACCTCTGCTGGCATCTAGCATGCATATCTCAATGCTGATTTTAAAAGGCTAATTTTCTAAAAATGTCTACGTATGTTGAAATGCTTTTAAATACTCCTTTTAAGTTCTGTAAAACTTGAAAGAATTTTTTTCATCTTTTTCATTCATCTATTCTAAGTTGAGAAACCATTTGCAGCAACCTAATCCTACTGCTAAAAAACTTTTGTTTTGTTATACCAGGTTGCAAGAAAAATAAGGATTTTAATGAAATTTTTAAATACAGTTATTATTGTGTATTACAGTAGACTCTCTCAAATCCGCACAGATTGAAACCACAGGTTGTGCGGATTTTAGAATTTTAGATTTCTGGTCATGCTTTGTTTACATTTTTAAGCAGTAGTTTGAATGTAGTAATGAATGCTTACAATATAGTAAAATATGAAAATATTTAAGTAAAGTAATAAATTAAGACAACAAAAATTAAGATAATTTTAAAAATGATTAAATTATTAAGAGCAGAGGTCAAGTAAATAATTAATAGTATATAATTAAATATGAATAATATATATGAGATCCATTTTTCTTGAATTATTAGAATGAAACTTCCCTCATAAAGGTACCCTACTAATTCACATCAAAGTAACAAGGAAGTTTTATTTCAGGTTTAGCCAGACTTAATAACTGAAAAAGCTTGATTAATACATAAATATATCTGGTAAAAATATTGCAATTACCTGTGATATCAGCAATATCTTGATTTTTTTTTTTTTTTTTTCAGAAATAAATTTATACTTCCATCATAAAAAAGCATGAGTTCAATCATATTAACGAGAATTGCATATTAAAATACGTAGTACAGAATGATATAAAAATAAAAAAGTGTGTAATTTTGTCTCTACATCTGAATTGAAAATTTCATTGTTTACATCTGCAATGATGTGTGTATTTTAGGTATTTGTGGGTTTTTTTTAGGGTTGCAGATTTAAGTGAGTCTACTACTTACCTTAATAAAATTGATGTAAATTAAAAGCACTGTCTTTTATTAGTTTCATTCTGCCTGCTGTTCGTAAATGATCTAGATACTATTTACTACTAGTTTCAGAAGTCTAATTAATTTAAAAAATATGCTAGTTAAATTGAAATGGATAACTTTTAATTGATTTTGTATAGTTTGGACAAAATTTCTTTTCTCGAAGCAGCCAATCATTGAAAAGCTTTAGACAGGTGTGCGATTTTGGCAAAAATAGCAGTTTCTTCTGCTTGAAAAAAACCTATTTCTTCCATTTTGGAAGAAACTTGCTTGAAATTTGAAGAAAATTTTGGTTTTTTTCCATTTTGGAAGAAACTTGCCAATCCATAAATCCAAATTTAATATGAATTAGCTGTAAACCACCTTTTTTAAAAGTAGTGTCTTTTTTTAAGTGGTCAAAACTCAAAAACAAAAAAAAAGCCAGCCGGCTTTTTGGGGCTTGGCTAAAAGCTGGCAACCCGACTTTGGAAAGAGAATATTTTAATACTTCTACCTTCCCCTTTTTCTTTAACAGTGAATGTTCAGTTTGTTAACTTCCCTCATTACTTATATTACTTTACTACTTATAAAATGTTTTGTTTTTTGAATAGAAAATTTGTTCTTGCAAGTTGCTATGTTCTACTAACATAATTGAATTGCATAACAAAATTAGTAAATTAAAATTTAGTTTAGTAATAGTACTTTAATATTTTTGTGGGAAAAAAAAGGTACTTTTCGGTTAGCCGGTCGGTCACCAGTGTTATATATACATATAGGGTAGATGTGCTAGTAATGGACACCCCTTGATGTTTTTGGTTCATAAAAAAAATAACTAATAAATATTTAGCTTTAATTATTTATATATATATATATATATATAATTCCCTCTTGCATGTTTTATAAAACTGTGTTATTGTTGACACTTTTAATCAAACCAATCAGGAAACAGAAAATAACTTTTCAAAGTTTTTCTGTCAAAATCTTGATGAAGAGGCTAAGAGCTGGCTTCGTTTAATTAAGTTATATATTATTTATTTTCTTGCAAAATTTGAATGTTTTTGTTTGAGTAGCAATAGAAAACTTAGAATTTTATATATTAATGGAAAAAAGCATAATTAGTACAGGGAGGGATTTCCCCTCCCCCTCCTGCATTAACCTTTCATAAAATTTGCTGTGAATTTCAGAAAATTTTTTTCTTACTCAGAATCGCCCCTGCTATAGGGATAACTTTGACTAAATTCACGTTTATTCCGCAATCTTTGACGAAATTTGCTTTTTTTTTCCATGATCCTTTTTTCGAAACTCGGGTTATTTTCCACGATCCTTTGCCGAAATTTGCGTTTTTACACGATCCTCTGATGAAATTTGCGTTTTTACGCGATCCTCTGATGAAATTTGCGTTTTTACGCGATCCTTTGATGAAATTTGCGTTTTTACGCGATCCTTTGATGAAATTTGCGTTTTTACGCGATCCTTTGATGAAATTTGCGTTTTTACGTGATCCTTTGATGAAATTTGTGTTTTTTCGCGATCCTTTGATGAAATTCGCTTTTTTTTTTTTTTTTTTTTGCAATCCTTTGACAAAATTTGCTTTTTTCCACGATCTTTTGCTGAAATTCACGTTGTTTTCCGCGATCCTTTGACGAAATTCACGTTTCGAACTGATGATCGACTTTTCATAATTTTCAGAAAATTTGGACCAGAATCAATTCTAAATTCACCAATTGGTCACGGAAAATAACGCGAAACTTGTCAACTGATATCGCGGAAAAAATAGTGAAATTTATCTATCGGTCACAGAAAAAAAACTTAAATTTTAATGATCTTTCACAGTAAAAAACTCGCAACATGTGTCAATCGGTCGCTCAAAAATACCATGAAATTTGCTAGGCATTCGCGGGAGTTGATCATAGTTTAAAAATGCAAACTTTCCAGAAAAAGGTGAAATTTTTTGGACGGGAACTTTGCGCCCATGATATTCTTTTGGGCGGGATTTTAAAAGCCTGAATCCCGCCATCCTACCCTGAAATTCAAGCCCTGTGTTCAGAAAATTGTAGCCTTCAAGATGGAAGACCAGACATGAAATGGTAAGATTCCGTTATGAAATCACACCCTAAAATAACTTGCAAAGAAGCAGTATACATTAATAATGTACTCACATCGTTTACATTTGCCCTCCCGTCTTCCCTATAAGGTTTACTTTAAGTTTTTTGAATCGCTGAACCCAAATTTTTAACTTCCCCCCAAAATTCTCCTTCCCCCCTCCCGGCAATTCCCCCAAAATAGTTGTTTTTAAATTAAATTTTTTATTGTTTTAGGGGAAATGTATGTAGAAATTCAGTAAGTAGACAAAATTTGCAACAAATAGCAGGGACCCGGAGCTGGAGCCCGGAGCCGGAGCGCTCCGGAGCTGTGTTTTCCCTGGAGCTGGAGCTCTAAATTTTCCCCAGCTCCAGGGCTCTTTTAGTTTTTAATATTCTTTTAAATCTTTTTTTTTTCAGTCTTTTAAATTTCTAGGCTTAAAATATTTTAATTACATCATTATTCAGTATTTTAATTATATCATTTTTTAGGTTTTTATTAGTATTAGAGAAGGAAACCTTCTCAAAACATGGTAACACTACTTTACTTCTATTTTCTAGTTGAACTAAGTGACAACACTATTTGAAAACAAATATGGCCGCCTGTTGTTTACATGCGTAGTTGTGCAATTTTGGCTGTTTGAAAAGTGTAGAAAAAATTTAAGATTTTTGTGTTTAAAATTCCACCAAACTTTCTATTTTAAAAGCAAAAGCTAAAAGATGTCATATTTTCTGAACAAGCATTTCAAGTTTGATGAGAAGAAAAATGCATTTTGTCAGATCTTTAATGAAGGTTGAAAATATTTGTGAGCAAAAAATTAAACGTGTAAATTAAAATCTGCAACTCAAAAGCGCGAAGTCGGAGCCGAGTTGGAGCCGGAGCTGGAGCCACAGTATTTTCTCTAGGAGCGGAGCTGGAGCATCAAAAATTGTTCGGCTCCGGGTCACTGACAAATAGGATATATGAAATTATCACGTAGGATAAATGGGTGGGGGGGGGGGTGTCTGCCTCGGAACATTCCCCGCGAGCTGTTTTCAAAAACCAAATATTTTCAAAAAGTAAATTTTTTTTTTTTGGGGGGGGGGGGGTTGCCGGGTGAAATTTTAGTAGTAAGTTACAAATTCGGATTCAGCGACCCAAAAAACAAAGTTAGTCGAAATCCAAAACTAGCATTAACTTTGCCAGGTAAAATCCCCTAATGCCTGAATTTGCATAACTTAGTACACGTAGCGCCGCAGTGCATGTTCAGAGGCAGCCCTCCCTCTTCCCGTTTGTCCTACGTCATAATGTCATATATCCTATTTGTTGCAAATTTTGTCTACTTTCTGGATTTTTACATACTTTTCCCCTAAAACAATAAAAAAAATTAATTTAAAAAGAACTGTTTTGCATTGGATTGTGGGGGGAGAATTTTGGGGGGAAGTTAAAAATTCGGATTCAGCAACCCAAAAAACTTAAAGTAACCCTTATAGGGAAAGTTCAGAGGAGAGACGGGAGAGCGAATGTAAACGATGTGAGTTGTTAAGTGGAACTGCGCAACTTAGTCCATGCAGCACCGCGGCGCATGTCCGAGGCAGATCCCTCCCCTCCCCATTCATCCTACGTCATATATCTTATTTGTTGCAATTTTTATCTACTTTCTGAATTTCTAGATACTTTTTTCCTAAAACAATACAAAAATTGATTTTTTTAATAAAAACCTTTTTTGGGGCATTTTACCAAAATTTGGGGGTTTGCCAGGAGAAATTTTGGTGGAAAGTTAAAAATTCGGATTCAGCGACCCAAAAAACATATAGTAAGCCTTTTTCCAGAACTACCATGAATTTTGCTAGGTAGACCCCCTATATACGGCCTCTATTGCCTGGACTGCTATATAACTCTTTGATGAAGATTCAAGTGTTCTAAACAATCCACAATCTATGGATAATTATAAAACTGATTAAATAGTTAATCTTTATGTCCTATAAGGCACTGTTGTCCCTTTTATGAATCAAATTCAAATACATATTTTGTTTTTTAATTGAAATTTTCAGTTAAAATCAACATAAGTATATTTTACTTAATGTTTTTATCAATTCATAAAGAAATTTGTAACATTCTCTTAATGCAGCAAACAAATAAATGTGTGGTAAAATAGATGTTGCATGCTTTATTTTTACTTGTTATCAATTAAAATATTTGTTAAATTACATGATACCGGAATGACCAAAACTGGTGCATAGAGATGACCATAACGGGTGTAGGGGTGGCCAAAACTGGTACAAATTGAAATAAATTACGTAATGAGTTATTGCTCACTCTTCCTAAACAGATCCCTGCTGAGGTATTAGTTACATAGATCTAGTTAGTTTCTTTGAGTAGACGTTGTTTAACGTGAGAATTCTGAAATCTATTAAAGTAGTCCAAGGGTTATTATTTGGAAATTGTGGTATCACAATTTAAGGACTATACAAAGCAAAGCCTGTGAAATCCGTAATCTAATGCAAAACATTGTACTTAATTTCAGTATACTATTAAAACATTTCTTAGTATTAATTTTCTTATAAATTTTATATAAGTTTAGGTTATTTAAGTTTTAAATAAGTGCAAATACAATAGCATTATAAATAAGAATATTTTTCTTATTGCATGTTTAAAGTTCTTCTCAAATCCAAAATAATTGAAGGAAAAAAAAATAATAATACTCTGGCTATAAATGCCCAATTTTATATTTTTCAAAATTCCTAGCTGAACATGATAAATACATGTAATAAATGTTAAATAAATGTGTAAATAAATGTTATTGTAACTTTTATTTTCGTGAATTTTAGGGGAGTGCAATGATTTTAAATCAATTCAGAGAGGGTTGTGCACCTTACTCAGCTCTTTTGGCATTCAAGCAAAGGTAAATATACTTGTCAATTTTCTATATTTATAATGTCAATAGAATTTTTTGCATGTAAAAATGGAAATGCACTGTCACTATTGTACTATATCGTAGGCGAACAAGGGTGGAGAAATTCATCATTTTAGTTGCAACTGGCGCATAATGATCAGTAAATGAATTTTCTGACAGGATTAGTGAATTTTTAGTTAGTCTTTGAAAACTGCAACCTATAGAGATATGCCAAAAACTTTATTTTTTTTTTACTAGTTAACTATATTTTGCAACTTTCCAAATTACTGCGATGTAAACATGATACTAAGTTTTATCCTATATTAAACTTTCCTCTGTTGCATATATTTCTTAATTTTATAGAAAAATGGAAATGCATTGTAGTAACAGTAATTATTTTTGCAACCGCATAAATTTTGACATAACAATTTTCAACTGTATGTTGCATCTTGCTGGCTGGTAAGATTTACTAGAAATTCCACACGCCTGGCTATTGGTGAACTTTGGAACTCTTTACCATGTTTGCTGAATTTAAATGTACACTTTTTGACCATTTTTTACACTTATACAGTTAGTATACTTATTCTTTACACTCTTTTCCAAAGTTTCTCTCAAACTTTCTTTTTTCTTTCCTTAAATTATAAATTACTTTAAAGTTGCTTAACCCATTTGTGCCTGAATTTTTGTTTTCTTAATTTTTTTGGTAAAATCACTTTGAAATGTTGCAAAATGAACTGGAAAAATACTAAAAAAAAAATTAAGCTTATTTTTTTTTTGTTTTTATTTGATAAAATCTAAAAGAACTAAATATGATTATTTCTAGTAGAATAATATGCATAATTATATATTTTGCCTATATTTATATTTAAAATGTTTTTAAATTGTATATTATGTACTATAATTAGTATTTTAATGAATTACAAAAAAAAATATATTTATTTCTTTGCAGAGACTAATAACGTTATAACTATTATTAATAATAAAATAAGAATAATTGTATTGCAGACTTAATAACAATTTATTTCATAAATATCTTCGAAAGGAGATTGCATAAGTAACTGTCTCCTAAATTTCTAACAAAAATGTGTGCTCATTTGTGCCTAGAACCCTATATTTTGTACATTACAATAATTCATAAAAAAATAGGCTTGAACATTTAATTTCGCAATTTAAAAAAATACATATTTCAAAAAAGTCCACAAGCTAAGTTTATAACTTGCGATTTTGGGTCCATGATAGAAAAAATACAAATAAACTTACTTTTTACATTTCGCCCTCTTGAAAAATTAAAAATCTATAAACACCGAAAAAAGCCTTAATTTAAGCAAATAAATATCCACCTTGTGCTGTCATCTCTCGGTTATAGATAAAGACATTTATAAATAATGATTTCATGCAATTTTCATGTTATAAAGAAGAAGAAAATTATATAAATGCATTAAAATTTGAAGCGTCCCAAAAATAGGACGCTAGGCATAAATGGGTTAAAATAAGGATGAATATATTAAAATACTAAAATGTAGGTGGAATATTTATTATTGTTACAGTAACGAGTTCAGTTTCATTGTCAAAACACAAAGCTATGTTTATGTATGTTACAATATTTTTTTTCTCTACATGCAGTCAGTTCTTTGTTCAAAGATTTTATTTTAACATTCGTTTTGTGTAGTTTCTCATAGGCAGGCATAGCTATTTTCTATATTTTCTCAGAAAGCTATTTTTTTAAATGGATATTCTATGTGTTTCCAAGATAGATTGAGAAATTATAGTAAAAATATGAAAGGGGGGGGGGGGGAAGCTAAATTGCATGTTTGATATATAATATTACCGCTTTTTACCTGTGATTACCAATTTTACCAAGTATTTCTTAAAATCTTTCACAAGATGATGTTCTGATACTATTAGGGAATTTTCCTCTTGTGTGTATGTGCAGTAATTAGTGTTAGCTCTAGAATAAAAGGGCAGCAATGCAGGAATATCTCTATTACTAGAAAGTAACTAACACTGTCACCACTGCTATTTTTTGTGACCGGGGGTCTTTTTTCGTTAATATTAAGAAAAATGCTGCATGCAAAAATATGGAAATCGGTCGTATTATAAAGAAATATTTCATAAACACACTGATGCAGACAGTTTTCAAACCGAAGAATTATTTTAAGAGATATTTAATGTTAAAGTTGGTCAAAATCATTCCATTAAAAAAAATTTATAGGAGCAAAAACCATACATAAGAAATTGAATCATTTTTAGATCATTTTATACATTAGAAGTTCCCAATGTGCAGACTGCATTTATTTTTTTTAATTTGATTCATTTTTTGAGGTTTTATTTCCATTTTTAATTCAATTTTTCAGCATTTTGAGAATAAATTTCTACATATTTTAGTAACGAGTGTTATTTTAAATTGTTGGCAATTTTAAAAACCATGGAAAGAATGTTTCCTTCAAATTAAAAATTTATTTACACATGGCTATTATAAACAGAAAAAAACTTTCAAATTAGAATTAATAATTACGTGTTAAAAGTAGGAAAATATTGAAAATTATATCATTGAACTATATTTACACTTGGATTTTAAAAGAGAAAGAAAATGTTAAAATAAAAAATTCATTATTATGCGTTAAAAGTCATAAATGGAGGAAATTACGTCATATTTAAAATGGCCAAATATTAATGAAAAACAGTTTAAATTAAAAAATATATTTGCATGAGACATTTATTTCAAATTTTGAAATAATCTTTTCAAGTATTGTAAATTCTAAGACAGTGCAGATAATACTTCCTTTCTAACAAAAAAAGTATTTTCACGTGAATATTAATAGGATTAAATGATTACGTGTTAAAAGAAGGAAAATATTGAAAATTGCGTCATAAGAATATATTTACACCTAAATTTTAAAAGAGAAAGAAAATTTTAAAATAAATTCATTATTATGCGTTAAAAGTCATATTACATTACATTAGCTTATTTTCTAATTTTTAACTAATTTTTTTTTAATCAGACAAAAACAGCCATCGTATCTCTTAACAGCAGTTGATTTGGTCTTAAAAATCTGCAATCAATGGAAAACAAATGGAAACCCGTTCACAGAAAGATTGCCACTGTTTTTTTAAATTGTAATTCAATATTTTTTAAAGCTGATCAAATTAGTCTTTTTAGAATCTGGGGTGCTTAAACGGGGGTTGGCGAGTGTAGCTCTTTGGGGGCAGAGCCCCCTAGTCTAATAAAAGAAAGGGAGGGGCAATCCTGTCCTGTTCAAAAACATATTTTGAATTGATCTCCTTAGAATTCCCTCTTATCATGGAATTTTGTGATATTTTCTCAAACGACTGGAAAATTTCACAACATAGTTTCAGGATTTGTCCCTGCGGCTTATTGGTGAAACTTTTTTTTTTATGCAACTGCTGTATGAGTCTCTCTCCCCCCCCCCCCCTCCCCCCTTTTTTTAATTACCTTTTGCTCTTACTGATTGACAATTTTTTTTTTTTTTTTTTTTTTTTTTTTTTTTTTTTTTTTAAATCGATTGGTGGATTTTAACTTTTTTTTTCCTTCCACAATCAATAGGCAAATTTCACCTTGGCCAATTGACAAAATTCACAATTTTTTTACGGACGATGATGTATCTTGAGAGGAAATTAACCAAAAGGATATGTTAAAAAGAGTAGTAGGTACAGACCATTGAGTGCGTAGTTTTGAAAGGGGTCTTCGGGTGCTTAAAATAGCAAAAAAAGGCTGCCAGCTGTTGTACCCTGTCAAATTAGCTTAGAGTCAACACTAGTAGTGTTCTCTTCAGTTTACTTAATAACTGTTTATTTTTTTTTTAATATCATTTCTTATTACTTAATTTCTGAGCTGTAATCCGCAGATCTAACAATCATGTTTCGACCCATAAATTTTATTTAATAATTGGAGTTAAATATTTACCATGATTCATTAAGTTACATTTTACAGTGGTGGAAAATTGGTGCAGAGGCGGAGCCTATTGACACCACTAAATTTTAGTGGAATTTTTTGGCTTATCTAATGGCAGAATTTCTGAGTTTTTATTAAGGTGAAAAATACTATAATAATTTAGTGGTGTCAATAGACTCCTCCCCTGCGCCAATTTTCCACCACTGCATTTTATGAAAATAAGATTTCATCCCCGTAGCAGAAACTGTGCAACACGGCAGCAGTGCTGCAGATTATTTTAGACCTTGCAGATTAATCTACCAGCTTAAAAATAAATATTGGGTTTAAAAAGTTCACTAAAAATTTACTTTGTTTTTATAGTTGTGTTTCTTGGTGCATTTTCTTTGTAAAATGCAACTTTTGCTTATATTATGGTTTACTGTAAGTATTTATGGTAGTAGCTTGGTTCACCATTGTTTGGTCGCATATAAATTTTAGTTTGCTGCTGACAGACACCGAAAATTCTGCTACTGGGGATTTCAGGAAAGAAACATAATTGTTTGATCCACAGATTATAGGCCAGAAATTACATACATACAGATACAATTTGTTGATAAGAATAATCATTGTTGGGCAGTAAACAAAAAGTTCTGAAATCGATTCTGTGTCTTTGTACAGAGAATTGTTTTAGAATTTACCAAACCCAAAAATATTTTTAAGAGTCCTAAAAGCTGTGACATGCAATAAAGTGCATATGTAGAATTATTATTATTAGTCGGTTTTATCTCTTATAATTCATTTATTTCTAATGTTTTATTATATGTATATATATATGTATAAAGTTGCAATTTTAAAAACATTTTTAGCATCAACAAATTTTTTTAAAACTATATTTACATTTTTATTGAGTTAACCCATTATTAAACCTAATAGCATATTAGTCAGCACGCTACTGGTCGAATGTTAGACTCCCAGCATGCA
This sequence comes from Maratus speciosus, assembly GCA_963932465.1. Lineage (NCBI taxonomy): Eukaryota > Metazoa > Arthropoda > Arachnida > Araneae > Salticidae > Maratus > Maratus speciosus. The sequence continues at coordinate 581,303,629 of OZ010792.1, forward strand.
AAGGTAACTTGGCGTTTTCATTCCCTTGCGGCCGATAAAATGAGTACCAAGCTATTTGGAACTAAACACTGAAGTTTTTGCATTAGTCTGTCCACTTGACCGGGACATATGCTGTATAGCCCTTTGGGCCCCAGGGTCAAGTAAATAGGGATGGGCAATGTAGACCCTCCTTAATGGATCATAAAGTCACAGGTTTAGTTTTTATACTCATTATTATTCATTACTTTTTACTTCAAATATTTCTTTATAAATTTAAATATGTATTTTTTAAATTTTAAAGATTTTTTTTTCACCAATGAAATATTTGAAGAATATATTTTAAGTTAGCATTCAATTTTACACATTACCTAATAATTTTTATTTAATCAGTTTTATTATACATATTTCATTTGCAAAAATATTTTAGCTTCAGTAACATTGTGGAAATTCATATTTTAAGCTATTTTTCTGTTTTACTCATGATTAATGTTAATTATTCAATACTGTGTTTGACTTTGTCTATATACAGTGAAACTCGTTTAAGATACGCTCGCTTAAGATACGATCCCGCTTAAGATACGAATTTCTTCCGGTCCCTTGAAAAATGCCTATTAAACCTGTGTAAAATTACCCGCTTAATATACGTACGGATAAGATACGATCCCGCTTAAGATACGAAGAAAATTTGTATGTTCATGTCAAAAACCCGCTTTATATACGAAACGGTGTTTGTGCAGTCCGTTTACTACGTGTCTTTAGGACAAAAGGGAAGAAGAGCAAAGGATTTCCTCACCAAATAATTATTCTTACATACATCTAGTTTGTCGTTTTAAAAATAATTACGGAAATTTATTATTTTTCCTCTTTGAGTGTGTAATATTTAAATTTCTGTTTTCCAAAGATTAACATGAATTTTATTATATTTTATTTAATTTGGTAGAGAGTATTGAATAAAGACACTTTTGTTTTGTTACTGTACAAACAGTAACACAATAAAATTTAGAAAGTGAAAAAAATGCCATTCTTTATTTCAAAAGTGAAAAAAAAAAAATGTTGTTCTTTATTTCAAAATTTTAAACTCATATTTTCTAGACTATCTAAAAAATGTTAGAAAGAATTAAAATAAGAGTTACAAACAGTTAAAACATGTTGATAATAATGTGTACTGGCTGCGTATGCATTACTATTCGAGAATCTGTGAAATCCGGATAAGATACGATCCCGCTTAAGATACGAAATGCCCTCGGTCCCTTGATTCGTATCTTAAACGAGTTTCACTGTACTTTTTTTTTTCCATAAAAATTAAAACAAACTTTCTTTTTTTATGTAGTATATCTGTATAATAAGTGTTATAAGGTAACATCTGCTGGTTCTTTGCAAGTTTTATTTATTTTAATTTCTGAATAAATCTGCTTATTAAAAATATTTATTTTGTTTACTGAAAGTGAACATTATTAAGTAACAAAATTTTAACTTTTAACAAAATAATTCTATAGCAGAGTATTTTTTTTTTTTTTATGTTCATATATTAAAGACTAGTGAGTATTTTGCAATCATTAGTGTACTCAAAAAAATGGTTGCTGGCCTGGAATTTAATTAAAAGAATAAGGGAGGGCACATTGCTCTCAAAAGGTACTCTTTGTGTCCTGTTCAAAAAACATACTTCGAACTGGTTTTCCTGTTATCAGTAGAATTCTGTGATACTTTCATGGACGATTGCGGAATTTTGCGATATATTCCCAAAATGAACAAATTTCACAATATCTTCTGGCGACTGATAGACGGATTTCATTATTCCCCCCCCCCTTTCCCCCACAAAGTTAGCGCGTACAACCAAGTGACTAAATTTGCAAATTTTTTCCCAGCAATTGACTAATATCTCAGGATTTTTTTCCCCATGATTATCAGATTTTGCATTATTTTTTGTGAATGGATTGCCGTTTCATCTGGCTACTGATAGACATAATTTACGATGTTTTTCCAACATTCAATTGAAAAATTTCGTGATTTCCCCCCCCCCCCCCCCCTTCAATGATTTGACGAATTTTGGTCTGTTTTTCTGAGAATTGACCAATTTTGGAATTTTTTTTTTCTTTCCTTGTGAGTAATCGACAAATTTCATTTTCTTTTCCCCTGCAACCTATTAACAGATTTCGCATCTCCCTCGACAAATTTCACTTTTTCTTCCCTCTCGGCTGATTGACAAACTTCACAATTTTTTTTTCTTACAGGCAATTGCCATATTTCGCTAGGAAATAACCGAACGGGTACATAAAAAATTGCAGTAAAGGACTACATGGTGCATCAAGTGGTTTGGAAAATGCCGTATGCTTATATTTTGAACAAAAAACTTTGTTAAAAACATGCATTTTCTATTTTTTTAAAAGTATTTTTATATTAAAATATCCGAACAATGCCTCTTTTTTTCGATGAATATCTAGAATAATATGTTATATATGTAAATTTCAAAATTTGTCGTGGAAAAAAGTTTTTTTTTTTAAATAAATGTTGTACAAGAGTTAGGCGTAATTGTGCAGGAGACAGGGTGTCTAGCCACATGGATAACCTGGAAAAGTCAGGGAAATTTGAAATTTCCAGCAAATATTCAGTAAAATTTCTTAAAACTAAGGATTTGAAATTGCAGTACCATAAGAATCTGACTTTGTTTTTCATAAGTACTGTAAAGAGTATTTAAACCTATTATTCAATTTCTTGTGTCTACTACCTTTCAGTTCTTTATAACTCATAGTTTTAATCAATACCACCTTCACTGAAGCGTAATTTTGTAGGATTGATTAGATGATTCAATCTGCTTACTTAAGTTTGTTTCGGAACTGAACATTTGTTAGCTTAATAGTTGAATATTTATAATCCTTAAATAGGGTTAGTTTCAGAGCAGATATATTTCTTTTAAAAACGGTCTTTTTTTGTACAATATATGTTAGAGCAATTTCTATTTAATTGTGACTACTGTGAGAAAGAATTTAATTCTGATTGCACAAAATAGATGGAACCTGGTGCTAAAAGTATTGATTGCACAAAATAGATGGAATCTTGTGCTGAAAGTGTGTGTCTGCAAAACAGGGTTGTTTGGTTTAAACCACGCTGGTAAAAATCTATTGGTTTGCAAAAAAAAAAAAAAAAAAAAAAAAAAACACGGAAAGCACAGTTAGTTCTATTACATAGTTACTGAACAACAGCATCTGCTAGTTTAATGCATTTCCGAACAAAAATAAATAAAACTTATGCAATAAAGTTGCCCTTTCGGATTTGAGAACAACCTTAGAATAAAAAAGAAACTCAAGATATGAAGTCGAATAAAAGGACATTGAAAAATTGTGTGGTAGCGAAGCACATGTTTACTTTTAACTAAAATATGCAATAACATGTATTTAAATCATCTATTGCATAATCCAATCCACTAATTTAGATCAACAAAAAAATGGGGGGAAATCGAGATAAGGTTCGCTTGAGACATAATAGAAAAAAGTCTCATAAAAATGCCTAAAAAGATATATTATTAATTTTTAGTTTAGACATTTAAAAAATAATATGTATTATAACATAGCTTAGAAAAAAAGCCTGAGTATTAAGTCTGATGGCTGTTTAAAAGTGTTAGTGGATGACAACTTTTATAAATATACTTTCCATTTTAAGATCAATGTTTTCAGTAGTCTAAAAATCTGGTAAAAAGGTATTTCTGTTTATTAACTGTTGCCTTATATATATATATATATATATATATATATCTGGCAGTTTCTAAGGAGAAGTGTCAAATGTCAATACACAATACTTCTTGAAACGTGTAAAGACTCTACTGCTAAATTCAAATCATTCCGGGAATTCTTTATAAAAAGCTTTACTTTCAATAAAAGATAATTATTCATGTAGTGTTCTAACAGAAAAATCAGATATCTCAGATGGCAAATATTTCAAAGAAATTACTTTGAATAGCCATGGGAAAGTATATTATATTTATGAAACTACACCATATATTTATTTATAGTATTAGTAATCAAAAGATAGTTTATTAAGATTTTCAAGGTATCAACGTTTCACTATGTAGAACATTTTATTCATGGAACATAAGACTTCTACTATAAATGTTTAAATTCTAAATGATTTCAATTTTCTACATAATTGATTGTAATTATTTAATTTAAATTATTTTTAAATGAAGTTATATTACTTATATATCCAACAATGTTTATTTTTATCAATAAATATGCATGTGTATGTAATGGGAAAATATTTTTTTTTAAACCCGGTTTAAACCAAAAAAAACCCAGTTTTTTTTTTTTTTTTTGAAAAAAACCCAGCTTTTTTACCAACCCTGCTGCAAAATGTAAGAAATATAGAGATGTCAAGCAATCATTAACCATGAAGTAAATATATTGGTATTCGACAATTTGTACATTTTACAAAAAATCTTTTAAAAAATCAATAGTTTGTGCTTCAGAATCAATTGTGAAAATTCTCTTCTCAAATTCACAACCTTTTAGACTTTTTGTGTGTAACATCACTAAATCTCAGTACCTGGAATTTTTTCTTTTTTGGTATGGAAAACCTGGAAAAGTCAAAGAAATTTGTAGCTCAGCTGGGATAGACACCCTGAGAAGATGAAATTAAACTTTTGCGCTGTGTCATCAGAAGTGCATTTCTGTATGTGTGCATCATTGCAAATGAGTTAAGGACTAACATTCAATAGGGTTTGGTTTTTGTTTTATTTATTGCTTTTTAAAAAAGAAACGTAAAAAACTTCAGTTATGAACTTAGTTTTAAACAATTAAAATTGCAATTTATTAAAATGTATGAAAAAATGTTTTAAGCTGTTACTATAGCAGGAACTTACATAGTCATTGAAAAAGAAATGGTTGAATTTGTAAGAACTGTTAATATTTATTCACTATTCAGCTACTTGTTATAATGTTTAAGCAGTTTATTTAGCATTTTTCTAATGCTAATAATATTTAGTGTTAAAGTAATTAATAAAATGTGTATGTAATCTGAATTATAATGCAACCAATTTCACTTTTCGATGATACCCAAAATTAGCTAGGTTTTTAATATTGAATGTCTTCAAAACTAATCATTAAAACTTTGTTCATTTACTAGTATGACAATGGCTCCCTAAACATTTCTTTAAAGATATTTAGGCATAAATTCCTAATCATTTGCCTATTCTGGTTTTGCTCTGCAACAATGGCCCTCCCCCCCCCCCCCCAAGTCCATAAAAAGTCATAAAGTGCAGCACATTTTTTTAAAATTAACAGTATTTAGAGTAAAATTTAATTCTGAGATAGTGTCAGCTTTATTGTTTCTTGGCACTCTTTTATTTAACTTGATCTCTGTATTAAGATGAAATTTTGTATTCTATTTTTCACTCACTTCCTGATATACTAAAATTAACGAAACAATGTACATAGGCATGTTTCGAATGGCAATATAATATTTTTTGAACTTAATAATTTTAAAAGCAGTTTTTTGTTAGCCAGGTACAAGCAATAAATCACCAAATAATTTTAATAATTATAACGATTTATGAGTTACAAAAACAATTGAGTTAATTATGCTTCAAACCACGCTCTTCCTTGTGGTGGAACTGCAAGACCGAATTATTTCAAGTACTGGAAAGTAGAAAATATAAGTGATAAATAGTAGTGTATCTCCATAATTTGATTTTTCAATATGATTTTTTAAAAACATTTAAATTTTGTTCTGCAAAACTAATTTTTCATTTCTGTTTTTTCTTTTGTTTTACAGAAAAATATGAAAATCTGGAAATAAAGTTCTTTAAGAAGATGGCTGTGGATTTTCAGCTCTTTTATCAACGTTTGTTGACTAATAGCACGATTCTAACAGGAATAATTTTACTTGTAATGTATTTGTAATAAATTTGATCAACTTGTAAATAAATTAAAAAATTATTTTTGCTTGCTTTACATTTTTGGTGAAAAATAAAATTGTGTGACAAAATGACATCCAGTTCTAGTGTTTTAATATATTTTGTTTTTAGGAAAGTGAAATAAAAGGAATAAAGCGTTTCTCTTTTTCCTTCTAAGAAAACCACCTTCTTTGCTTCATAACAAAAATGGGGGTTAAATAATAATTAATAGTTTTTATATATTTTGTTTAATTCAATAAATATCTGGATTTATGTAGATTATATATTTTAAACTTTGACGGCCTGAAAAACTAATATGCTACAAATTATACATTAGTATTGCTTGGAGATGACACATTAAATATTAACTGCTCTTCAAAAACTGTTATGATTTAAATGAAAGTTTGTTTATAGTGAGTGTTGAAATTACAATTTTAATATGGATAATATTGTATAGTACAATTTGAATTTTTGATAGTCTAGGTAATATTGTTAAAAAATGAAATATAAAGTGCTCATTACTTAATGATCCTTATAGAGTAAGAAAAACAAAGATATTTTTATTATGAAGTGTTAGTTCATTTGGGAAAAAAACATGAACGATTAGTGCATGAGTGGCGGTTATATATTGTTAAAAAAAAAAAAAAAAAAAAAAAAAAAAAAAAAAAACACAAACTGCCACAAATATTTTGGAAAAATATTCTTTGCCTTTAATAAATTCTAAGATTGATTAATGAAAAAAAAATAAAAGTGGTGCCAACTGGCCTTCTGTCAATTCATAATAATTTTGAAAAAAAAAAAACTTTGAATGTATGATGAAAATTAATTTATTTTATAGTTCATGAAATGAGGTATGTCAAGGATGGGTTTTGTGTGTGTGTGTGTGGGGGGGGGGGGGGGGTAAGACCTTAACAGACTACAACATCATATTACATTATAGACACTTATTTCCCACTCCCCCCCGATTAATTATACACTAAAGAAATTATTGTAGTGAAGTGGCATATTTTCAACTATAATTTAAAGTACCAAATTACATAAATAATTTATCTTAAAAAATCGTTTTAAATTCTAATGATCAATAAAGTTAACATTTTCTCAGTTTACAAAAATAAAACTCCTGTGGTCTTGTATTTTATTTTCCAGATAATTAAAAGAAACATCATCCAGGTAAGAAATTCTATGTAAAACATGGTACTATAAAAGCGTCGGATATAATTGTTATATAACAATTTGAATGGAAATGAAGAAACTAGTTAAAAAATTGCTCTTTTGGCTAGCATATGTTCAATATTTTTTAAAAATACATTAAAGGCTTTGTTATCGAATTTTCTTTGTTAACTGTAAATTTGGTTCTTGCAGCTGTTTAGGAATCTCAACATTTATAAAAACTAAAGCAACCATAAAAAAGAAATTTTTTAGGAGACTATGTCTCTATAAAAATATTTAAGGTTGAATGTTGTTGTACGTTCATTTACTAACAGCAAATTTGAAATTTGTTCTGTTCAAAGGTGATGAGCAGATAAGGCTCAGTTATGCCTCCATTGGAATTATCTTTTAAGGCTGTTCTCAACTGCTCTGCTCAACAGGCGCAAAACCTTTTGACATATTTACAAATTCATTTTTTAACGGAAAGATATAAAATTGGAAAGCCTGACTTTGGAATCGAACTGTGTTTTCGATTTTTTGATCAATCAATTACCTATTGGGTTATAAGCGATTTTGATCACGTGACACGGCATTTTTCTCCCCTTACTGACTGGATTTTCTTCTTTCGTTCAGAAGTTCAGTTCAAAATGCCCAGTTTGACAGTATTTTCTGAAAGATCTATGGCGTTTACAAGAAAACGGAAAAAACAGTTTGATGGCATAGTTTCTGAACACCTTCTAGTTTCATGCGTATCCTAACAAAAATGAATTAAAACTTATGTCAGAAAGTTGACCCTTTTGATTTGAGAACAGTCTTAAATATTTTGATAAAATTTAGGATCTAAATGAATTTTGTTCTGTAAAATTTATTCTTTTTTAATTATTATTTGACTTTTAATAAAAATTGTTTTTAACTTAAGTGTATGTTAAAGTAAAACATGTATGAAAGTCAGGATGGTGTTACGAGAACATATTTAAAAAAATAAAATTTCTTAGACCTGTTCCAAATTTTACATAGTATAATAATATATAATATGTGAAAACAGTTTATAATATAAACTGTTTTCAGATAAACACTTCAAAACCAGTAAATTTAGATTCTAATTTTTATCAAAATATTTTTTAGAAGAAAAATTTTCTGTCCTCCCCCCCCCCCCCTCCAAAAAAAATCATTTACTGAACTTTTGTGGGGGGTTAAACAATATAATTCCGACCAGCTTCGGGCTAGTTTTCATCCATGATAACCAATAGCGGCATAGATGTGGCTAGTTTCTGGTTTGCATTCATTAATGATGCCCATTGATGGCACAAATGTGGCTAGCCTCCGGCTTGCATTCATTAATTATGCCCATTGATGGCATAAGTGTGTCTGGCTTGTGGCTAGCTTTTATTTAAAATGACCCTTAATGGCATAGCTGTGGCAAGCTTTTATTCAGGAATGCCATTAAATGTATAATTGTGGCCAGTTTGCGGCTAAATATCAGTTTTAGATGACCGTTAATGGCGCGTTTGTGGGCAACTTATTGTACTTGCGGCCATTTTCCTTCCGGCCTTATTGTATCCGGCGTGACACTTTTTTGACGGAGCCGTTACGACCAATGACAGCGGGCCGCCATCGAACACTTTCGGCCAAGGCTAACGAACCCATCAGTGGCCCACAAGTTCTGTGTTTGTTGGGTCTGTGTGTGTGTTTGTGTGTATTTGCGATGGCTAGCGAAATCTATCGCACGTAGAAGTCTGAAAATTTAGGTGAGGATAGTCCAAGATAGGTCCTCATGTACCTGATGCTCAGATTTTTATTTTTTAAGGGCCGGGGCCCCTGGGCCCCTTTCAGTTTTTATGCACTAAATTGGTAATAACTTGCACTCTTTTTAACCAAACATTTTCCTTTTGGAAGACCTTTCTCCATTTAGTTATTCTCGCCTTTCTACTTTCCAGTTATGACTTTGGACCCTTGGGGCCCGTTACAGGGCCCTTTGAAGTTTTTGCGCAAATAAATTGTTAATAAACTGATTTTTTTTAATACGATCTTCATTTTTGGGATCCTTTTTCCATTTATTTATTATCAGGTTTCTACATTCCATGTAAGACTTTGGGGCCCCTAGGGTACCGTAGGGTCCGGTCTAGGCCCCCTTGAACTTTTTGTGCGCCAAGCATTTTTCATTCTCTAATTATCTCACTTTTTCAGTGCCTAATTTTAAAGTTGTGTTTTGGATTCTTCTTCCTGGACCAACACCATTATATTTTCATTTGGGCCCTAGGGCCCTTTTTAAAACATTTACCCAATCTTTTATGCATTTCTTTAAGATATTATTTTAACGAATAATTCACGCCCTATGCTTAATTTTTACTAATGAAAAATCAAAAACGCCAAGTACTAAGACATTTTAACATGTTTTCATGTTAGGGCCCTGTTTTTAACTATCTATTGCCCCCTTTTGTGCCCCCAATTATAGCTCCTTTAAAAATGCTCCAATTCACAAGCTCTTTTTTTTCTAAGAACTTGTTAGATCCTGCAGCTACTACATGTATGGCAAAAAAATTTCTCAGACTTCATCTACCACTAATTTTGAATATTAATCGCCTTCTTGGGGCCCTTGGTGCAGTTTCTTTAAAAATGATCCGAATTGCTTGCAATTTTCTTTAACATAATTCTAGAGTTCGCCTATTATTTTAAAAACTACTAAAAAATACCTTTATACCCAACTACATGCTAGTTAAGTCTCTGGCCCCTTAAGTGCCGGTACTGGGCCTCTTGAAGTTTTTGCACAATAAATTGTTATTAAATTGCCCCCTCTTAATACAATCTTCATTTTTGGAACTCTTTTTCTATTTAGTTATTCTCACGTTCTTACATTCCAGTTAAGACCCTGGGGTCCCGTAGGGCCCGGTCCAATGCCCTTGAACTTTTTGTGCGCCATGCATATTTCACCCCCTTATTTTCTAACCTTCTCAGTGCATAATTTTAAAGTTGAGTCTTGGAATCTTCTTCCAGGACCAACACCTACATGTTTTTTAGGGCCCTAGGGTGCTTTTTTAAACATTTACCCAATGTTTTGTGCATTTCATTAAAATATTATTATAACAATTCATACCCTATGCTTAAGTTTTCATCTCCAATGTTTCTATGTTAGGGCCCTGCTTTTAACTATCAGCTGGCCCCTTTTGAGCCCCCTATTATGGTTTCCTTAAAAATGATCCGATTAACTAGCTTTTTTCTTCAAACAACTTCTTTAGGTCCACCAGCTACTACATGAACGACGAAAAAAAATTTCAGACTTCAGCCTCCTCCAATTTTGAATATTAATCGCCTTTTTGGGGCCCTTGGTGCAGCTTTTTAAAAAATTATCCGAATTACATGCAGTTTTCCTTAATATAGTCCTAGCATCCGCCATTTATTTTAAAAACTACTAAAAAATATCTTTATACCCAACTATATGCCAGTTAAGTCCCTGGCACCTTGGGACCCGGTACCGGGACCCTTGAAGCATTTGCCCCATAAATTGTTAATAAATTGCCCCCTCTTAATCCGATCTTCATTTTTGGAATCCTTCTTAAAATTTAGTTATTCTCACGTTTCTACATTCCAGTTATGACCCTGGACTCCCCTATGGCACCAAAGGGCCTGATCCGGGTCCTCTTAAACTTTTTGTGCGGCATGAATTTTTCATCTCTTAATTTTCTCGCATTTTCAATGCAAAATTTTAAAGTTGAGTTTTGGATTCCTTTACCCCGACAAACGCCCTTATATTTTTGCTGGAACCCTAGCGCCCTGTTCAAAACATTTTCCACCATTTTTTTTGCATTTTTTTAAAATTTCATTCTAATGATTAATTCATACATATGCTTAATTTTGACTAATTGAAGAACTAAAGTGCTAAGAACTAAAACCATTTAACATGTTTTCCTGACCCTAATTTTAACTATCAGTCGGTCCTCTTTGGGTCCTTTGTTATAGCTCCCTTAAAAATGTCCGATTCACTAGCTTTTTCCTAACAATTTTTTAGGCCCTCCAGCTACTACATGAACAACAAAAATATTTCTGAGACTTCAGCTACCCCCAATTTTGAATAATAATCTTCTTCTTGGGGCCTTTGTTGGAGCTTCTTGAAAAACTATCCGGTTTTATTACAATTTTCTGTAACATAGTTTTAACGTCCTCCAGCTACTTTACTACCACCAACTATATTCTAGTTAACCCATTCGGGACCATGGGTACATACATGCACCCTTAAAAAGAGCATACAGAATTTGTTTTAGGCGCCAGTTAAAAAGAAAAGTAATATTTAGTTTCTTTAATTAGAGCATTTTCGTAATTGTTTTAAAAAAAAAATGTGCCAACCGAATAACATTTGTGTAAAAACCACCAGTCCCGAAGGGGCTAAGATCCTGTACCCCATAACTCGGTCTTACTTTTTACCACAGCTTCCACCTTTTTCGGTAAAAACTTACGTTTACTCACTGCAGCCGTAAATTAAAAATTGCGTTATTTTAAAGGTAACCTTAGATAAGGGATTTCATCCGTATATTAAATATTGTGTTAATGTAAAAAGTAATTTGTGAAATTTACAGGAGAGAGCACATTCCACCGATTGGAGGCGCATCTTTCCTCGGGTTCTAAGGACATAATTTCAATGGGATTTCGTTCATTCAACTTGGATGACAATTTGGCTACTTTCTGTATTACGAAATTTTATCTTAGGTTTTAGTTACTAACATTTTCAAACATTAATGGTGCATTCTTTTTTCAGGTTTTATGGACTTGATTACTACGAGGTTTAGCTCACTCAACTTGGTTTTTGATTGTCTCCAGCACGTGCGGAGTACTTCCGGTGCATGCTGCTTTAGGTACCGGGGACCCAGGTTCGTTTGGAAAGAGGTTTGTTGGGAACACACTAGACACTGCGGAAGAGTTTTGATTAAGGTTATTATAATGGGCCCCGGGCAACGCTAGGCGGGTCAGCTAGTAATTGTAATAAAAGTCTAATTGACATGACTATTATCAACTCTTCGCTTTTCGTATGCTTGGCGGCCACTTTCAATCAAAATTATTTTTTTTAATAAAGCTGCATAAATTTTACATTTTTAGAAATATCGATAAAAAAACTATCTTTTAGGGATGTATTATATCCAAATTTGTATATATTATGAGATAACTTCAGGTAAAATTCGGTTTACAGTCCCTTATCTCAGGACTTAATCAAGCAAGATAAGAGGATTTTAGAACTTACATATCCATACATTGATTACGCTTAGTTTCTTAATATTATTTTCGCGTCAGCTATCGGCAATTAATATAAACAAATAAACTTTCTGTTGAAATTGTACTTTGTTCTTCATTTTAACAGTTTTGATTGCATTGTAAATAAAATAAATATTTCATATCAAATATAATTAAAAAGAAATATTATGTAACACTGCGGTATAACATGTATTAATTATATCACTGCAGATAAAATTTTGAATTTAAACATTAACTTTGTAGTGAAAAACAAAAGATCAGTCATATTAATGTAATTAATTAGTTGCAATTTAGTTATGAAATAAAATAAAAGATTTTTTTCAATAAGAGAAATTTATTAGTTTTATACAGTTATGAAATTTTAATTTGAATAATAACGTATATAACGTTGTGTAACGTAACGGTATATAACATTCTATAATGTAACGTTATTTTTTGGAGTCTACACTTTAGTTGCTGCCCGAAAGAAATAGCATATCGGGGGGCTAAAAACATACTGCACATGAAAAACTACAAAAACCGGTTACAAAAAATAAGAAACACAAGATGGTGGAGCAAACATAAAGCTCTTTCTTCGATTATCGATGAGGGATTTTTAAGAAGTGGGGAAAATAAACACAGGCAGACTATTTAATTTTATTACCATTTTAAAAGAAATATCAAATGGAAGATTTGACTGCAAAGCTAAATTTATGGCAAGAAATTTGATCAGTCAATGGTTCATATTTGGAAACCTATATAGGTCTAATGTTTTACCAGACTTATTTCTTGTTACATCTCATATTTCAAAATATTTACAAAGTAAAACCATTACTATTCTACAGGCTAGAACTTGGTAGAGAAGCTGCTTCAACAAGGGATAAAAGGAATGATTAAAATTTTCAGGCTCTGTATTAAAAAACTATGCAAGCATAGTTAATAGCAAATTAAAAGATAAAAGTATTGATGTAGAAATAGAATTAGATTTCAAGAAAAAAAGAACTCGAAAGAAAAAGGTAATGCCTGATGAAAAAACAATAGACGAAGCTCCTGGAACTGCAACTACTCAAAACTATAAATTGGTCTTTTTCAGTGTTTTAGATTCTGCCAAGACAAGTATCGAAGAAAGATTTAATCCAAACAAAAAAATCTTGGCAGATTTTTCCTGATTAGACCAAAAGAAATTTAACGAAATCGTAATGCTTGATAGTTTTCCTACGGAAGTCGTTTGTAGCATTTCTAAACTTTCTAAAAGTTGAAAGAAATCAATTATTGATACAGCTGAAATATTTTGTAGATCAGTATGTAAATTTTAGCTTACAAGTTTGTACTAACCGTACCTTGTACACAAGTCGTCAGTGAGAGGATGTTTTCTCAACTTAAAATAGTAGTTCAAAATCGACTTAGATCTACTTTAAGCCAGGGCCTTATGTCTAATCTTCTTTTCAAGAATGTAGAAAGTGACTTGTTTTATAACTTGGATAAAGATGTTATTATAGATGTAGTAGCCAGGACCAGTGAAGAACTGGCCAAAAGCTGGTTAGTAAACAGCCGTTCACAATCACATAGCCTTTTTTTAGTTTGCTGTATCTGTACCAAAGTATTGTACAGCCATATTTACTTTCTTCTATCTTTACAAGAAGTATTGGATTCGTGAAAATTTTCGACTTTCAGTTTTCGATGGATTTACACGTTTTAGGGGTCAGAGATTCCGAAAAACATGTTTTTACAAAATGTCTGTCTGTGAGTCCGTCTGTCTCTATGTGACGCAAATTTTGTGGGCGCTCTATCTCAAGAACTAATGCACAGAATTAAATAAAAATTCATATTCAGGTAGTCCCTGGTATAAATTGGTGCTGATTAGGTTTTGGTGTAAAACGCTCAACAGGTGGCGCTGCTATGCAACATATTTCACGATTTCCACAATAGCTCAATCTCTAGAACTAATGCACGGATTTTCATCAAACTTCAGATTCAGTTAGTCCTTGACATGAACTGACGTTTTACAGATTATGGAGTAAATCGCCAAACAGGTGGCGCTGCTATGCTGCATTTTTTGCAATTTCACCAGTAGATCTATCTCAAGAACTAATGCTTGGATTTTCTACAAACTTCAGATTCGGGTATACCTTGATATGAATTAGTGCTGTTTATGTTTTGGTGCAACTGGCTCAACAGGTGGCGCTGCTATGCCGCATTTTTCAGAATTTCCACCATAGCTCTATTTCAATAACTAATGCACGAATTTTCATCAAATTTCAGATTCAAGTATACCTTGATATCAATTAGTGCTCTTTATGTTTTGTTGTAAATCACTCAACAGGTGGCGCTGCTATGTTACATTTTTCAGAATTTCCGCTATAGCTCTAACTCAAGAGCTAATGCACGAATTTCCCTTAAACTTCAAATTCAGATATTCTTTGATATGAATTGGTGCTAAATTGATGTAATTTCTTGTTCTATTTAAATGATTTCATTGACGTGATTTATATATAGAAGAACGTTTTGTGATGGCCACAACATACTAGTTCTTTTTGTTATAAAAACTATTTTACAATTTGTAACAACTAAATCAAAATTAAAGAGTGCATTGTTTTTCTAATATGCTTGGCTTTTTATTATCATTGTGTCCCTTTTTAATATTTACTTAGGTATTACAGTAGGATTTAGATTTTTATGGATTAAACACTGTGATTTGTTTGTCTAAAATTAAAAATGTTTCTCACTCTCATTTTTAAGTAATAAACCACTCGTAATTAACTAATATACTTATTTTTTCTAACATGGAAATAGTTTAGGTACTGCATATAAAAATAATATAATTTTTTATTTTGAAAGTAAGTAAATTACATCAGAAGAAACTTACTTTTTTACTCAATTATTTTTTAAGTGACAAAAAAGCTAAATGTGTTTTTTAGGCATGTAAGCATAATTTTCAAAAATTAAATATTCTGATATTCTATTTCATCTAAATTCTCCTGTAAGGGGCCCCTTCTCAGTCTCTAGCCGAGGGCCCCCACAGGAACCAGTCCGGGCCTGTCCTCCCGATTAAATCTTCACCGAGAAATATGAAATCAAACATGTTCTTTACATCCCACAAGTTCAAGAACAATTCGCCAATAATTTTGGTAGATATTCGACAAACCGTGTTCAATCGAAAACGTTCAGTCGCTGTTAATTAAATAATGAGGCCGGTGTAAAAAAAAGGAAAAGAACCACAATAAATATATTGTTTTAAAAAAAAACAATTGCTTAAATATAATTTTTACCTTAACCTCTTGAGTTAATACAACACTACAAATAGAGCCCTTTCGCTGAAATTTATATTTTAGGGGACTGGCCATTTAGGTTCACTAATAGGGATCTAAAGTGACTAGACCCCTTAAGGCGCTATAACATAAGTGTCATGTGAATCGGAATTCAATTTTGTTGAACGAAAGGTCATACATACTAGGTAAGATGATGAAGGAAAAACAAAATAGATTCATTCTTTTTCAAACTTCAGATAAAGCTTAACACAATAATAGGTTTTAATTTTATGTACAAATTACATTTTATAGTTCTCCATCGTGTGGTCACTTTCAAAGGAACCTCCTATATAAACTGGAAGGCGGCATTAAAACCAATTACCTCATCGAGTTTACGGCTGAAATTCCAGAATTAGTTAAAACTCGATTCACATATTAAAACGCAATCGGTCTGACAAGTCCTACCTTGGAGGAAAACACCTAAAAAGCCGTTTTTAGCAGTTGACTCGTAGGTTTACCATTGTGTTCTCCTGCTGCCAGTCCCTTTGAATGCAGGAAAACACAATGGTAAACCTACGAGTCAAGCGCTAAAATCGGGTTTCCAGGTGTTTTCCACCAAGATAACACTTGGCAGACCGATTGCGTTGTAATATGCGAATCGAGTTTTAACTAATTCTGGAATTTCAGCCGTGAACTCGATGAGGTGATGGTCTGTGCTTCAGCCTCCCGGTCTAATTGAGAGCCTTTCATTTTTCTGTTTGAACCTACACGTTCAGAAATTCTTTCTTCAATTCGCGGAAACATTCCTGGCAACACTGCTACCGGTATATAACCGAGAAATTTTCGTTCCTTTTTTTCAGCTCTAGGACAGAAAATTTCCGTAACCTAGAAAAAGGAGTTTTTTAAAAGTACGTCTTTCTTTCTTCCATGGATCCACTTGGTTTTGAACTTGGGAGGCGCATCACGAAACGAGCATTGTAAGCACTCGACCAGGGAGCACTTGGTAGTGAGGGAATTTAAAATGAAAACACGGGTTTTCTTCAGATGGGAGATTCGTAAGCGTTGTAAAATTTCTTGTGCAGAAAGCTCAGAAATTTGAACTTAGTTACAGGGACATTTCGCCTTTATGAAATAGTAGTTGGTTTTTTTAACACTTATAGAATAACTGGGGGTAAAAATTATTACATAGTAGAGATATTTTTAATAAGACATTATTTGATTGCTAGCTGTAAAATGTGAATATTATATTTTGAGTTAAATTTGAGAAGAAATGTTTGCATTTCTTGAATAAAATCGATTTTTTTAACTTGATTGAACTACTATGTATTGTTTAAATGTGTTCGTTTAACGCATTTTTATTTTCGTATTTTGCAAGCGAATATTTTTTTTAAATACTCTAAATTCTAAACTATAAATTGCGAATAAGTTTAAATGAATGAGAAAATTACTACTTTATTAAATTCGAAAGCACTATTTTTGTTTGTTTGTTTGTTTTTAAATAAATTAGAAATTTTAATTTATTGAATTTTTGGTTTTTCATCTTAAAAATAAATTCGAACTTTGGTATTAATACAGTCAATACGCATATGTGCAAGGAATAAACGGAAAATCTCCCTCTTCTCCGAGCTTCCTGGAAGAATCGACTAAAAAAACATGTTTTCTATGAGTTCGGAAATTATTTGTTTAAAAATGTTAAATAATTTAGTGTATACAGATGAAATTTTCTCACCGTGTAAGTATGGTCACATGATGTCTGCTGCGACTGCGAGACACTAGTGCATAAATCAAGACATCTAACAGCCCTGGCTTCTTTACACACAGAAATAAAGCCCAGTTAATATTACGTCATATGATTAACACAAACATAAAAAAATATTTTATTTGTATGGGCGGAAATCCATTTTGTCCTTTGAAGATGACATCATTTTCATCATCGGGATTACTGAATCATTTACGGCAATCGTTTTAAAATGTTTAAATTGTTCTCATTACGATTATATGGAAAAGAAGTAATTTTCAAAAGCATTTTACTCCATATCTGTATACCGAACATCTTTAAATAAATCAACGAGCATTATCTCGTTGAAATAAATAGTAGGCTGCTTGGTTACGCACAGAAATAAACGTTAGTGAATCTGAATATGACATCATATTGACATAGCCATGGTATTTATTTTCATGGATGAAAATGTTGTTTACTTTTGAAAATGATGCCTTTTTTACCATCGGAATCATTCTACCATTAAGAGATTCGGTCATCGTTTAACGCAATTGTTTTAAAATATTTGAGTTACATGAATGGAAATAAATTGTTTCTATTTTAATCAGTAAAAATGGCGTCATTTTCACTGACAAAAGCATTGTACTGATGGGTGGATTGTGATAAGGCAAATTCAATATTATGTTATAGAGATAAAATTAAATCAAATTCTTCACATCTCAATTTAAAACTATTATTTTATTACCGCATTCATTAAAATTCAAACTTTATTTGTATCTTTTGTACGGAAAATTACCTGCTTTCTATTTGTTTACTTGTTTACAGTTTCACGTGCAGGATTCCTTTCGTTTGTTTCGCTTCAAGTAACATTTTGTCCTTGTTGCACGCAATTATTATTATTGAAAGCATTTTTTATCTGGCAACAGACATTTGTCAAAAATTTAAAATTTATCTGGCAACAATCATTTATCTAAGCTATATTTGTGAAATCAATTGTCAATCTCTGCTATAACTCTTGGATATTTTGCTGCAATTTATAAGTGGTTTTGCATCAGATCTTACAATCATAATGGAAGTAATCGATTTTTTTTACGTTGTGTATTATTTTATGCTATTCTGTTTAGCTAACTTTTTTTCTTTTCTAGTTTCTTTTCTGTTGGCTGAAGACAGCATTGAAGATGACGGAAGTGAAAGTGGTGAATCTGATGAAGATTCAGATGTAAGTATGGCTACTAATGATATATCTGATTGTTTCTTTCAGTTCGTTCCTGTTAATCCGAGATTCCAGGACTGCTGGGAAGAAGAAACGCAGGAAGACGCCGAGGGATTCTGGATCGACCAGGAGATTTTCCAGCGTGTCGTGCCAGCATCAGCATTGGAGGCAGTCGAACTGGAAACAGTGGAGTCATCTGTTCCTGAAGTGAGTGTATTAACACCTTTGCCTTTGCAGGAGGCTAGCAGTGATAACGGAGAACCAGCAGAAGAGGTACGTGCACTAACACCTTTGCCTTTACAGACTCAATCCAGCTATCCTGTGGAAGAAGCAAAGAAGAAGGGCACTTTCCGCAAGCGAATGAGTGCACTTTTCTGTTGTTTTCCTTGTAAAGTGAAGAAGAAAAACAGGTACGATTAGATTATTGGGTGCTACTTGATTATCCCGTTGACCAAAATAACTATTGCCAAACTGTAAGATTGAATGCCAATAATGGATAATCGTAAATGTCACATTCACTTGACATTAAACATGTACGTCACCAAGTGATTTTTAATTCGATGTTTTATTTCTGTTTTTATGAATGTTTCACTAATTTAGTTGTTCTTTCATTATTTAAAATATATATTATGTCAATTTGTATAATTTGGGCGATTTTTTTTAATTTGGTGAAATTGGTCGACGGGATAATGAAGTAGTGCCGATTATTTTTTCAGTAAACAGGGGGTAGATTCAGTTTATATATTAATATTGAATTCTTGGTGCTGTAAAAGTAAAATATTTTTGAAATATTTCAAATTGAGTCACATATTTAACTTTCAAAAAGGAAAATAAAATACAGAAAAGGGTTTAACATATATAAAAATTTTAAACAGTAAATATTCTTCAGTACTTGTTCAACCGATTGCATTTTTTGGCATAGCTTTTATACGGCAATAATAGCTCTCATTTTCAACCGATTCGTAATGTTTTAGCAATCTGTTCAATTCATTTATGTAATAAAAAACTCTAAGATCTTTAAGTATGTTTTAGTTTCTGTAATTTAATTATAACTATCGATTAAAAATAATGGTACTTGGCGAGATTAATAAAATGGGCTTGGCCTAAGAGAGAAAGATATTTTTATGTTAGCCAGGCGCGGGTATTAAATCACTTAACATTATTTCCACCGCCATCTCTAGTATTGCATTTATTTAATTTACTACTCATATTTATTTATTTCATCAACTCATTTCATTTATGATACAGAAATAAAAATTCATATGCTCAATACATTTAAAATGCACGCCTTTCACCTATTTCATTAAAAAAAGAAGAAAAGATACCATATATTAAACCATTTTATTTCAACATCAAAACACTGTTTTTAATTTAGCATACGCAAAAAATAATAGCTGCTGCCTGGGAAAAAAATACGCTGTTGGCGAGATTTGTGACCGGCTAACAAAAATGTACCGAGAGAAATTTTAACAACCTATATTTACTGTTTTATGCGCACGAGGATTTTTTCAATATTTACCTAATTTATTTAATATATAGAATCATAAATAATTTATCTAATATAGACAAAAAGAAGCCACTAAAGTAAAATATAAAGTTCGAAGAAATTTCTTTAATACCCACATTTGCAATGGCAATATTTCATCAATTTTATTTTTGTAGCGTTTTATCATTCGACAACGTATCGCACCGTTTTAAAGTCCGCATTGCGCCAAAACTACTTTAAAAGTGCCTAGGCCCCGTATCAAAAGAAAGTGCCCTTTATAGTATTCAAGGTATTTCTACTAATCATAGATTCCTGCATTACACCAATATAATATAGACGTGACCGGATTTTGTATGCTTTTAAAATTCGTTATTTTCAAAGGAAATTTTATGAATTCAAACTTATGTAGATGTGTTACTAAAACATAGCTCTATGAAAAATAAAAACAAAAACCCTGTTACGTTAATTTTATGTTACTGTTAGAGATGTTGTCAAAGCATAAAATAGTGGACTTCTATCATGCTCGTAAATTGGAATCATTTTAAAACTAACGGTATTATGGTATTACTTTTTTGTATTATTAGAAAATTGTCAACAAGTTCTCCTTTAAGTTAAAATAATATCAGGTTGCAAACTCCCATCACAATATCATTCCTTTTCAATAGTTTATATTTTCCTCGGCTATTTTTTAATGTAACAGATATTTAGATATTGATTGAAAAGCAGTAAAAATTCTACAATAACAGTTATTTAGATATTGATTGAAAAGCAATAAAAACTCTGCAACAACTTTAAGGGGGCTGGTCACTCAGCTTCTGAATTCTCCTCCGTAATATTAAGTCTATGGACTTTTGATGCATTCGTAAATTTAAAATATCTTCTTCGGAAATTCCTATTTTTAACATCTTTTTCTGTGTACTCTACTTAACGGATGTGTCTTTTTTGATAAGTTTTTAAAATATTTCTATAATCTATGCTGAATTTAATATTTTACGTGTTCAATCCGGGCGAACTGTGAGTACGATTTTAGCATTTACTATAAAATTAAGTCTATACTTAAGAAATATTTTGAGAACTAAGAAAAAAAGAGATCTTTTAGGAAGTGCACACAAAAAAATAGAAGTTAAAAATATTCATTTCCCGGGGAGTTATTTAAATAGACGAATGCATCCAATGCCAATACACTTTACACTAGTGAGGGGAAATTGGAAGCTGAGTGAACTGCCCCCTTGGCGATAATTAAGACGGGTTAAAAGCCTACACTAGTCACTCAAACAGACCCTGATTATAATGTTAATCCCATGGGAAGTTATTTTCAAATATCTCGCGTGAATTTTGATATTTTCGAATGATTTTTTCTTCCTTTTCTTTTGCATAGGATAGCTGAGGACGATCTACAACCGGGCTAGTTTTTACTTTTTCGATTTTGGTTATAGTTTTTTTTTTATATTAAGATAAGTTGTAAAAGTAATAAAAAAAATATGAAACCAAAATCAAAAAAGTAAAAACTAGTCCGGTTGTAGATTGTCCTCCGCTATCCTATGCAAAAAAAATCATTCGAAAATATCAAAATTCAAGCGAGATATTTGAAAATAACTTTTAACATTATTATCCGCGTCTTTTTGAGTGACTAGTGTAAGTTCTTAAAATAAATAAATAAAAATACAGTTTTAGACATATAATAGTTTTTAACGATGACTTACGCCCTAGAAATCTACATTCAATTACATGAATTTTTATTCCCATTGCTAGCAAGGCGTAAAACCAACTGAGTGAAAAAGCATCCAGGCCAGGGTTCGAACCTGGGTTCTTGGTTCAGCGCATCAAATATCTTCCGTCTTTCGGTACGTCGAACCAAAGACCCAGATTCGAACCCTGGCCTGGATATTTTTTAGTCAGTTGTTTTAACGACTTGTTAGCAATGCGAATAAAAATTCATGTAATTGAATGTAGATTTCTCGGGCGTAAGTCATCGTTAAAGATTATTATACAGGGTGTTTCTAAAAGAATATCGGGGTTTTAACGCTTGGTACTATTTATTACATAAAACATAAAATTATAATTATTACATAAAATGAAAGAGCAACTCAAACAGTTTTACCTACAAGCTTACAAGTGTTCAATGTGAACACCTTTCGTCACACGGCACACATCAAGTCGATAGCTCAGTTCTTCCCGAACATTAATTAGAAAAAAGTTCTGTTCAGACGCTCAGCTGATCTGACGCCATGTGATTTCTACCTGTGGGGGTTCATAAAGGATCGTGTGTATGTGCCTCCACTACCAGCTGACCCTTGCAGCTGTTGCAACAATGACCCCACAAACACTCATCAACGTTTGGGAAGAACTGAGCTATCGACTTCAAGTGTACCGTGTGGCGAAAGGTGCTCACATTGAACACTTGTAAGCTTGTAGGTAAAACTGTTTGAGTTGCTCTTTCATTTTATGTAATAATTATAATTTTAAGTTTCATGTAATAAATACTACCAAGCGTTAAAGCACCGATATTCTTTTAGAAACACCCTGTATACATATTATCGATGCTGGATTAATTTGGACTCATCTTTGCCGCAGGATTGTCGTTCATGAAGTTATCTTATCTTGTGCTGCTGTTGCAGCCATACCAATAGACCCGGAGCCGGCAGCCCAGACAATCACCTCATCGAGTTCACGGCTGAAATTCCGGAATGAGTTAAAACTCGATTCGCATATTACAACGCAATCGGTCTGCCAAGTCCTATCTTGGTGGAAAACACCTGAAAACTCGATTTTCATACCTTTGAGTGCAGGAAAACATAATGGTGAACCTACGAGTCAAACGCTAAAATCGGGTTTTCAGGTGTTTTCCACCCAGATAGGACTTGGCAGACCGATTGCGTTGTAATATGCGAATCGAGTTTTAACTCATTCCGGAATTTCAGCCGTGAACTCGATGAGGTGATTGCCTGTGCTGCCGGCTCCGGGTCTACAACATTTAAGAGTGAAGGGTGCCAGGCTAGGTGTGTCGTTCCAGGTGGCTCAGGTGGAAGAGCGTTGGTTCGCTGAACCAAAGATCCAGGTTCGAACCCTGGCCTGGATACTTTTTTTCCTCAGTGGGCTTTACGCCTTGCTAGCAATGTGAATAAACATCCATGTAATTAAATACTGTTTTAGACAGTTTAATTTAAATAGGTCGATTATAAGGTAATGAAATTAGAAATTCCCCAAATTTTAATCTTAATTTCAAAACCTCTTAAGAAACGGAAGCTATTTTTCGGTGATTTGTACTCCAGTCGCAATTGAGCACCTATGTAGCAAACTGCTTGTTACGTGTCGCAAAGTGTAGCAATCAATTTAATTTTATTAATTTTAATGATGAATTGCTATGCAAGGACGTCACTCATACATCATGTTTTATTTTATAACTATTACAATCTATTATAGTTTAATAAACGTTTTTTGGCAATAAAATAGGTATCCAATCATAATCCAAACGAATTAAAAAGTTAATCCTTTTAATCCGGCTAAAATAGCACAATTCCAAAATATGTAAAATGCACAAGATAGATAAAACCTTGGAGGAAAAAAAAAGATGAAACGCTCACATACCTGGAGTCAGCATCATATTTTTGAAACCGATTTGAACGTTGATAATTTTGCTATGCATTGTAGATTAGATGTTACTGATAAAGGAACTGCCACTCAGCTGTCGTACCAGCAGGTGATGTTGCTATGGCAACACCCCGCTACAATGTGAAATGAATAGCAACCCGATTACTGATGTTACCCTGACTCGAAGACAGTCATCAGTAATCGGATTCCCATTCATGTTACATTAGAGGAGGTTGTGCTATGTTGCTATGGCAACGCCACCAGCTGGTGCGACTTCGGGCTACCAGTTCATTTATCTGTACCAATTACTCTATTATTATACAGTGAAATACGTTTAACATGAAATTGAGGGGACCAAATTTTTTTTCGTGTTAAAAGATTCGTAAAATAAAGAAAAAAAAAACCTCACAAATATTTTCGACGTCGTCAAATTTTATTTCGATTTCCTGTTAAACTCTTAGTAGGTTGCATCCATTAGGATAAAAAGCAAGTAAAAAAATATTGTTTTTTTTTTTTGGGGGGGGGGGGGGGGAATTAGATATCTTTTTTTGAAGTGTTTTTTTTTTTCAGCATTCTGAGATCTAGCTTGTTTGAATCAAATAAGCAAAGCTGTCTCTAAATCTTCGTGCTTAGCGATTCTCATACGTTTTCTCGCTTAAACATACTGCGCTCAAACATTAAAGTAATGGGATCCCTGTTTTTATTATCGTTAATAAAGTAGAATTGGCAATGCCATACTCTTTGCAGATTTCTGTTTTCGTCCTTTTTCATCAACTACTACATTAAGCAGCTTCATATTAATTTGAAGCGAAATAGCAGTTTGTTTTCACACCGATTTCTCAACCATTGTGCTCATAAAACATAAGCATATTTACATTTAAAAAAAAAAAAAACGAAATTCACTGATTTTTTATCCAAAATTCAGTGGTTTTAACACAAAATTTACCAATTTCAACTCAAACCAACAGATCAAAAGCGAATTTTTTTCGTGTTAAGCGATTTTTGTTTCGTGTTAAAAGAAAGAAAATGTATTAAATTGCATAGTGTACTGTCCGGACCGCTATATCATTTCGTGTTAACCGATTTTTCATGTTAAGCGTTTTCGTGTTAAACGTATTTCACTGTATATCAAAACCACCGACGTAAAATTGGTTGTAATTATGTGACGCTGCCTCCCAGACCATTATATTGTGAGTTTTTAAATATGAAGTGTCGTATCATATTTACCATACATACCTATTTAGTAACAATTTATGTTTAGTAAAAAGTGAATGTTTCGGCAACTATATACGAGGGGTATCAATAAGTTTTTGCCCTCACATAGAAATAATTGAGTAAAATTTATGAAACTGATACATTGTAATAGTCCTTTTCTATATAGTCACCCGTGCACAGTTACACATTTCTGCAAACGTTATTTCAAAAAGAGGGGGAATGATGTATTGCAGTAGGCGCGATACTAGACACAAAGGGGCGCATTTTTCTAACTTTTACCGACCCCCGCATGTGAAATATTGTTGAAAAGGCCTGTGACCACTTATTCATGAAATGCACATCATGAGTCCCTCCCCAATTTGCTCTCCGGGGTGTGGGGAGGGGGGCACTTTCTAAATTTTACGGACACCATTCATGCCCAGGAAGGCAAATTTGGGGGGGATGAGCTCGGGGTTGCATATCCTGAATAAGTGGTCACAGGTCTTTCTAACAATATGTCACATGTAGGGATCGGCAAAAGTTAGAAAAATGCCCCCCTTTGTATCTACTATCGCGCCTCCTAGAATATATCCCCCCCCCCTCCTTTTAAAATACCGTTTGCATCAATGCGTTACTGTGACGATAACTATATAGAAGAGGACTAATACAATGTAGCAATTTCATAAATTTTACTCAATTATTTCTATTTGAGGACAAAAACTTATTCATACCTCCTCGTACATCATTAGCTTACCGTTCCTGTATCCAGTAATATTTAGAGTCCGTATTTGGCGACAAATGACGTCCTGATAACCGAAACATACCAAATTTCTAATATTCATGTCTCACAATAATAGCATTCGATTGATTATATACGAAGTAATTAGCCAACTACAGAACTCATGAATTATTTTTCATACTTTAGTAAAAGAGATAGCAACGATATACCCGAAGTACTCTGTCAGCATGATGATATTTTTGTTTGAAGCGCATTTTATATATGAGAAGCTCACAACCGCAGTAGACCAAATCCATTTTGGAAAAAAAAAATGAGATATTCCATTTAGAAGGTGTATAAAATCTGTTTTGTCCACCCCCACAACGAACCAAGTCTGTTTTCACATACTTTATCATACATGTCATCTGTTTACAGACATGGTTTACTGAGGGAGTGGATAAAACAGATTTTATGCACCTTCTAACTAGATTATCTCTCTTATTTTCAAAATAGTGTTGGTCTACTATGGTTGTGAGCCCCTCATATATATGACACTATGAGGATAAATCAGTTAAAATCAATAAAGTGGGACTCCAGGGGTCAGGCACTTTCTAAATGTTAAAAATTTTGAAGCATTTATTCTTTAAAATTGCTAGACTTAAGAAATAACTTTATAGGAATATTTAAACAACCCTATTCTTTAAATTTTTAATTTTCAAATCAAATTCATTTTCTTTATCTTTAAAAAAATTGATGCAACGTGCGGAGGATAGCATTCACATAATTTAATCCTATAAGCTTTTTTTTTTTTTCTTTTTTTTTTTTTTTTTTTTTTTTTTTTTATCTAGAGTTATAAGACCTAAAATAAATTGCAATTAAAACAAAACTTGTATTTTTCACTAATATAAGTAAATATTTCATCATAATTTGGGAATTCGGAAATATTTTTAAAACATAAAAAAGCATAATATTATAAGAATTAACTGATTAATAGAAATTTTAGGATATTTAGTGTACATTTAGGATATTTAGTGTACATAGTTATGCAAAATGTCAAAGTTTCATGAAAATCTGTATAGCCATTGTGGAAAAATTGAGCCACCCAATATCCCTTATTAATACTAAAATGACCTAGAAAATCTAAACCTTCCTTATTCCTAAAAAACGATAGTTGAAGTTCTTTTTTTTCTTAACTTTTGTTTTAATACCAAATTTTGTAGTCGGTTTTCCTTAAAATAACACAAATTAACAACATTTTAATATGAATGAATGTAAAAAGAAAAAGAATGAACATTTTGGGTGGATTTAAAGGTACTTGATCACTTTTTTAAAAAAAATTTAAAGGGGAAACATTGAAATGGGGTCATCAGTGTATTCGGAATTTCGTAAATACGGGGTCAACAGTGTCTTCTGAATTTCGTAAATACTACATAGAATAATAGCAACTACGGTCAATAGCCATTCGAGAAGCTGCACAAGTATTTTGTTTTTCGAACTTTTTCGTCTCTAATGACTGTTTTTAGACCTTTTCGTGTAAATTATTACATCTCTTTAAAATTATTTACGAATCAGATATAAATTCTACCCCCTGTTTACTGTTTTTTTTTTTGTTTTTTTTTTGTTTGTTTTTCTTGTAAGCAATGAGTCTTTTTTTTTCTTTGCAGCATAAAAATAAGTATAAGTTTAATTTATCTATTTATATTCTATGTTTAGTTTTAAGTTAGTTTTCAAGGTATCCATTATTCTGTAAATATCTAAATTATTATTATTAGTGTTCTGTTTCATGTGAATAAACCATGTAATCATCATCTTTGGCTTACTGTACTTAAAAATTATGTTATTTTATACTTTTAAAAATGTTATTTTGGCTTATTATTCTGAATTTCTCCACAGTTCAATTGATTACAATAGTATCTCAATAATAATTCATAGATCTTCACAGAAACATATTTTTTTACAGCCTTCAGAATTCCATCAACATCTTACCGCTAAATAAATAATAAAAACGCGAAAGTATTAACTGTTTTTTAACGTGCATATTTTTCATCATCCTTCATACATTTCTATAAAAACAATTTCCTCATATAATCTTTCTTTTCCCATGCAACCTATTCGGAGACTAAAAATATTTAAATCATCATCATCGTCGGAGGGTATCTTTAAACAATACTAGCAGCAGGCAAATCAACTTTATAGGACTCAGAAAAATATATTGCAAGACAGTGGTGTAACTAAAAGGCATCATCTGGCATGTGTAAGATAAAAAAGGGGGCGGGGCAACTGACAATGGTTATGGCAGATGCACTTTTCTTTCTTGCTTGCTTTTTCTACGGTTTTTGGCTGCTGGACAATTAAAAACCGATTTCATTGAAGCTTTTTCTACGGTTTTTGGCTGCAGGACAATTAAAAACCGATTTATGTGGTGCTTTTTCTACGGTTTTTGGCTGCAGGACATTTAAAAACCGATTTTATTGCTGCTTTTTCTACGGTTTCTGGCAGGACAATTAAAAACCGATTTATCTGCTGCTTTTTCTACGGTTTTTGGCTGCAAGAAAATTAAAAACCGATTTTATTGCTGCTTTTTCTACGGTTTTTGGCAGGACAATTAAAAACCGATTTATGTGGTGCTTTTTCTACGGTTTTTGGCTGAAGGAAAATTAAAAACCGATTTAATTGATGCTTTTTCTACGGTTTTTGGCTGCAGGACAATTAAAAACCGATTTCATTGCTGCTTTTTCTACGGTTTTTGGCCGCAGGACAATTAAAAACCGATCCCATCCGATGTGGCAACACCTTGTCGTGGTGGATGCTTTACACTAAGATTGCCACAACTGCTAAATGACCTGGAAATATTTTTTTTTTTTTTTTTTTAGTAAAAAATACATACGCTATCATTTTAGGATTTGTAAATTGATTTATCAACATATAACCATAATTTAATTAATATGAAACTATTAATTGATCAAAGCGTATTTTTAGGGTTCCCTAAAAAAATACCGTTCGCCATAGTAAATACGGAACCATTATAACATTACTCCTGTGTAGAGCTGTTGCAAACCGAATGTATTCGTTACTGAGTAACGGGTATTCTCTCTAATACGAAGTACCGAATCGTTACTTTGGAATATGACTTGTTACTCCTTACTGCAGAACTAAATTAAACAAACTTCAAACGCTATTTTCATTTCGTGATTCATGGATGGAGCCGGATAGTCTAATGCGGAAAGATGAGAGTTTGTATTCGAACTTTGGACTGGGAATCGGTTGTTCCCATATCGGTTTCACATACGGGTGTTCATTTTAGTCGTTTCGTTACTCTAGCACCCGTTCATTCGCCGAAAATGCTCGTGTGAATTTTGGAAGAAAGTTTTTGAAGCCACGTGATCAATAGCAGAACAAACTGCTTTTAGAAAAACGATTACTGGAGACCAATCTTTCTTTCAGAGATTGCAGTTTTTATCTCACAGATATGAAGACATGCATTTTTCAAACGTGGACAGAATAATTTATTTTTTTGAGCAACAGGTTAATAACATTTAGCCCAGTGGTAGGGGAGCAAAAAAAGGCCGAATTAGGAATTAATTAGGGGAAAGCTGGAAATTGTTTTAATCCCTTCTGTTTAGGTCTAGAATGAATATGCTATGTTTTCCCTCTCTTACTAGGTGAGCGTTAGGAAATATGTATAGAATTATAGTCAAAAAACACGTTTTTTTTGCATACCATAACAATATCTCAAAAAAGCTAACTCTGTCAAAAACATTGTCGATACAAATGTTGTAGAGCTTAAAATTCTGAGTAAAATGAGTAGCTACACTCAATACTTATCTTGAATATTAAGGTCTCAATTCTACTTCAAAGTTTTAGACTCATTATCAGGGGGATGACTTCAGAATTAATTAGGAGAAAACTGGAAATTGTTTTAATCCCTTCAGTTTAGGTCTAAAATGAACGTACTATGTTTTCTTCCTCGTACTTGGGTGAATGTTAGGAAATATGTACATATTTATTTTCGAAAAACACGTTTTTTTTAGTTTCCTTAACAATATCTCAAAACAACTAACTCTACAAAAACCATTGTCAATACAAATATTGTAGAGCTTATAATTCTGAATAAAATGAGTACCACCATTAATATTTTTGTTTAACATTAAGGTCGCAATTCTATTTCAACTGGGCTAATTTCCATGTATGTATTTTTAAAAAAAGGAAGCATGGAGCCAAACAATAAAGAGATACGATGTGTTTACCTTTTAAGAGTTTAATTAGGCTAATTTTGCATTAATTATGCATTTAATGTATGGAAATTGCTTATAATTTTATTGTAAAAAGAATGCAAGCTTACAGTAGATTAAAATATTCATTTTAGCTGTATTTTAGGGATGATAAAGTATTAATATGAAATATAACTTTTTAAATTACAGATTTTTACAGGTACACGTATAAGCGGGCACACTTGATCTGAAATTAAGAAATCGATTGCCGTCTCTATTTTTCCATTAAATGCAAAATAAATTTTTGAAGATGACGATGCCGGTCAAAAATGGTGTTTTAAACCGAATTTCTGGACTCTTCGAATTTTCTGACTGGAAAGTAATTGAAGGATCGTCATATAAAAGCATTCGAATTATGACTTGAACTGCAATACACTTAACGAAAAATGAAAAAAAGCTATTCGATTCCATATCATCACCATTGTAATGATTGCCAATTTTGTTTTTATGCATTAGACTATGAATGTGTCAGAAAGTTTTGCGATGTTGCACGGGGGAAAAATATGTTTTGAGAACTGGCTTAACGTAAGTTTCCGTTATAGACAAATTCCGTTATTCACGTTTTACTGGTTTCAGTAAGCAGTGGACATTTCTATTAAAATACTCCATTACTATTTTTTTCGTAATACTATATACGTTTCAGTAATACTTGATGAGACGGAATCGCTGGAAACCACAGAAAATTTCCGTTTTAGACAGATTCGTTTAGCAGATTCGTTTAGCATTGTATTATTTGAATGGAAATGGATTTTGCAATATTTCCACTCAAGGTAGAATTCTACTTTCATAGGTTGTATTTACCGTATATACTCGTGTATAAGTCGACCCCCCCCCCCCCCCCATCCAATTCTTAATCAAAATTTTGAAAAAAATTCAATTTTCGTGTATAAGTCGAAGCACATTTCTGATAGTAAGTTGAAAGATGGTTTGTAATCGAGAATAAAAAAATTAACTAGAAAACAGAAATTCTGCTTTTTCAGAATTTAGTGTTGCCCCCGATGAAAAAAAATATATGTATATATAAATATTACAAAACATATTTCAATTTTAAGACTAAAGCACACACTTTTATTTTATGTAAAATGGCGTCATTCGCATTCGCTTAAGAATTCCACATTTAGGATCCACCCATAAACAGCTACAGTAAAGCACGCATAGGATGTCACTACCGCAAAATAATACACAAATGAGCAAAAAGATGCCGTCATTAAAGAAACTCGACAAAAAAAAGGCTATCTAATGATTCATAATCCATCATTTGTTTATAACATTAATATAGAAGATTTCAGTCGTGACGTCAGTCATGACGTTTTGGTTGGAAACTGACTCCAAACAAACGGTTGCTATGTTGTATTTTCTATTTTCTTTGTGTGTTGCAGCTCTATCTTATATCTATATCTCACATCTAAGTGTTTTAATTCTTGATATGTACTGGTAACATTTTCCACGATTTATGTTTAAAAAGAAATGACGCAACCGTTTGTTTGGAGTCATGACTGAAAACACACTGAAAGCATCTATAGATACTTAAAATTAAATATATTTTATAATAGCTCCATATTTTAACAGAAATTATACGTTTATATTTTTTCAAAATAGTACGTATTTAAATTACATTTTCTTTCGGTGGTTATGAGAAAATGGCAACAATATAATAAGATATAATTGCTATATTTCAACTATTTTCCCTTTTCTTTCTACATAAATGGAGTACTTGAGTTGCCAAAATTAAACAAATGGTACTAAAAACTACAAAAAAATTAATATTTCAAAAATAAATAGAGATACAGTTTTCAAACATATTGCATTTAAAAGTACTCTTTTTCCAATACGACGGTATAAAAATTGAAAATGTGCTATGCTTAGAAATTTAAAAAATTGCTATAGAGCTTTTAATCGTACAATGCTATATCTGCTTTGTTTATTGCTGGCTTCTGTAAGGTAACGTTATTTTTTGGAGCAAAATAAGCTGGGAGAAAAAAATAGCATACCGTACCGGGGGCTAATAACTTTTCATTAAATTAGCAAACTGTTTTTTACGTTTCCAATCAGACTGGTTTTTTTTTTTTTTTTTTTTTTTTTATTCATCGTTTCAAAACTGTATAATTATGTAAAACCGAAGAAGCTTAAACTATTTTGAAGCCTATTCACATCAATTTAATGTTACTTAAAAAGATAAAAATCTTTCAAAAATCTATTCCAGTCTTATTTACAAGCTTAAACAGCTTCTTTGGCTGCTAAAATATAGTGCTTCTTTGTATTGTATGGCTTTTGGTAGAGATATCTAGAAGCATTCTCAAGTTGAACTCTTCTTATAGTCCAAGAGCCGACAGCACAAAAACCTATGTTATCAAGCACAAGAAAAAAACCTTTATTTTATGGAAGAGTAGAAGTAGGGGAATCTAATGTTCCATGTCTGCCGGAGGTGAAGTGGTGCATAAGCCAAAATTTAATACCACCAGTGGTTGACTCGTAGTTTTGTCATTATGTTTTCCTGCTCCCAGTCCTCCATGTTTTCATATCTTTGTTTGTAGGACAAACACAAGGATAAGCCTACGAGTCCACCACTAGTGGTATTCATTTTTGGCTTATGCACCACCTCATTTCCGGCAGACATGGATCATTAGATTCCCCTACTTCTACACTTCCATAAAATAAAGGTTTTTTTCTTGTGCTTGATAACACAGGTTTTTGTGCTGTCGGCTCTTGGACTATTAAAAAGGGGATTAAAATGTTGGGAGGAATGTCCCTCTATCGAAGGGAAAATCCGTCTCAAGAGAAAATGGGTGTAGAATAATTAGTTGTCAAATTTTATTGTCAATCACAGGGAAAAGACCGCTTTTGTCTCTCTCTCTCCAACGCAGACCCATGTGTGATTACTAAAAAGACTTGCCCATTCTCCGATTATCTGCGAATGCTTTTTTTTTACTAATTCATGTATAAGTCGACCCCCCATTTTCAACTCCCAAATTTTGTCTAAAATTCTTCGACTTATACACGAGTATATGCGGTATTTATTAAACATTTGGAAAAATGGTTATTGTCCTCAGCCAGGGTAGGAAATCAAAAACATATCTGAAGTGTTTTATTAGTTGAATCCCGCATTTGACTCGTTTTCTGATGGGTCTATACAGTCATCTGTAATTTCCCTTTACTTTCAACAGAGATGGATACTTCTGTTGCCACTATGACAAAAAAGTAATAAAAACTACAAAACAAAATACAGTGGCACTCCAGGAGTGCTAATAGAAGTGAAAACTTCAACAATTACGTGTGTGTTTTTTTAATCGTCAGTAAATGTTTTATTGTGCAGGAAATACTTTTAAATGTAGTGTTTTTTTATAAATTATTATACAATAACATACACCATAGACATACACCATAACGCAAAAATAACACGAATTTTAAAAACAAGAGAGTTTTCCTGCTAAACTTACCCGATATTTGATCGAATAGTTCACTTTTGCCGCAAACTATTGACATAAATAAAAACTGTTGAATAAAGATAATTTCATTTTGCTAGAGCAAGGTAGTTTTATTTTAGCAAGAGTCACGAGACTTGGCTAATTTTTACATCAGATTTCCTTTTTCTAACTCTTGTACGTGTATTTCGGGAACCAATAGCGCACAGGCAAGCATGCGGCGCGCTTGCCTGTAAATTGTTGTTATTGATTAAGCAATCAATAACAATTAATTGCCCGCCCTCCTCATACCGAACTATGCACAGTACATGTACATACTTATATACAGAGGTGTCGGTTACAATAACGGTATCACGAGTTCAATGGTTTTTCCCATCTCAAAAAATGCCAAACGCGCACAAAGATGCTTTCACTTCAATAATGAAAGTATCCAGTATTTGTCTTTAACAATAAACACAACAGCGTACTGCAACGAAAATGTAAATTCTGTGTGTGTTCCTGTGTGAACGCCGGGAGAAAAAGTGAGTTTTAGCTTCGTTCTTCTTTTGCGGATTGAGCTGAAGAGGGAAAAGTTCCTGTCATTCACCGCTTGGTGCGCTAGTGTCTATGTTCCAAAATGCTAGCATGTCGGTTACGTAAAAGTGCTTCCAAATCAGTGGATTTTCTCCATCTCAAAAAAAGGTCAACGCGCCTAAAGAAGTTTTCACTTCAAAATTAATAATTCAGAAACAAATTGAGATACAGATTTTTTTCTCTATACGACGCTATAAAAAGTAATATTGTGGGATGTTTAGAAGTTTAAGAATGAAATTTCATTTAAAATGGGTCCAGGAATATTAATGTTTAATCCATGGCGTACGTAATGTATGACCAGCTCCGTAGAAGTTTTAAAATTTACAGTACCGAAAAATGTAATCCATGGCGTACGTAATGTATGATCAACTCCGGGCGATTTTTTATGTCTTAAATTTTAGTCTTTGAAAAAATCATTTTCCAAATGGTCGTTGTAATTTGTTAAATTGCATTTTTTTAATTATTATTATTATTATATTCTAATTGTTTACACTTTTACGCAAATTTCCGTTACGGGTATGTTTCGTACAAAATTCCGTTATGGGTCTAGGTAACAGTAACGAATTCTTGCAAAGACCTCATGTACGATATATAGTTAGATTTGCTGCAGTCTTTTGATCCTATATTTCATATGTAGTATTTTAAACTCCCAGTTTTATTCGTTATGAAATGTTAAATCAGTGCAGGTATCTAGATAGATTTTATCTTTTATTTTTATGAATTGTTAAA
Source organism: Maratus speciosus (assembly GCA_963932465.1). Taxonomy (NCBI): domain Eukaryota; kingdom Metazoa; phylum Arthropoda; class Arachnida; order Araneae; family Salticidae; genus Maratus; species Maratus speciosus. The sequence continues at coordinate 581,338,026 of OZ010792.1, forward strand.
GCTAATATGTGTAGTAGTATTTACGTTGATTTAAAATATCCGTTTTCAAAAGAGTAATGAAAGTAATGAGTAAAGAATACTTTATAACGGGCAATAAGCTTGAAAGTAACGAATACATACGTGTGTTCATTTAGCCGTTACTTTTACAGCACTACTCCTGTGTCTGTCTGTCCGCATGCCGCAGCCATTTTACTCGTAAACTATGGAACGTGGAAAGTTCAAATTGGATGAAGAAATAACGTTTTTTGACCACATATTAATAGATTATTAACCATTCACAGATATATTTAGGAAAAATGTAGAGAGACTAATTAAGTTACTTGAAAATATTTCTTTTCTTTGTATGTCGTTGAAGGGTACCGTGTGAAAACTTCCGTAACGCCAAACTCAAAAATACATTTCGTTTAATTTTAGGTATTAGATTTTCAGAGATATCGTCGAAAACGTAATGCAAAAATATGTCCCCCCACCCTCTATTTCCGAATCTAGTGAAACTAAAATAATGAAAAAATTAGGGGTAGTAGAAGCTCGTTTAAACCTTGCAGGAAAACTACAGCGATTACCCTAGATCACATAATTTTTGAGAAAATCGCATTTTTCCTTTACACACAAATTTCAATGTGTGGGCGTTCAGCAAAAGAATTGAGAAGAACTGGAGATACCTATCATAGCAGTGGTATAAAAGGATTGTTGACACTGATTTTCGAAGCAAGTAAAAATTTATTTTAAAACATCAAAAAACCGACTGCGTAAAAAGCGAACTAATTAATACTAATGAATTATTTCTCATCAATGTGAAACTGTTTTTTATATTACTTACCTATTTTTTTATTAACTTGTATTGATGACATTTAAGTTGTGTTTAATTGTTAGTTCCTATCTATAAACACTTTTTTGATGAGGCCTATAGATGTCTAGGATGGTTAGAGTTGCAGTAAAACTAGAGATCCTACCTACACAACTTCCAGGTTGTGTAATATTTAAACGGAGCTTCTGACTGTAAAATAGTCAATGAAACATCGTCTTCATTTTGAAAGACCTATCCAATGGTATGCCACTCAATAATGTGTGTAATTTTTTTTTCGTCTCTACCGCCATTTTGTATTTTACGGCCGCCATTTTGAATTTATAAAACAAAACTTAGCCTATAACCATCGGATGGATAAGACGAATCGATAGAGACCTCATTCATTGAAATCCATCCAACCGTTGGGATGTTTCGAGGGTATAAAAAATCCAAATACCCAGATACGCGTGAAACACATAACCCTTCTTGGCCGCCAGGTAAAAAAAATGTCGGTCATTAGCCAAGATATTAACACTTCAAGACACGGGCATTTTTGACATACATAATGACACGGGCGGCACATTCTATGCGATGGGCCATTGTCTTTTATAGCCTAGATAACAACTTTTAATGATATATTTGTGTAATGCAATGCCCAGTTACTAATTAATATATTTATTATATGGAACCCTCTGTGCGCGAGTAATACTCGCACTTGACCTGTTATTTGTTGATGACGTCAGTTCCGAAAAGTTTTTGTTGTCCGTCTGTATGATAACTGCCGCAAAATGCAACAGATTAATTTGCAATTAGATAAGTATGTTTGTGATGTACCTGGAATCAGGTGTATAAATTTTAGTTAAATTTGGTTCATTCGTTCAAAAAATTTGGAGCATCTCCTTTTATGTTCTAATGCCTTGCTGTATGAATTTACACGATTTTCATATTTTAACATTTACTTAAATTAAAATGGCACATTTGTAAAGCTCATTTAAATGTTATATTTCCGTTTTGGCTTCCCATGGCTTAAATTAGTCAAATCAGTTTGAAATTTTGCCAATAATTTTAATGGCCATTCGCAATTCTCCGTACATTTTTTTTTTTTTTTTTTTTTTTTTTTTTATGGAATTTTGTGCATTTTTTAATTATGTTCAAAGAATGTAAATGATATTTTTGTATCATTTTTACAATTTTAGGATAACACGTTTGCCCTTTTTTTGTGTGTGTGTGTGTGTGTGTGTGTTTCCTTTTTTTATTCAACGTTTGCCTAGCAACTGAATTTCATAGCATATCCGAAAGAGAAAATTACATAAAATCAGGCTTATTCTGCTTTCTTAAAAACTAGATTTCTGAAACTTTCGGAAATAGTATAAGCTTAGAAATATACAAAAAATCTAACATTAATTTAATCATTGCTGATACCAGGTATTGAAACTCGAGTAAAGTCAGATGAAACTTAAAATGTCTTGCAAAATTGCCGTTGAAGTTTTACTAGTAAGAACACAGGCGTCGCAATTGGGGGTTATGGGGGGGGGGCCCTTCTCACCCACCCCCCACCCCACCCCCACCCCCAATATATGTGAACTTGGGAAATTTGAGTTTAGAATTGGGAAATTATAGATTTTTGAAACCCTTTATCTCTTTTAAAATTAAAAAAAAAAGAATTTTTTATTGTTTTGCTGACTATCTTTCTGAGTTCTGTTATAGTAAAATAGTTAAACTTTCAAAAGAAATACAAAAAACAGCCAGACTCGATTTCTCATTATGTTTCTCTGTGCTACCGAAATATCATACATCTACCAGACCTGAATTTCTCTACTGTTGTCCATCAACAGTGTCTCAAATACATTTCCTCCAAAACTTTGAAGTTCCTTTCTCAAAAATCTAAAAATATGAGGCTATTTTCATATGAAGTACGATTAGGACTCGTACACAATTGAAGTCAAAAACTTTCATAAAATGAAACAATAATTATAATTTTTATGTTTGGTTTTTTTTTTTGTCAGTATTTTCTTTAGAAACATTTTTTTTTTTTCTGCGTGTAAGTATCATTACCATTAAACACACATTGAACATATCATTTTACTTGGAAAATAGAGCAATTTGTTTCACGTTGGGAAATTTTTGATTTATAAGTTGGGAAAAGTTTGAACTCTACCCCCCGAAAAAAATTTTTGTAGCTACGCACCTGACAAGGGAACCACTTTTGGTGTTGCTCGCATCCAGCATTATGTCCTGGTGCATTTTAAAGTCCTATATTATAAAGTTTGAGAATCGATAAAATTTTTCTGCTAAAATAATATTTCTTGATTATACAGCAGCATAACTTTCTGAAAATGCAATTTTTTAGACCACTTATCGGACTATTAACATTGAATTTTTTTAAAGAAAAGCATTTAAAAATAAAAATTAGTTAATAATGCGTATAAAATATTGAAAAAAGTTTGAAAATTCCTTCAAAAACCCACGAATTTGATTTTGAAAAATTGAAACTTTATATTCATATTTTTGGCGAGGAAACAATTGGCGTTTATTTTCAAAAGTAGAGCTTTCCGGCAACCCTAGCCAAATGTCATAGCTCAATTTGTAATAGCTAAAAATAGCAATGTCAGACTTATTTCGCCACAGTAATTTTTCTAAATTGTGTAAAAATATTAATTTACTTTATGATTACTTTTACCGAAGGACCATTTAACACAGCAACATTTCATTTTAAATATTCGAAACTTTATTTCATTCGATTTCAAAAGAAAATAGGTTGCTTATTTTGTATTTCACTAAAAAATAGTTTTCAATGATCTTCGAAGCTTTTATAGAATTATATTTATTACTTATATATTTATCGTCTGCATAGAAAAAAAATAAATACCGAATATTTGTTTATTATTAAAAAAAATCACAATCTGATATAATTCTAGTAATATGTTCTGTACATTTTCTCTTTGGATAAAGCGGACGAAAAAATTGTAGCGCCATATTTGGCGACTTAACTCAATTTTGGCGTGAAATAAACAAATAAATATGTAACAATAGAAAATTAAATGTATAAAAAAGTATATAAAATATTATTTTAACAGAGAAATTTTTTCGGTTCTCTTACTTTTATGTATAGGGCTACAAAACGCACCAGGTCTCGATGCTATAGATGCAAGCAACACCAAAAGTGGCTCCCTTGTGAGTAAGAAAATTGTATACATTTGTATATTCGCAAGGTTTCGATCAAAAATATATCTGTACATCTGCTACACAACTTATGCATAGTTAATAATTCTAGAAATCTTTAAATTATTTTAGAATCGCTTTACTCTGCACTGAAAGCAGTAAAGACATAGAAATAGGAAGGTAATATCTTCCTATTGCTACGAATAAAGATGACTATTATCTGCTGGTGCTGACATCTTTTGCCAATAATATTAACTAAAAATAATTTTAATGCTGCTATCTAGTGGGAAGAAAAAAAAGATGAAACGCTATGGCAATGTCAGGTAAAAACTCGTACTTGTCAAAGAAAATGAATAAGTATAACAAGGGCTAGTGATTTTTTTTTTATCAACTCTTTCGTGATCAACTCCCTAACAATAGTACGTCTTTATATTTATTTACTATTGTTCTGATTTTAAAAGTACTATAGCTATTATTTGCATGAAATAATGATAATATATATTTACATTTGTTATTATCATTTCAATTAAACTTCACAATTTAATAACAAAAAAAAATGGTTAAGGTTTCATATACCGCTGCTGAGATTTTAGTTTGAAACATCTGTTTCATTCTTAAAATCATGCCTATCAAAATTAACAACTGTCTGTAATAAACTGTCTGTAACGATGTGCGACAGATGCGGCGTCCGAAGTCCGCTGCTAATGTTATTATATTGTATTATTAGCCTACTTACTGTTAATTTATTGTTAATTTTAAATCTGTAAAAGAAAGATTATAGTTATAGAAAAGATATGTTGGTCACCAAAACCCGATTACAGAAAATTAGCCTGAGTTATAAAGGTGTTACATGATTTCAAGCTGAATGAATTTTTATATGCTTTAACAAAAATCTAACAAATCTTTCAGTTTATCTGTCCATCTTTCTATCTTTTACTTCCTTAAAACAAATTTTATTAAAGACCGGGAGGCGTCTGCACAGATCATCACCTCATCGAGTTGACGGCTGAAATTTTAGGATTAGTTAAATATCGATTAGCGTATTGAAATGTAACTGGTCTGCCAAGTCATATCTTTGTGGAAACCACCTACAGGCCCGATTTTACGGGTTAATTGGTGGATTTTCCATTGTGTTTTCCTGCACCCATTCCTCCATGTTTCCAAACTTTTCAATGCAAGAAAATACAAGAGTAAACCTATCAGTTAACCACTAAATTTAGATCTTCAGGTGGTTTCTACCAAGATATGACTTAACAGACCAGTTGCATTTAAATATGCTAATCTAGTTTTAACTAATCCTAAAATTTTAGCTGTAAACTCGATGAGGTGATGGTGTGTACAGACGCCTCCCGGTCTATTATAAATGTCGGAATTCTAATCTCAATAGCACTCTGGTCAATCTGGCAATTATCCCTATTATTTATGAAACACTATTCCTTTAAGTGCGTTTTAGTGATGTTAATGAACTTATGCATATGCATCATACATATTATACATATGCATATAATACGTAATACATTTGCATCATACATATTATAGGTATGTGTATAATACATAATACATATGCATCATTATGACGTCATAATAAACAAAACATTTTTTGTCGCCAAATTTGAGAATTGACATGATATATTACCAAATTTGGCGAAACTTTGCTAAATGTCGCCATGCTTGGCGAATATTTGACGCTAGTGGCTATTATCAATGAGTTAATTACTAACGCGAGCCATCTATTTTTATATTTCCGCATATCATCTGAATAGTTAAATGATATAACGTACTAATATTTCCAAAGTGCTAATAGTTTCGTCACTGCCCAAAACCTCTGCTATTGTTATTATATTGTACTGTTATTATACTTACTGTGACTATGTTGTTAATCTTTACACCGCTAAAAGTTCTGTATTATATAAAGAGAATTTACGGAAACTATTAAAGCATTGAAACTGCCAGTTCTCCTTATGATTATTATAATTCTGTAATATGTAATCTGTTAATCGATATGTACATTAGAATGAATCTTCTATAATCCGGTTCCTCGCATTTTAGTTTTCAGGTTTCGAATAAAATTAGCTAAAATCTTTAAACCATGGCACTTTGACTAATTCTTCAACACGATCAGATGAGAAGAATGATAGATTTTCAAATGGATCATGGCAGTGAGCCAGTAGACCTTCTATTCTTCCGTAATCGAGTCTATTGAAAAGGTTAACGTGAAATAAAAAGATATTAGCATCAATATGGTTTAATGCAAATGCAGATATTGTCAAAGGATTTCATAAGAACCATTTCACTTGTACCCAGTCGTATCTGTTAAAATACAACAATTGGCAGTCAGCCCAATTAGAAAAGATTACTTAATAGGATTAAATATTTCCGCATTAGAGAGCGAATCGTAACTGCTAAGGAAACATGCATAAGTGAGTTAAGAGATATTTGTCACGAAAGATGAAATACATAACAACACAAAATATATGATGTACTTCCATGATCGTAAAGAGTTCTTGATTTCTCTATCAAAAGCTTCCGACTTGGCGAAAGAATGGGCAAGTAAATTAAATTATGATTAACAGTAACGTGATGCAACGTTTAACATGGAATTAATACGGTAAATACTGCTTGCTAGAAGCGGCTAGTACTTTAATATAAAAAGAAATAAAGTATAAATTTGTAAAGCTCAGTAAAATAAATTTAGGTATTTTTATGTTAGCCGGGCGCAAGGGGCAAATCGCCAAATACTGTTCCCAACTCCATTGTTCATATTGCATTCATTTCATTTAAAGATATATATTTTTCAGTCATCTCATTTAAAATAGATGCATTTCCCACATTTTATTTAATAGAATATTTAACATAGAAATAAATAAATAAACAAATAAGAAATAATAACATAAAGCAAAATATTTTATTTGAAAATCAAAGCACTGTTTCTAATTTACACATGTGAAAAATGAAAACTGCTATTGGCGAAAAAACAAAAGGCTAATGAGGAGATTTGCTCCTGGCTAACGTAAAAGTACCGAAATTTAAGTTTTTTCATATTAATATAGTTTAGAATAACAAACTTGAAAAAACATACAAAAAGTAGTGATATCCCAACAAAAAGTTTTCGGTGAAAAAAAAAAGCGCCAAGTTCTCCTTAATGTTTCGGCCAGAAAAAGTAGTGATATCTGAAGTTCGCACAAGTTAAAAGCCAAACATACCAAATCTTTCATTGAAAATGGCTTCCTGCGACTTGGCCGTTAATGCCTTCGAGAGAGTTTTTCAAATTTTAAAATATGTACAAATGATCTACATGCCAACTACATTTTTTGATTATATTAAGTATTTTGTGGCACAGAGTAAAGAAATAAAATACACTTTTGAAAAAAGCATTTAAACAACTTCAGTCTATTTAAATGCTTAGAAGTTAAAAATAACAAAATACTTGTATTCAGGAGATAATATCCCTAATTGCTAAAACATAATTAGTATCAGCTTTTAACAGTTTATAAATCGATACCTCTTAATGTATGCAAACAAACTATAATAAATGTTCAAACGAAAAAAATCTCTTTCGTCAATACACAAGATTTCAATATTATACAATAAAATATAATGTAAAATAGTGTGAGATTTGAAGTAAGTAAATTTTGTTTTATTTCTTGGGTTTTACGTTAATGACTTTAGCTTTAGACCGTACAAAATGGCAATTAAACCACAAATGGACTAAATGATCTGTAATCAAAACTAATGTTTGTTGAAACTGAATGGTAGTTATCAGAAATCTTTTACTTATAATGTCTTTATGTGAATTTGCCTCTTTGCATTCTAATATTACTTTTAATATTTAAATAATTCATAAATGCGTAATTTGCAATCATTAATTTTGAAATGCTGTAGAAGGCATTAACGGCCAAGTCGCAGGAAGCCATTTTCAATGAAAGATTTGGGATGTTTGGCTTTTAACTTGTGCGAACTTCAGATATCACTACTTTTTCTGGCCGAAACATTAAGGAGAACTTGGCGCTTTTTTTTTTTTTTACCGAAAACTTTTTGTTGGGATTTATTTATTCATTTACTTATTTAATTTGTTGTTGGCAGTGGTGCTATATTATTTACAGTTTTAAAAAAAATTAGCTTCGCAGCTTAAATTGTGTTAAGATATTCATCTCAGATTTCTGTTCAAATACTCAATGTCTTCGATATTCGCAACGCCACTTAGCGTAAGGGTTCCCAGCAATAATACTGCAAAAGTTCGTGCACTTCCATGTAGTGGTGGCCCAGCGCATGAGATAAAACGGAAGCCCACCAGAATTTTATTTGATGATTTCCAACAGCAAAATTGAATGAAGCTGTCCAGCAGTGGTCATGCAGTGGTAGACCATTAGCCAGCACTTCTGCATCATTGCTAGCACCTATCTTGCTGCTGGTCAGCAATTTACTCTTTGCTGGGTAGCAACATAACAATATGGAAAAGATTTTAATTGTGAATTAAGAAACAGGATATATCAAAAAGTATTAAATTATGAGTCAGAGATAAAGCATTTACCTCCGGAAAAGTCCATCTAATACGGAGAGCGACCACCGTGTACTGCTATACAAGCCTCATAACGAGCTCTCATACTGTTTATGTGGGCGTCAATAAATGTTTGTGGCAACAGAGCCCAGATGCTTAAACGGTCTAGTTCCAGTAGTTCTGCAAATACTAACGCTAAACAACTTCTTTTTCTAAACCGAAGGTTGACATTGTACTACCCGTTCTTCAAAATATATACCTTACAAATTCTATCAAATTTTCCTGCAAGATATTTTACTAATTTGTAAAACATGTTTGTGACCTTAATTTTGGACATGAGTGTAGATAGAAGTAAATACTTAAATGAAAGAATTAATTTTTAAGAACTCACCTCGTCGGCATCTGACGTTTACTTGCGGATTGTGAAAAGCGTATTTCGATCATTATATTAGGTAATGGATCATCGCGTATTTAAGCTTTCTCATAGTTTAACATGAGATTTCACGATCGAGGAGTGTTCGTGAAACGACCCTTAACAATTTTGTCCGTACACCACACGTGCAAGTACAGTTTGCTAACTCGGTTACTCAAAACCTTTTAAATACCACTAATTTTTAACTGAAATCTTCTCTTTATTTAATGACCGAAATTTTTCGATTAAATAAGAATAGTATTTTAATGTGAAAAAAAGTGGTGTTTTGTTCATCTTGTTTTAGTTTATTGAGTCAAAAAAAAAAAAGATGGGAAAGAAAATACTAAGGTATTAAAGCGAAAACAAGTTATTAAAAATTATAGTTGAAACATTTCCGTAATCACAAAACGTTACTAAAACACATAGCATGCAAAACTCATAATTATTAAAGCATAAATACGTAGGTAATAAAAATATTATCCTGATGATGGAGACCTTCAATAAATTATTAATACCCACAATATATCTGAAATGATCTCTCGATTTCAACTTCTCCATTCGGCCTGTTAGAGTCGAACAAAAAGAATTGTAACTGCTTATCAGAAACTGCCAATAAAAATAATTAATTCTAAATAAATCGATATGAATCAATCGCGATTCGACGAAAAAATGCTTAAAATGGAAGCGCTTTCATCTATAGAAGGTGTAAGTAATTAAATTTAAATACGTATAAGATTTTATTTATTTATTTATTTATTTTTGTTACTTTCATAAAATACAAAAACGAAACAGTTTCATTAAATGCCATCTCTGGAAACAAATTAACTCACGAAACTTTGCGCCATTCCTTGCCAAAATTGGCATTGCAAAAAAAATCTTCGTTATCCAATTAAAAAATATAGAAAGGCATGATTCCTACAACGTTTTTCAAACTAGCAATTATCAATAATACGCTATTGTTTCATTTCTCCCCTTATCTCATTACTGCATTTCAAAAAAAGGAAAAGAAAATCTTGTGTCAGGTGCATTATTATTTGTTCTTCCCACATTATGGTGGTCCTCTTAGTGGTACTTGAAATTACCGGGGCGTCGTCGAACGAAGGCGTATTTAACCATCTCTTAAATAGTTCTTATGGAAGATTGGACTTGTTTACGATGGGCTTAGCTACCCACTCTCTACGGAACCAATTACGCTCGGCGCATTTAAATTGAAGCAAATAATTGTTTTCAAAAAAACGAATGGATACCCATGACTTCTTTTTCTTTAGCCCACTTTTTATTCTATATTTGAACTGGAAATTTCGAACTTTGACCAATATACCCTTATCCATAATGGATGCTTGCACTGAAATATATATATATATATATACAGAGATAGAAGGGGGGGGGGATAGGCGTAATACACTGGCCTCCAAAAGTTAAGGAACAGGGACTGGATGCTTTCGATTGTACATGGTTTTTTGAATATCTACCAAAATTATTGGCGAATTGTTCTTGAACTTCTGGGATGTAAAGAACATGTTTGATTCCATATTTCCGGTAAGATTTAGTAGGGAGGACAATTAGGGGTCTAATAATAGATTTAATGATAAAATAATATTTGCGATCACCTATGTAACAGAAAATGCTGAAAATAGTTTGTCACTATGTTAATTGACTATTTGGGTACTGTTCAATATTTGTGTACATCTGTGTAAGCATAGCATTCATATTTGTGAAGATGTTATTGTGTCTGTGAAAAATTAAAAAGTTTTCTGTTTATAGCATACAAAGTTTTCAACTAAATTTAACACAACTTTCCGAAAACCTGACAAAGAACAGTAGCAACAGTATTCCGCAATTAAAACATGTATATATTAAATATTTGATGAGATATGGGCATTTGTATGAAATAACGTTTAACTGCGCATGCGTAGAAGATTCTAAAATTTTATTTTATAATTTGGTAGTCAACTATTTAGGGCAACTGCAACTTATATAAAAAGTCCAGTCAAATATCGCAAAAATTCACAAACACAGGGGTGATATAGTGAGTTTCTTTCTAAAAATAGCTTTATTATAAAGGATTTTCTGCAACTTTTCAATCAGTTCACTATATCTTTCAGAGTTTTCACAATATTTGACTGGACTTTTTATAGAAGTTGCCCAATATAGCTGACCACCAAATTATGAAAGAAAAATTTTGAAATCTTCCACGCATGCGCAGTTAAAAAAATTTTCATACAAATGCCCATATCTCATGAAATATTCAATATATACATTTTTTAATTGCAGTATACTGTTTCTACTGTTCTTTGTCAGGTTTTCGAAAAGTTGTGTTAAATTTGGTTGAAAACTCTGTATGCTATAAACAAAAAACTTTTGAATTTTTCACAGACACAATAAGATCTTCACGAATATGAGTGTTGTGCTTACATAAATGCACACAAACGTTAAACAGGGTCCAAATAGTCATTTAACACATTAACAAACCATTTTCAGCTTTTTCTGTTACATAGTTGATCGCAAATATTATTTTATTATTAAATTTATTATTAGCCCCCTAATTGTCCTCTCGCAGGCCCGGACTGGCCAGGTCGGCTGGTCGGCGAATGCCGAGGGCCCCCGGCCCAAGGGGCCCCGGAAGTCCACTTCAAAATGGATATATTACTTTATAATTTGTTGCATGAGAGTTACATGAGTTTGTAACATGACTATTTACAAATAATCTTATGCATTTACAATTAATTTTAAGTATTTACTAGTTCGTTTTTGTTTATGGTAGCCTAGGTAGTGGTGCCAGTGGTTCATTAGCTCATTAGTACCTTCCACAAAATTGGTATTTTGTGCTGCCAAACTCGTGTTTCTTTTTCTTGACTTTTTTTGTTTTTGCCCCTAATATTTATACTAATAAAAGAATAAATCGCTCCCCAACAAACACTCAACTTATGGCCGAAAGGCGTATATGTCGCGGCCAAAAGGAGTTAAGGCCATTTGTAACCAAACAATGTTGTGCCGTAAATGACCCGCCGCTAGTTGCGGCAGCTATTGCCGAACCGCAAATGTTTCGGCGTTGAGAGAACTGTTGCATTTACTTTGCCCGGCAACTCTTAAGGGGCGGTTTCGGGCAATAATGTAATGGACCGTTATTGTCTAGAAAGTTGAGGGCTAATATCACTTAACCCGAATGTTTGATTAAAGAGAGGAAATGTATTTTTCTCTTCATTTCTTTCAAAGTAAGTTTAATTATTTTAAATCTGGGTTTTAGTAAAAATGTAAATATGTCGTGAGATTTATATTTAAAGCAGTAAAATAGATTACATATTTTTATTTAGTTTGAAAATATTTTATAAAAATCAAAAATTGTCCCCAAAATGTACATGGGTGGTTTCCGGTAAAAATGTAATGGTCCGTCATCGTCTAGAAAGTAGAGGGCTAATATCGGCTAACCCGAATATTTAATTAAAGAGAGGTAATGTATTTTTCTCTTTATTTCTTTTAATGTAAACTTAATTATTTTAAATCTTGGTTTTAGTAAAAATATAAATACGTCATGAGATTTATATTTAAAGCAGTAAAATAGATTACACATTTTTATTTAGTTTAAAACTTTTTTTCTAAAAAATAAATTTTTAAATGTAAATAAACCTTGTACTGAAAAGATTGCTGCTAAAATTTTATTCAGTATCATTTGAGACATTTTCAGTCTAAAGTACAATACTGAAAACAGAATTTTCTGTGTAAAGAAAAATTATAATCTAAAATGTGACAAAATAAAGAAATAAAATAGAATGTTTTGACTTTTGAGAATCAAAATGTTAAAAATATATATACTGCACACCTTAAATTCCTAATTATAATGCATAAAACAAAAACAAGATTAGATTTATTGTTAAAGGGTTTCACAAATGTTCCATGAAATCCTTATGGATTTTAAGAAGGGGGGGGGGGCAGGGAAAAGTAAACATTGCCCTTAAAGTTGTCTATGTGCAAATATGCTTGTTTCAAAATGTTCTGTATAATAAGAAATTAAAGTCAAACGAACTATTATTTTTTTTTTCTCTCTGTGTGTGACTGTGACTAGTTGTCAGTTTCAAAAAATAAGTTATTTGACATTTTTCAAAACCCTGAAAGTAGATTAAAAAAAAAAAAATCCAAAATAACAACCGGCCTTTACCGGCCCGGCAAGACCAAAGTAGTTAGGGAAGCTAGGGAAAAACGAAACGAGGTTTACCTTTTCCGACACATTGTTTTCCCCAGCGGGGATTTTCGTAGATATATTTAAAAATGTTTTCGCCTTTGTATTGAAAACTTCAGCTTTTAAAATTATTTTTAAATTATATATGAAATTTTAGAGTTATAAAAATATTGAAAATTCAATTATATTAAAAGATAGTTTTTTAGAAAGGTGTGCAACTTTTGATTTGTGGGGACTTCTAGGGATTTTATGAACTTGTTTACTACGCATTCCTTCTCAAGTGAAAGAATCGAATTAAATCACTCCGACTACGCTCTGCCTCTCGCCGGCGACGTCATGTTTCTGAAGTAAAAAGCTTTATCATCAAGATAAAAGGTAAGATTATTTTTATATATTATTTCAATAAGTTTATTACAGTTAGTTAAAATTAGTTATCATTCTACGGGACAGATTTGTATTTAAGCTAAAGCAATGCAATCACGTATCGATGATTAGCGCACTTAAGCCTACTCATGCCGAAAGTTAAAGCTCATGTTTTTAAAATAGACAATTTTATTAAAGTCAAACGAGTTATTAAAAGCTATTCTTTGTTAGATTATTTTTCTATGATAAACTAATTAAGTACATAATGGGAGCAGCTTTATTATTATATATAATTTTTTTAGTATTTAAAAACGAAAACGTGCAGTTTCATTTCCTCCATACTATGTGTATTACTAATTAGTACAATTAATATATCAAGCAGTTTCAGGAAATTTAACTTTTAAGAATTTCATTCTAATTCTCTACAATCAAAAACAATTAAACAGAAACCTAATTTGAAGAACAAATTAAAAACAAAAACAAACTTTTATTTCCTGCATTGCTTAAGCCCGAGAAGGAATGCAGATATTAAGATATTTCATTCAATTAGTTCTACATTTAATGTTAAATTTTGTAACAAATAAGTTAAGCCAATTGAAGATTAAAAATTATAAATAAAATTCATACAATATGATACTTAAAACACCCTAAAAAATTAGATTCCATTCAAATAAAATTGAAATAAATCTTAAACTTCTACCATTTTTAATTGATAATATTTGAATTGCAGATTTTGTATTATGTTTATGACAATTGTACATAAAATTTCCTAGTTTTACATTTGAAGTTGGAATTTTTAAATATACATTCAACAATGTTGTGGGACATTATTTACCTAGAACAACTGTTGAAAATTAAACTGCACAACAGATTAGCGAATGAAAAAAGCAGACAATCTTACATTCATGCGAATTCTGTAAAATTCTTTATTTTTCATATAAAAATGTGTTATTTAAAAGTGTTTGTTTATACATTATTTTACTGTGCAGCCCAGTAAATAACTGAATTTGTACATATTTATACTAGCATCCAGGGGTGCTGAAAATGTTTCTACTCCCAACATTTCCCCCAATCCCCATGAAAATTTCCCCAAAATTTTACGGTATGTTGTAGGTAAATGCTGTATTATCGTAAGTTCCAATATTTCTCAACTTATGCACGAGTATATATAGCAGAGGTGGTTCTGAGTGAAAAGCAAAAATTCTGAAATTCACAGCAAATTTTCTGAAAGGTTACAGCAGAGTGGGGGAAAATGGGGGGGGGAGATCCACTCCCAGCACTGTTTTTTTTCGCGGCCGTTTGATGAAATTTGCGATCTTCTGACGAAATTTGCAGTTATTTTGCCTTCTTTTTGATGAAATTAGTGCTTTTTTCGTTTAAATTCATGGTTGTTTTTCGATCGTTTGACGAAATTGTGGGGTTTTTTTTGCGATCTTTTGGTAAAATTTGTGGTTTTTTCGCCATCTTTCGCCGAAATCTGCGTTTTTTTTTCTCGAAGAGTTTTGCAGTTATTTCGTCCCTTTTGACAAAATACGCGGTTGTTTCGTGATCTTTTGACGAAATATGAGAGTTTTTTTCACGTTCTTTTGATGAAATTCGCGATTATTTCACTATGTTTTGGCGAAAATCGTGGTTATTTTGTCCCTTTTGACGAAATTTGTGGTTTTTTTCGCAATCTTTTGACAAATTCGCAGTTGTTTTGCAATCGTTTGACGAAATTTGTGATTGTTTCGTTATCTTTTGACGAAATTGCGGTTGTTTTGCGATCTTTTGACGAAATGTTAGTTTATTTCGCCTTCCTTTTAACGAGTTTTGCGGTTATTTTGCCCTTCTATGAAATATGCGGTTGTTTTGCGATCTTTGACGAAATTTACGTTCATTTCGCGCTGTTTGACGAAATTCGCGGTTGGTTTGTAATCGTTTGACGAAATTTGCTCTTCTTTCGCGATCTTTTGACCAAATGTGCAGTTTGTTCGCAATCTTTTCACAAAATTTGCATTCATTTCGCGATTTTTTGACGAAATTTGCATTCGTTTTGCGAACATTTGACGAATTTTCCGGGTTTTTTTCCGGTTCCTTTGACGAAATTAACTGTTATTTCGCCACGTTTTGACGAAAATCGTGATCATTTCTCCGCTTTAGACGAAATTCGCAGTTGTTTCATGCTCTTTTGACGAAATTCAGTTGTTTTTCGATCGTTTGATGAAATTTTCGACTATTTCGCGATCTTTTGACGAAATTTGTTATTTTTCGATCTTATGACGAAATTTGTGGTTATTTTGCGATCTTATGATGAAATTTGTGGTTATTTTGCGATCTAATGACAAAATTCGCCATTTTTCCATAATTCTTTGACAAAATTCGCGGTATTTTTATGCCCAAATTTTCAGATTGATGAACGATTTTTTAAATTTTCGGAACTGCATGCCTTAATTTTTTGGAAAATTCGGAACAGAATCACCCGATATACAGTACATATTATTCTGAGATCGATTTTGTGAATTTCACCATACGGATCTTTTTATTTATAGTGAAATTTTCCTATCTCAGGAAATTATGGAATTTATTGTTAAAATCTAAATCAATTGTATATGTTTCTGCAAAATTTCCCCAGGTGTTTAAAATTCCCCCCCCCCCCGATCCTAGGTTGCCGGATCGGATATATTCTGCACCTCTGCTGGCATCTAGCATGCATATCTCAATGCTGATTTTAAAAGGCTAATTTTCTAAAAATGTCTACGTATGTTGAAATGCTTTTAAATACTCCTTTTAAGTTCTGTAAAACTTGAAAGAATTTTTTTCATCTTTTTCATTCATCTATTCTAAGTTGAGAAACCATTTGCAGCAACCTAATCCTACTGCTAAAAAACTTTTGTTTTGTTATACCAGGTTGCAAGAAAAATAAGGATTTTAATGAAATTTTTAAATACAGTTATTATTGTGTATTACAGTAGACTCTCTCAAATCCGCACAGATTGAAACCACAGGTTGTGCGGATTTTAGAATTTTACAGATTTCTGGTCATGCTTTGTTTACATTTTTAAGCAGTAGTTTGAATGTAGTAATGAATGCTTACAATATAGTAAAATATGAAAATATTTAAGTAAAGTAATAAATTAAGACAACAAAAATTAAGATAATTTTAAAAATGATTAAATTATTAAGAGCAGAGGTCAAGTAAATAATTAATAGTATATAATTAAATATGCATAATATATATGAGATCCATTTTTCTTGAATTATTAGAATGAAACTTCCCTCATAAAGGTACCCTACTAATTCACATCAAAGTAACAAGGAAGTTTTATTTCAGGTTTAGCCAGACTTAATAACTGAAAAAGCTTGATTAATACATAAATATATCTGGTAAAAATATTGCAATTACCTGTGATATCAGCAATATCTTGATTTTTTTTTTTTTTTTTTTTTTTTTTCAGAAATAAATTTATACTTCCATCATAAAAAAGCATGAGTTCAATCATATTAACGAGAATTGCATATTAAAATACGTAGTACAGAATGATATAAAAATAAAAAAGTGTGTAATTTTGTCTCTACATCTGAATTGAAAATTTCATTGTTTACATCTGCAATGATGTGTGTATTTTAGGTATTTGTGGGTTTTTTTTAGGGTTGCAGATTTAAGTGAGTCTACTACTTACCTTAATAAAATTGATGTAAATTAAAAGCACTGTCTTTTATTAGTTTCATTCTGCCTGCTGTTCGTAAATGATCTAGATACTATTTACTACTAGTTTCAGAAGTCTAATTAATTTAAAAAATATGCTAGTTAAATTGAAATGGATAACTTTTAATTGATTTTGTATAGTTTGGACAAAATTTCTTTTCTCGAAGCAGCCAATCATTGAAAAGCTTTAGACAGGTGTGCGATTTTGGCAAAAATAGCAGTTTCTTCTGCTTGAAAAAAACCTATTTCTTCCATTTTGGAAGAAACTTGCTTGAAATTTGAAGAAAATTTTGGTTTTTTCCATTTTGGAAGAAACTTGCCAATCCATAAATCCAAATTTAATATGAATTAGCTGTAAACCACCTTTTTTAAAAGTAGTGTCTTTTTTTAAGTGGTCAAAACTCAAAACCAAAAAAAAAGCCAGCCGGCTTTTTGGGGCTTGGCTAAAAGCTGGCAACCCGACTTTGGAAAGAGAATATTTTAATACTTCTACCTTTCCCTTTTTCTTTAACAGTGAATGTTCAGTTTGTTAACTTCCCTCATTACTTATATTACTTTACTACTTATAAAATGTTTTGTTTTTTGAATAGAAAATTTGTTCTTGCAAGTTGCTATGTTCTACTAACATAATTGAATTGCATAACAAAATTAGTAAATTAAAATTTAGTTTAGTAATAGTACTTTAATATTTTTGTGGAAAAAAAAAGGTACTTTTCGGTTAGCCGGTCGGTCACCAGTGTTATATATACATATAGGGTAGATGTGCTAGTAATGGACACCCCTTGATGTTTTTGGTTCATAAAAAAAATAACTAATAAATATTTAGCTTTAATTATTTATATATATATATATATATATATAATTCCCTCTTGCATGTTTTATAAAACTGTGTTATTGTTGACACTTTTAATCAAACCAATCAGGAAACAGAAAATAACTTTTCAAAGTTTTTCTGTCAAAATCTTGATGAAGAGGCTAAGAGCTGGCTTCGTTTAATTAAGTTATATATTATTTATTTTCTTGCAAAATTTGAATGTTTTTGTTTGAGTAGCAATAGAAAACTTAGAATTTTATATATTAATGGAAAAAAGCATAATTAGTACAGGGAGGGATTTCCCCTCCCCCTCCTGCCTTAACCTTTCATAAAATTTGCTGTGAATTTCAGAAAATTTTTTTCTTACTCAGAATCGCCCCTGCTATAGGGATAACTTTGACTAAATTCACGTTTATTCCGCAATCCTTTGACGAAATTTGCTTTTTTTTTCCATGATCCTTTTTTCGAAACTCGGGTTATTTTCCACGATCCTTTGCCGAAATTTGCGTTTTTACACGATCCTCTGATGAAATTTGCGTTTTTACGCGATCCTCTGATGAAATTTGCGTTTTTACGCGATCCTTTGATGAAATTTGCGTTTTTACGCGATCCTTTGATGAAATTTGCGTTTTTACGTGATCCTTTGATGAAATTTGTGTTTTTTCGCGATCCTTTGATGAAATTCGCTTTTTTTTTTGCAATCCTTTGACAAAATTTGCTTTTTTCCACGATCTTTTGCTGAAATTCACGTTGTTTTCCGCGATCCTTTGACGAAATTCACGTTTCGAACTGATGATCGACTTTTCATAATTTTCAGAAAATTTGGACCAGAATCAATTCTAAATTCACCAATTGGTCGCGGAAAATAACGCGAAACTTGTCAACTGATATCGCGGAAAAAATAGTGAAATTTATCTATCGGTCACAGAAAAAAACTTAAATTTTAATGATCTTTCACAGTAAAAAACTCGCAACATGTGTCAATCGGTCGCTCAAAAATACCATGAAATTTGCTAGGCATTCGCGGGAGTTGATCATAGTTTAAAAATGCAAACTTTCCAGAAAAAGGTGAAATTTTTTGGACGGGAACTTTGCGCCCATGATATTCTTTTGGGCGGGATTTTAAAAGCCTGAATCCCGCCATCCTACCCTGAAATTCAAGCCCTGTGTTCAGAAAATTGTAGCCTTCAAGATGGAAGACCAGACATGAAATGGTAAGATTCCGTTATGAAATCACACCCTAAAATAACTTGCAAAGAAGCAGTATACATTAATAATGTACTCACATCGTTTACATTTGCCCTCCCGTCTTCCCTATAAGGTTTACTTTAAGTTTTTTGAATCGCTGAACCCAAATTTTTAACTTCCCCCCAAAATTCTCCTTCCCCCCTCCCGGCAATTCCCCCAAAATAGTTGTTTTTAAATTAAATTTTTTATTGTTTTAGGGGAAATGTATGTAGAAATTCAGTAAGTAGACAAAATTTGCAACAAATAGCAGGGACCCGGAGCTGGAGCCCGGAGCCGGAGCGCTCCGGAGCTGTGTTTTCCCTGGAGCTGGAGCTCTAAATTTTCCCCAGCTCCAGGGCTCTTTTAGTTTTTAATATTCTTTTAAATCTTTTTTTTTCAGTCTTTTAAATTTCTAGGCTTAAAATATTTTAATTACATCATTATTCAGTATTTTAATTATATCATTTTTTAGGTTTTTATTAGTATTAGAGAAGGAAACCTTCTCAAAACATGGTAACACTACTTTACTTCTATTTTCTAGTTGAACTAAGTGACAACACTATTTGAAAACAAATATGGCCGCCTGTTGTTTACATGCGTAGTTGTGCAATTTTGGCTGTTTGAAAAGTGTAGAAAAAATTTAAGATTTTTGTGTTTAAAATTCCACCAAACTTTCTATTTTAAAAGCAAAAGCTAAAAGATGTCATATTTTCTGAACAAGCATTTCAAGTTTGATGAGAAGAAAAATGCATTTTGTCAGATCTTTAATGAAGGTAGAAAATATTTGTGAGCAAAAAATTAAACGTGTAAATTAAAATCTGCAACTCAAAAGCGCGAAGTCGGAGCCGAGTTGGAGCCGGAGCTGGAGCCACAGTATTTTCTCTAGGAGCGGAGCTGGAGCATCAAAAATTGTTCGGCTCCGGGTCACTGACAAATAGGATATCACGTAGGATAAATGGGTGGTGGGGGGGGGTGTCTGCCTCGGAACATTCCCCGCGAGCTGTTTTCAAAAACCAAATATTTTCAAAAAGTAATTTTTTTTTTTGGGGGGGGGGGGGGGTTGCCGGGTGAAATTTTAGTAGTAAGTTACAAATTCGGATTCAGCGACCCAAAAAACAAAGTTAGTCGAAATCCAAAACTAGCATTAACTTTGCCAGGTAAAATCCCCTAATGCCTGAATTTGCATAACTTAGTACACGTAGCGCCGCAGTGCATGTTCAGAGGCAGCCCTCCCTCTTCCCGTTTGTCCTACGTCATAATGTCATATATCCTATTTGTTGCAAATTTTGTCTACTTTCTGGATTTTTACATACTTTTCCCCTAAAACAATAAAAAAAATTAATTTAAAAAGAACTGTTTTGCATTGGATTGTGGGGGGAGAATTTTGGGGGGAAGTTAAAAATTCGGATTCAGCAACCCAAAAAACTTAAAGTAACCCTTATAGGGAAAGTTCAGAGGAGAGACGGGAGAGCGAATGTAAACGATGTGAGTTGTTAAGTGGAACTGCGCAACTTAGTCCATGCAGCACCGCGGCGCATGTCCGAGGCAGATCCCTCCCCTCCCCATTCATCCTACGTCATATATCTTATTTGTTGCAATTTTTATCTACTTTCTGAATTTCTAGATACTTTTTTCCTAAAACAATACAAAAATTGATTTTTTTAATAAAAACCTTTTTTGGGGCATTTTACCAAAATTTGGGGGTTTGCCAGGAGAAATTTTGGTGGAAAGTTAAAAATTCGGATTCAGCGACCCAAAAAACATATAGTAAGCCTTTTTCCAGAACTACCATGAATTTTGCTAGGTAGACCCCCTATATACGGCCTCTATTGCCTGGACTGCTATATAACTCTTTGATGAAGATTCAAGTGTTCTAAACAATCCACAATCTATGGATAATTATAAAACTGATTAAATAGTTAATCTTTATGTCCTATAAGGCACTGTTGTCCCTTTTATGAATCAAATTCAAATACATATTTTGTTTTTTAATTGAAATTTTCAGTTAAAATCAACATAAGTATATTTTACTTAAGGTTTTTATCAATTCATAAAGAAATTTGTAACATTCTCTTAATGCAGCAAACAAATAAATGTGTGGTAAAATAGATGTTGCATGCTTTATTTTTACTTGTTATCAATTAAAATATTTGTTAAATTACATGATACCGGAATGACCAAAACTGGTGCATAGAGATGACCATAACGGGTGTAGGGGTGGCCAAAACTGGTACAAATTGAAATAAATTACGTAATGAGTTATTGCTCACTCTTCCTAAACAGATCCCTGCTGAGGTATTAGTTACATAGATCTAGTTAGTTTCTTTGAGTAGACGTTGTTTAACGTGAGAATTCTGAAATCTATTAAAGTAGTCCAAGGGTTATTATTTGGAAATTGTGGTATCACAATTTAAGGACTATACAAAGCAAAGCCTGTGAAATCCGTAATCTAATGCAAAACATTGTACTTAATTTCAGTATACTATTAAAACATTTCTTAGTATTAATTTTCTTATAAATTTTATATAAGTTTAGGTTATTTAAGTTCTAAATAAGTGCAAATACAATAGCATTATAAATAAGAATATTTTTCTTATTGCATGTTTAAAGTTCTTCTCAAATCCAAAATAATTGAAGGAAAAAAAAATAATAATACTCTGGCTATAAATGCCCAATTTTATATTTTTCAAAATTCCTAGCTGAACATGATAAATACATGTAATAAATGTTAAATAAATGTGTAAATAAATGTTATTGTAACTTTTATTTTCGTGAATTTTAGGGGAGTGCAATGATTTTAAATCAATTCAGAGAGGGTTGTGCACCTTACTCAGCTCTTTTGGCATTCAAGCAAAGGTAAATATACAGGGTTAGCGAAATTAAACTTCCGCTACTCAAAGGGCCCTGGAGGCCGTTCTACTTGTCCGAAGAGAAAAATATTTGGACAACAGACACTTCGGAGGATGCGCTCGAGATTTCCGAAATAAAAAAAATAGTTTAAAAAATCGTCACTAGATGGCGCTACGAGTTAGCGTGTGAAGATAGGACAAACTGAGATCCCGAAACTCTAAAGGACCAATGGCTTTTCACAAAAGGAACACAATAAGCACAATAAGTGTGCACAGATTTTCCATGGCCAGGAATCATCAACCGCCATTCTCGCGAGAAATTGTAGCGTGAATGTTTTGCGAGTGTCTGGATCTTGTCGTTCCAATTGCTGAACCGCTTGAATCTTATACGGGTAGAAGATCAGAATTCGAAGCATTGTCGGACACTGGAGTAGGGCATATCAATGGTACGTGAAATCGTCGGGACACTGACAGTTCCATGTTCCATGACAGTCCAATATCCTCTACAACGGCGGTGGTACACTTTTACTTCCCCTTCTCGGCAAATCGCCTAACTGTCCTGTTCGCTCGAATTTCACCATCATGTCTATAGGAGCACGCTCCGATATCTGCCCACGTCGTTGTTTCTTGAGACGGCGGAACTCTCTCACAACTGCCTCTGCATTCTCACCGTTGCGGTAGTACAGTTTGACTAGCATTGCTCTCTCCGGCAACGTCGGCATTTTGGATTGGGGCACGAGCTTCTTCCTTTTATCCTGCGTGACATTTGCATGTGTTGCTGTAATGTGCTGCCCCGCTGCGCCATCTGGCGGCGATTTTTTAAACTAATTTTTTTTATTTCGGAAATCTCGAGCGCATCCTCCGAAGTGTCTGTTGTCCAAATATTTTTCTCTTCGGAGCAGTAGAACGGCCTACAGGGCCCTTTGAGTAGCGGAAGTTTAATTTCGCTAACCCTGTACTTGTCAATTTTCTATATTTATAATGTCAATAGAATTTTTTGCATGTAAAAATGGAAATGCACTGTCACTATTGTACTATATCGTAGGCGAACAAGGGTGGAGAAATTCATCATTTTAGTTGCAACTGGCGCATAATGATCAGTAAATGAATTTTCTGACAGGATTAGTGAATTTTTAGTTAGTCTTTGAAAACTGCAACCTATAGAGATATGCCAAAAACTTTATTTATTTTTTTTTTACTAGTTAACTATATTTTGCAACTTTCCAAATTACTGCGATGTAAACATGATACTAAGTTTTATCCTATATTAAACTTTCCTCTGTTGCATATATTTCTTAATTTTATAGAAAAATGGAAATGCATTGTAGTAACAGTAATTATTTTTGCAACCGCATAAATTTTGACATAACAATTTTCAACTGTATGTTGCATCTTGCTGGCTGGTAAGATTTACTAAAAATTCCACACGCCTGGCTATTGGTGAACTTTGGAACTCTTTACCATGTTTGCTGAATTTAAATGTACACTTTTTGACCATTTTTTACACTTATACAGTTAGTATACTTATTCTTTACACTCTTTTCCAAAGTTTCTCTCAAACTTTCTTTTTTCTTTCCTTAAATTATAAATTACTTTAAAGTTGCTTAACCCATTTGTGCCTGAATTTTTGTTTTCTTAATTTTTTTGGTAAAATCACTTTGAAATGTTGCAAAATGAACTGGAAAAATACTAAAAAAAAATTAAGCTTAATTTTTTTTTGTTTTTATTTGATAAAATCTAAAAGAACTAAATATGAGTATTTCTAGTAGAATAATATGCATAATTATATATTTTGCCTATATTTATATTTAAAATGTTTTTAAATTGTATATTATGTACTATAATTAGTATTTTAATGAATTACAAAAAAAAAATATATTTATTTCTTTGCAGAGACTAATAACGTTATAACTATTATTAATAATAAAATAAGAATAATTGTATTGCAGACTTAATAACAATTTATTTCATAAATATCTTCGAAAGGAGATTGCATAAGTAACTGTCTCCTAAATTTCTAACAAAAATGTGTGCTCATTTGTGCCTAGAACCCTATATTTTGTACATTACAATAATTCATAAAAAAGTAGGCTTGAACATTTAATTTCGCAATTTAAAAAAATACATATTTCAAAAAAGTCCAGAAGCTAAGTTTATAACTTGCGATTTTGGGTCCATGATAGAAAAAATACAAATAAACTTACTTTTTACATTTCGCCCTCTTGAAAAATTAAAAATCTATAAACACCGAAAAAAGCCTTAATTTAAGCAAATAAATATCCACCTTGTGCTGTCATCTCTCGGTTATAGATAAAGACATTTATAAATAATGATTTCATGCAATTTTCATGTTATAAAGAAGAAGAAAATTATATAAATGCATTAAAATTTGAAGCGTCCCAAAAATAGGACGCTAGGCATAAATGGGTTAAAATAAGGATGAATATATTAAAATACTAAAATGTAGGTGGAATATTTATTATTGTTACAGTAACGAGTTCAGTTTCATTGTCAAAACACAAAGCTATGTTTATGTATGTTACAATATTTTTTTTCTCTACATGCAGTCAGTTCTTTGTTCAAAGATTTTATTTTAACATTCGTTTTGTGTAGTTTCTCATAGGCAGGCATAGCTATTTTCTATATTTTCTCAGAAAGCTATTTTTTTAAATGGATATTCTATGTGTTTCCAAGATAGATTGAGAAATTATAGTAAAAATATGA
Source organism: Maratus speciosus (assembly GCA_963932465.1). Lineage (NCBI taxonomy): Eukaryota > Metazoa > Arthropoda > Arachnida > Araneae > Salticidae > Maratus > Maratus speciosus. The sequence goes on from OZ010792.1 coordinate 581,362,727, forward strand.
AAGGGGGGGGGGGGGAAGCTAAATTGCATGTTTGATATATAATATTACCGCTTTTTACCTGTGATTACCAATTTTACCAAGTATTTCTTAAAATCTTTCACAAGATGATGTTCTGATACTATTAGGGAATTTTCCTCTTGTGTGTATGTGCAGTAATTAGTGTTAGCTCTAGAATAAAAGGGCAGCAATGCAGAAATATCTCTATTACTAGAAAGTAACTAACACTGTCACCACTGCTATTTTTTGTGACCGGGGGTCTTTTTTCGTTAATATTAAGAAAAATGCTGCATGCAAAAATATGGAAATCGGTCGTATTATAAAGAAATATTTCATAAACACACTGATGCAGACAGTTTTCAAACCGAAGAATTATTTTAAGAGATATTTAATGTTAAAGTTGGTCAAAATCATTCCATAAAAAAAAATTTATAGGAGCAAAAACCATACATAAGAAATTGAATCATTTTTAGATCATTTTATACATTAGAAGTTCCCAATGTGCAGACTGCATTTATTTTTTTTAATTTGATTCATTTTTTGAGGTTTTATTTCCATTTTTAATTCAATTTTTCAGCATTTTGAGAATAATTTTCTACATATTTTAGTAACGAGTGTTATTTTAAATTGTTGGCAATTTTAAAAACCATGGAAAGAATGTTTCCTTCAAATTAAAAATTTATTTACACATGGCTATTATAAACAGAAAAAAACTTTCAAATTAGAATTAATAATTACGTGTTAAAAGTAGGAAAATATTGAAAATTATATCATTGAACTATATTTACACTTGGATTTTAAAAGAGAAAGAAAATGTTAAAATAAAAAATTCATTATTATGCGTTAAAAGTCATAAATGGAGGAAATTACGTCATATTTAAAATGGCCAAATATTAATGCAAAACAGTTTAAATTAAAAAATATATTTGCATGAGACATTTATTTCAAATTTTGAAATAATCTTTTCAAGTATTGTAAATTCTAAGACAGTGCAGATAATACTTCCTTTCTAACAAAAAAAGTATTTTCACGTGAATATTAATAGGATTAAATGATTACGTGTTAAAAGAAGGAAAATATTGAAAATTGCGTCATAAGAATATATTTACACCTAAATTTTAAAAGAGAAAGAAAATTTTAAAATAAATTCATTATTATGCGTTAAAAGTCATATTACATTACATTAGCTTATTTTCTAATTTTTAACTAATTTTTTTTTAATCAGACAAAAACAGCCATCGTATCTCTTAACAGCAGTTGATTTGGTCTTAAAAATCTGCAATCAATGGAAAACAAATGGAAACCCGTTCACAGAAAGATTGCCACTGTTTTTTTAAATTGTAATTCAATATTTTTTAAAGCTGATCAAATTAGTCTTTTTAGAATCTGGGGTGTTTAAACGGGGGTTGGCGAGTGTAGCTCTTTGGGGGCAGAGCCCCCTAGTCTAATAAAAGAAAGGGAGGGGCAATCCTGTCCTGTTCAAAAACATATTTTGAATTGATCTGCTTAGAATTCCCTCTTATCATGGAATTTTGTGATATTTTCTCAAACGACTGGAAAATTTCACAACATAGTTTCAGGATTTGTCCCTGCGGCTTATTGGTGAAACTTTTTTTTTTATGCAACTGCTGTATGAGTCTCTCCCCCCCCCCCTCCCCCCTTTTTTTAATTACCTTTTGCTCTTACTGATTGACAATTTTTTTTTTTTTTTTTTTTTTTTTTTTTTTTTTTAATCGATTGGTGGATTTTAACTTTTTTTTTTCCTTCCACAATCAATAGGCAAATTTCACCTTGGCCAATTGACAAAATTCACAATTTTTTTTACGGACGATGATGTATCTTGAGAGGAAATTAACCAAAAGGATATGTTAAAAAGAGTAGTAGGTACAGACCATTGAGTGCGTAGTTTTGAAAGGGGTCTTCGGGTGCTTAAAATAGCAAAAAAAGGCTGCCAGCTGTTGTACCCTGTCAAATTAGCTTAGAGTCAACACTAGTAGTGTTCTCTTCAGTTTACTTAATAACTGTTTATTTTTTTTTAAATATCATTTCTTATTACTTAATTTCTGAGCTGTAATCCGCAGATCAAACAATCATGTTTCGACCCATAAATTTTATTTAATAATTGGAGTTAAATATTTACCATGATTCATTAAGTTACATTTTACAGTGGTGGAAAATTGGTGCAGAGGCGGAGCCTATTGACACCACTAAATTTTAGTGGAATTTTTTGGCTTATCTAATGGCAGAATTTCTGAGTTTTTATTAAGGTGAAAAATACTATAATAATTTAGTGGTGTCAATAGACTCCTCCCCTGCGCCAATTTTCCACCACTGCATTTTATGAAAATAAGATTTCATCCCCGTAGCAGAAACTGTGCAACACGGCAGCAGTGCTGCAGATTATTTTAGACCTTGCAGATTAATCTACCAGCTTAAAAATAAATATTGGGTTTAAAAAGTTCACTAAAAATTTACTTTGTTTTTATAGTTGTTTCTTGGTGCATTTTCTTTGTAAAATGCAACTTTTGCTTATATTATGGTTTACTGTAAGTATTTATGGTAGTAGCTTGGTTCACCATTGTTTGGTCGCATATAAATTTTAGTTTGCTGCTGACAGACACCGAAAATTCTGCTACTGGGGATTTCAGGAAAGAAACATAATTGTTTGATCCACAGATTATAGGCCAGAAATTACATACATACAGATACAATTTGTTGATAAGAATAATCATTGTTGGGCAGTAAACAAAAAGTTCTGAAATCGATTCTGTGTCTTTGTACAGAGAATTGTTTTAGAATTTACCAAACCCAAAAATATTTTTAAGAGTCCTAAAAGCTGTGACATGCAATAAAGTGCATATGTAGAATTATTATTATTAGTCGGTTTTATCTCTTATAATTCATTTATTTCTAATGTTTTATTATATGTATATATATATGTATAAAGTTGCAATTTTAAAAACATTTTTAGCATCAACAAATTTTTTTAAAACTATATTTACATTTTTATTGAGTTAACCCATTATTAAACCTAATAGCATATTAGTCAGCACGCTACTGGTCGAATGTTAGACTCCCAGCATGCAAAGGTAACTTGGCGTTTTCATTCCTTTGCGGCCGATAAAATGAGTACCAAGCTATTTGGAACTAAACACTGAAGTTTTTGCATTAGTCTGTCCACTTGACCGGGACATATGCTGTATAGCCCTTTGGGCCCCAGGGTCAAGTAAATAGGGATGGGCAATGTAGACCCTCCTTAATGGATCATAAAGTCACAGGTTTAGTTTTTATACTCATTCTTATTCATTACTTTTTACTTCAAATATTTCTTTATAAATTTAAATATGTATTTTTTAAATTTTAAAGATTTTTTTTTCACCAATGAAATATTTGAAGAATATATTTTAAGTTAGCATTCAATTTTACACATTACCTAATAATTTTTATTTAATCAGTTTTATTATACATATTTCATTTGCAAAAATATTTTAGCTTCAATAACATTGTGGAAATTCATATTTTAAGCTATTTTTCTGTTTTACTCATGATTAATGTTAATTATTCAATACTGTGTTTGACTTTGTCTATATACAGTGAAACTCGTTTAAGATACGCTCGCTTAAGATACGATCCCGCTTAAGATACGAATTTCTTCCGGTCCCTTGAAAAATGCCTATTAAACCTGTGTAAAACTAGTAAATCTGCAGATCAAGAGCCTCAACGTCATCTCTGCAACTTATTGTTTTTAGCAAATTTTGCTTAATATTAATCTTTCTACAAAAACAAAATTTAAACTTTTAAATTACACAAACATTTATAGAAGGAGAAAAAAATATTTCGATGGTTTCAGACATTAGAAGCGTTAAATTAAACACGTTGTTATGTAATGATATTCTGAAATTCTCACGAGCTACTTATTCTAGTAATTTTTATATAATAAAGCAAATTTCTTCAGGGGGGTGCCGCCCCCCCCCCTGAACCCCCCGTTGTGTAATTTATTTTGCATTTGTAATTTTCTATTCATTGAGTTAATGATTATCCTATATCTTAGATTCATTTTTACACTGCGATTTATAAGGATAAGCAACAATTTGGTCAAGCATTTTACGTTATCCTAATATCCATACAGAAGTATTTACTTGCCTGCTAACCACAAACATCTGTATCTAATGGATAAAGAACTTTTGGAAATGTAAACTGAGACATCTAATTTAGAAATCTAATAATAATTTTGATTACCATTCTGCAATATTTATATCTAAGATCTAATCTAAATATCTAAAAATGTACTCGATAGCATTAACTTACTAAAATCACCCTAAAGTAGGGGGAGTTCTAAACCTAACGGTTAATAATTCATCATCGTGTCCACTTCCAATTGACTAAATAGATAAACGTGATATGGCGCCGTTAAGTATTTTTTGTGATAGCCTTTTAATAGTATCCACATTTAATTTAAAATCGTGATGTTACAAACACCGTTGAAATTTGATGCACACCTGTGTTCAGGTCAAATTACGAAAGGTTAACTAACCTTTTATTTCCCTTAGCCGGGCATTTTGTTTCATTTTTCGTAATAGGGATTATTTTAATAATTTATTTTACACTCTACAAGCTGTTACACGGGACGTTGTTCACGTAGCATTAAAATAGAGATAAATGCATTAGATAAAACATTTCACTCACCACCAGACATGGCAAGTCTCAGGCTTTTTGCACAACACTATTACCTTACAGAAAATGTTGTTCTTTTAAATCGCGCAAATGTTTCAATTAAATAAAGTAACATTTTTTGTATTAAAATACTGGTATCCAGAACGCCGGAGGCTTGGCAGCCCTGCTCCTCTTAATAGAAACATATATAGTTAACCAACACTTTATCACATTTTATAGGAAACAATACGGAATTTCTTATTTGTATGGCCTTACATATACCTCAGTCATAAAAATGTAAAATTTTGTGCCAATTAATATACGCAATTGCGAAAATGAAATCGCAACCAGTGAAAAAAGGAACGCCAAGTAAAATCGTGTAAATCGAGGAATCTTTCTTCGTAGTGTGGGAAAATACCACTACAAAAATTAATTTAGGTGGTATTTGGTGTGAAATGTTTATATGTATTCATTCCTGTCCTATTTATCTTTTTTATTATTTGTAATTTGCTGCATTTTCCCTTTGCACGTGAAAATCTTACAAATTAAAATGAACTCTTTGGGAGAAATTGTTATTCCCTTTTTTTTTTCTGGCAACAATAAAGTTTATAAAGTTTAATAGAATAATGTCAGTTTATTCTGTATGAAAATAACGAACTTTTTCCTTTATAATCAAAATAGTTGAATACATAAATAAAGATATTATTCTATATAGTATATAAATACTATTTTCATTTCTGCGTTTAAATCAATCTATATGCAAATATCTATACAAAGGCATTCATTAATTCATTCCTTTTAACTTTGATTTGACTTTAAAAACCATACATACTTTCACATTTATGATATTTTTAGATGAGATATAGTTGCTACGCAACGGTTAAAAGAAAAAAAATGAAATATAAGTAAATTCATAAAATAAAATGTTTTATATTATTCGAACACATGTATAAAATTCCATCATAAGTTATACACCTAATTTAAAAGCTCTGACAAATGTTTTGACAAAATTGCAAACTAATAGGAATAATTTACTACTCTTATTTAAAAATTTCAGCATCAAAAATTTACCATTTAAATCCATTTTTTATATGAGCCATTTCTTTCAAAATGAAAATTTGAAAATCGTCTGACTTGCCATTGAAAAGCATTACAGAGCAAAATAAAATGTTCTATATTTCCCGAACGAATGAACCAAATTTAACCAAAAACCATACAGCTAAGTCCGAGTACCTCATCAACATGCCACATTAATTTCAAGCCGATCGGATGCTTTTTGCGGCAGTTATCGCGGAACAGACGGACAGACAGACAGACAGACAGACAAGCGGAAATCAAAACTTTTCGTGTCTCCACAGTAAGCCTTCACTGACGTTTCGGCAATTACCCGCTTAATATACGTACGGATAAGATACGATCCCGCTTAAGATACGAAGAAAATTTGTATGTTCATGTCAAAAACCCGCTTTATATACGAAACGGTGTTTGTGCAGTCCGTTTACTACGTGTCTTTAGGACAAAAGGGAAGAAGAGCAAAGGATTTCCTCACCAAATAATTATTCTTACTTACATCTAGTTTGTCGTTTTAAAAATAATTACGGAAATTTATTATTTTTCCTCTTTGAGTGTGTAATATTTAAATTTCTGTTTTCCAAAGATTAACATGAATTTTATTATATTTTATTTAATTTGGTAGAGAGTATTGAATAAAGACACTTTTGTTTTGTTACTGTACAAACAGTAACACAATAAAATTTAGAAAGTGAAAAAAATGCCATTCTTTATTTCAAAAGTGAAAAAAAAAAAAAAATGTTGTTCTTTATTTCAAAATTTTAAACTCATATTTTCTAGACTATCTAAAAAATGTTAGAAAGAATTAAAATAAGAGTTACAAACAGTTAAAACATGTTGATAATAATGTGTACTGGCTGCGTATGCATTACTATTCGAGAATCTGTGAAATCCGGATAAGATACGATCCCGCTTAAGATACGAAATGCCCTCGGTCCCTTGATTCGTATCTTAAACGAGTTTCACTGTACTTTTTTTTTTCCATAAAAATTAAAACAAACTTTCTTTTTTTATGTAGTATATCTGTATAATAAGTGTTATAAAGTAACATCTGCTGGTTCTTTGCAAGTTTTATTTATTTTAATTTCTGAATAAATCTGCTTATTAAAAATATTTATTTTGTTTACTGAAAGTGAACATTATTAAGTAACAAAATTTTAACTTTTAACAAAATAATTCTATAGCAGAGTATTTTTTTTTTTTTTTATGTTCATATATTAAAGACTAGTGAGTATTTTGCAATCATTAGTGTACTCAAAAAAATGGTTGCTGGCCTGGAATTTAATTAAAAGAATAAGGGAGGGCACATTGCTCTCAAAAGGTACTCTTTGTGTCCTGTTCAAAAAACATACTTCGAACTGGTTTTCCTGTTATCAGTAGAATTCTGTGATACTTTCATGGACGATTGCTGAATTTTGCGATATATTCCCAAAATGAACAAATTTCACAATATCTTCTGGCGACTGATAGACGGATTTCATTATCCCCCCCCCTTTCCCCCACAAAGTTAGCGCGTACAACCAAGTGACTAAATTTGCAAATTTTTTCCCAGCAATTGACTAATATCTCAGGATTTTTTTCCCCATGATTATCAGATTTTGCATTATTTTTTGTGAATGGATTGCCGTTTCATCTGGCTACTGATAGACATAATTTACGATGTTTTTCCAACATTCAATTGAAAAATTTCGTGATTTCCCCCCCCCCTTCAATGATTTGACGAATTTTGGTCTGTTTTTCTGAGAATTGACCAATTTTGGAATTTTTTTTTTTCTTTCCTTGTGAGTAATCGACAAATTTCATTTTCTTTTCCCCTGCAACCTATTAACAGATTTCGCATCTCCCTCGACAAATTTCACTTTTTCTTCCCTCTCGGCTGATTGACAAACTTCACAATTTTTTTTTCTTACAGGCAATTGCCATATTTCGCTAGGAAATAACCGAACGGGTACATAAAAAATTGCAGTAAAGGACTACATGGTGCATAAAGTGGTTTGGAAAATGCCGTATGCTTATATTTTGAACAAAAAACTTTGTTAAAAACATGCATTTTCTATTTTTTTAAAAGTATTTTTATATTAAAATATCCGAACAATGCCTCTTTTTTTCGATGAATATCTAGAATAATATGTTATATATGTAAATTTCAAAATTTGTCGTGGAAAAAAGTTTTTTTTTTAAATAAATGTTGTACAAGAGTTAGGCGTAATTGTGCAGGAGACAGGGTGTCTAGCCACATGGATAACCTGGAAAAGTCAGGGAAATTTGAAATTTCCAGCAAATATTCAGTAAAATTTCTTAAAACTAAGGATTTGAAATTGCAGTACCATAAGAATCTGACTTTGTTTTTCATAAGTACTGTAAAGAGTATTTAAACCTATTATTCAATTTCTTGTGTCTACTACCTTTCAGTTCTTTATAACTCATAGTTTTAATCAATACCACCTTCACTGAAGCGTAATTTTGTAGGATTGATTAGATGATTCAATCTACTTACTTAAGTTTGTTTCGGAACTGAACATTTGTTAGCTTAATAGTTGAATATTTATAATCCTTAAATAGGGTTAGTTTCAGAGCAGATATATTTCTTTTAAAAACGGTCTTTTTTTGTACAATATATGTTAGAGCAATTTCTATTTAATTGTGACTACTGTGAGAAAGAATTTAATTCTGATTGCACAAAATAGATGGAACCTGGTGCTAAAAGTATTGATTGCACAAAATAGATGGAATCTTGTGCTGAAAGTGTGTGTCTGCAAAACAGGGTTGTTTGGTTTAAACCACGCTGGTAAAAATCTATTGGTTTGCAAAAAAAAAAAAAAAAAACACGGAAAGCACAGTTCCATAGATGCCAATATCTCCGGAAATTCCGGAGTTTCTCCGGAAATGTAGGATAAAATACGGAAGTACGGTAATAAGGTAGAAAATACGGAAATTTGAGACAAAAAAATTGCGAATTTCTTCGATCGATCGCGGCAAAAAATCACGAATTTCGTCAATCGGTCGTTGAAGTATATCGCGAAAATCGTCTATTAATTGATAAAACCCCGCCAATTTCTACAATCGCTCGCGGCAGAAAATCGCAAATTTCACCAACCGATCGTTGAAAAAAGTTGCAAATTTTGTCAATCAGTCGTTGCAAATAATCGTGAAATTCATAAATAGGTCGTTGATAAAAATCGCAGCCGCGGCAAAATATCGCGATTTGCGTTAATCAGTTGGGGGGGGGGGGGGGGGGGGAATATCCTGAAATCCGGTAATCGGCCAATGATAAAAATCGCGGATTTCGTCAATCACTCGCTGCGCTGCAAAAGAAATCTCGAATTCCGTTACTCATTCGCGGTAAAGAATTGCTGTTTTCGTCAATAAGTCGCGGCAAAAAATCGCTGTTTTCGTCAGTGAGTCGCGGCAAAAAAATCGCTGTTTTCGTCAGTGAGTCGCGGCAAAAAATCGCTCTTTTTGTCAGTCAGTCGCGGCAAAACATTGCGATTTTCGTCCGTCAATCGCGGCAAAACATCGCAGTTTTCGTCGTTCAGTCGCGACAAAACAACGCGATTTTCGTCTGCAAGTTGCGGCAAAACATCGCGATTTTCGTCCTCATGTTGCGGCAAAACATCGCGATTTTCGTCCTCATGTCGCGGCAAAACATCGCGATTTTCGTCCTCATGTCGCGGCAAAACATCGCGATTTTCGTCCTCATGTCGCGGCAAAACATCGTGATTTTCGTCCTCATGTCGCAGCAAAACATCGCGATTTTCGTCCTCATGTCGCGGCAAAACATCGCGATTTTCGTCCTCATGTCGCGGCAAAACATCGCGATTTTCGTCCTCAAGTAGCGGTAAAACATCGCGATTTCCGCTTGCAAGTCGCGGCAAAATATTGCGATTTTCGTCTGCAAGTCGCGGCAAAACATCGCGATTTTCGTCTGCTAATCGCTGCAAAACATCGCGATTTTCGTTCGTCAGTCGCGGCGAAAAATTCGCGATTTTCGTCAGTCAATCTCGGCGGAAAATCGCGAATTTTGTTAATTGGTCGCGGGATTTCAAACTCACATCAATCACGGATTTTTTGCTCCGTAGAGATTAAAAAAAATTCCAAAATTTATTATAAAAAATTATTAATACATTAAAAGTAAAAGTAAATTAAGTAACCTTTATTTAAATTATGTTTGTGTTGATAAATGCAAAAGCTGCAAGAGGACTGAAAATATTTGTAAAAAATATAGCTCGTAAAAAACTTTGTGCAACTCCTGAAATGACTCCTGAAACCTGAACTTTTTACTCCTGAAGAGTGTCCAAAACTCCTGAAATTTAACTGGTTTACTCCTGATGCAGTCTTTACAATGTTGGCGTCTATGCAGTTCTATTACATAGTTACTGAACAACAGCATCTGCTAGTTTAATGCATTTCCGAACAAAATAAATAAAACTTATGCAATAAAGTTGCCCTTTCGGATTTGAGAACAACCTTAGAATAAAAAAGAAACTCAAGATATGAAGTCGAATAAAAGGACATTGAAAAATTGTGTGGTAGCGAAGCACATGTTTACTTTTAACTAAAATATGCAATAACATGTATTTAAATCATCTATTGCATAATCCAATCCACTAATTTAGATCAACAAAAAAATGGGGGGAAATCGAGATAAGGTTCGCTTGAGACATAATAGAAAAAAGTCTCATAAAAATGCCTAAAAAGATATATTATTAATTTTTAGTTTAGACATTTAAAAAATAATATGTATTATAACATAGCTTAGAAAAAAAGCCTGAGTATTAAGTCTGATGGCTGTTTAAAAGTGTTAGTGGATGACAACTTTTATAAATATACTTTCCATTTTAAGATCAATGTTTTCAGTAGTCTAAAAATCTGGTAAAAAGGTATTTCTGTTTATTAACTGTTGCCTTATATATATATATATATATATATATATATATATATATATCTGGCAGTTTCTCAGGAGAAGTGTCAAATGTCAATACACAATACTTCTTGAAACGTGTAAAGACTCTACTGCTAAATTCAAATCATTCCGGGAATTCTTTATAAAAAGCTTTACTTTCAATAAAAGATAATTATTCATGTAGTGGTCTAACAGAAAAATCAGATATCTCAGATGGCAAATATTTCAAAGAAATTACTTTGAATAGCCATGGGAAAGTATATTATATTTATGAAACTACACCATATATTTATTTATAGTATTAGTAATCAAAAGATAGTTTATTAAGATTTTCAAGGTATCAACGTTTCACTATGTAGAACATTTTATTCATGGAACATAAGACTTCTACTATAAATGTTTAAATTCTAAATGATTTCAATTTTCTACATAATTGATTGTAATTATTTAATTTAAATTATTTTTAAATGAAGTTATATTACTTATATATCCAACAATGTTTATTTTTATCAATAAATATGCATGTGTATGTAATGGGAAAATATTTTTTTTTTTTTAACCCGGTTTAAACCAAAAAAAACCCAGTTTTTTTTTTTTTTTTTTTTTTTTTTTTTTGAAAAAAACCCAGCTTTTTTACCAACCCTGCTGCAAAATGTAAGAAATATAGAGATGTCAAGCAATCATTAACCATGAAGTAAATATATTGGTATTCGACAATTTGTACATTTTACAAAAAATCTTTTAAAAAATCAATAGTTTGTGCTTCAGAATCAATTGTGAAAATTCTCTTCTCAAATTCACAACCTTTTAGACTTTTTGTGTGTAACATCACTAAATCTCAGTACCTGGAATTTTTTCTTTTTTGGTATGGAAAACCTGGAAAAGTCAAAGAAATTTGTAGCTCAGCTGGGATAGACACCCTGAGAAGATGAAATTAAACTTTTGCGCTGTGTCATCAGAAGTGCATTTCTGTATGTGTGCATCATTGCAAATGAGTTAAGGACTAACATTCAATAGGGTTTGGTTTTTGTTTTATTTATTGCTTTTTAAAAAAGAAACGTAAAAAACTTCAGTTATGAACTTAGTTTTAAACAATTAAAATTGCAATTTATTAAAATGTATGAAAAAATGTTTTAAGCTGTTACTATAGCAGGAACTTACATAGTCATTGAAAAAGAAATGGTTGAATTTGTAAGAACTGTTAATATTTATTCACTATTCAGCTACTTGTTATAATGTTTAAGCAGTTTATTTAGCATTTTTCTAATGCTAATAATATTTAGTGTTAAAGTAATTAATAAAATGTGTATGTAATCTGAATTATAATGCAACCAATTTCACTTTTCGATGATACCCAAAATTAGCTAGGTTTTTAATATTGAATGTCTTCAAAACTAATCATTAAAACTTTGTTCATTTACTAGTATGACAATGGCTCCCTAAACATTTCTTTAAAGATATTTAGGCATAAATTCCTAATCATTTGCCTATTCTGGTTTTGCCCTGCAACAATGGCCCTCCCCCCCCCCCCAAGTCCATAAAAAGTCATAAAGTGCAGCACATTTTTTTTAAATTAACAGTATTTAGAGTAAAATTTAATTCTGAGATAGTGTCAGCTTTATTGTTTCTTGCACTCTTTTATTTAACTTGATCTCTGTATTAAGATGAAATTTTGTATTCTATTTTTCACTCACTTCCTGATATACTAAAATTAACGAAACAATGTACATAGGCATGTTTCGAATGGCAATATAATATTTTTTGAACTTAATAATTTTAAAAGCAGTTTTTTGTTAGCCAGGTACAAGCAATAAATCACCAAATAATTTTAGTAATTATAACGATTTATGAGTTACAAAAACAATTGAGTTAATTATGCTTCAAACCACGCTCTTCCTTGTGGTGGAACTGCAAGACCGAATTATTTCAAGTACTGGAAAGTAGAAAATATAAGTGATAAATAGTAGTGTATCTCCATAATTTGATTTTTCAATATGATTTTTTAAAAACATTTAAATTTTGTTCTGCAAAACTAATTTTTCATTTCTGTTTTTTCTTTTGTTTTACAGAAAAATATGAAAATCTGGAAATAAAGTTCTTTAAGAAGATGGCTGTGGATTTTCAGCTCTTTTATCAACGTTTGTTGACTAATAGCACGATTCTAACAGGAATAATTTTACTTGTAATGTATTTGTAATAAATTTGATCAACTTGTAAATAAATTAAAAAATTATTTTTGCTTGCTTTACATTTTTGGTGAAAAATAAAATTGTGTGACAAAATGACATCCAGTTCTAGTGTTTTAATATATTTTGTTTTTAGGAAAGTGAAATAAAAGGAATAAAGCGTTTCTCTTTTTCCTTCTAAGAAAACCACCTTCTTTGCTTCATAACAAAAATGAGGGTTAAATAATAATTAATAGTTTTTATATATTTTGTTTAATTCAATAAATATCTGGATTTATGTAGATTATATATTTTAAACTTTGACGGACTGAAAAACTAATATGCTACAAATTATACATTAGTATTGCTTGGAGATGACACATTAAATATTAACTGCTCTTCAAAAACTGTTATGATTTAAATGAAAGTTTGTTTATAGTGAGTGTTGAAATTACAATTTTAATATGGATAATATTGTATAGTACAATTTGAATTTTTGATAGTCTAGGTAATATTGTTAAAAAATGAAATATAAAGTGCTCATTACTTAATGATCCTTATAGAGTAAGAAAAACAAAGATATTTTTATTATGAAGTGTTAGTTCATTTGGGAAAAAAACATGAACGATTAGTGCATGAGTGGCGGTTATATATTGTTAAAAAAAAAAAAAAAAAAAAAAAACACAAACTGCCACAAATATTTTGGAAAAATATTCTTTGCCTTTAATAAATTCTAAGATTGATTAATGAAAAAAAAATAAAAGTGGTGCCAACTGGCCTTCTGTCAATTCATAATAATTTTGAAAAAAAAAAAACTTTGAATGTATGATGAAAATTAATTTATTTTATAGTTCATGAAATGAGGTATGTCAAGGATGGGTTTTGTGTGTGTGTGTGTGTGGGGGGGGGGGGGGTAAGACCTTAACAGACTACAACATCATATTACATTATAGACACTTATTTCCCACTCCCCCCCGATTAATTATACACTAAAGAAATTATTGTAGTGAAGTGGCATATTTTCAACTATAATTTAAAGTACCAAATTACATAAATAATCTATCTTAAAAAATCGTTTTAAATTCTAATGATCAATAAAGTTAACATTTTCTCAGTTTACAAAAATAAAACTCCTGTGGTCTTGTATTTTATTTTCCAGATAATTAAAAGAAACATCATCCAGGTAAGAAATTCTATGTAAAACATGGTACTATAAAAGCGTCGGATATAATTGTTATATAACAATTTGAATGGAAATGAAGAAACTAGTTAAAAAATTGCTCTTTTGGCTAGCATATGTTCAATATTTTTTAAAAATACATTAAAGGCTTTGTTATCGAATTTTCTTTGTTAACTGTAAATTTGGTTCTTGCAGCTGTTTAGGAATCTCAACATTTATAAAAACTAAAGCAACCATAAAAAAGAGTTTTTTTTTAGGAGACTATGTCTCTATAAAAATATTTAAGGTTGAATGTTGTTGTACGTTCATTTACTAACAGCAAATTTGAAATTTGTTCTGTTCAAAGGTGATGAGCAGATAAGGCTCAGTTATGCCTCCATTGGAATTATCTTTTAAGGCTGTTCTCAACTGCTCTGCTCAACAGGCGCAAAACCTTTTGACATATTTACAAATTCATTTTTTAACGGAAAGATATAAAATTGGAAAGCCTGACTTTGGAATCGAACTGTGTTTTCGATTTTTTAATCAATCAATTACCTATTGGGTTATAAGCGATTTTGATCACGTGACACGGCATTTTTCTCCCCTTACTGACTGGATTTTCTTCTTTCGTTCAGAAGTTCAGTTCAAAATGCCCAGTTTGACAGTATTTTCTGAAAGATCTATGGCGTTTACAAGAAAACGGAAAAAACAGTTTGATGGCATAGTTTCTGAACACCTTCTAGTTTCATGCGTATCCTAACAAAAATGAATTAAAACTTATGTCAGAAAGTTGATCCTTTTGATTTGAGAACAGTCTTAAATATTTTGATAAAATTTAGGATCTAAATGAATTTTGTTCTGTAAAATTTATTCTTTTTTAATTATTATTTGACTTTTAATAAAAATTGTTTTTAACTTAAGTGTATGTTAAAGTAAAACATGTATGAAAGTCAGGATGGTGTTACGAGAACATATTTAAAAAAATAAAATTTCTTAGACCTGTTCCAAATTTTACATAGTATAATAATATATAATATGTGAAAACAGTTTATAATATAAACTGTTTTCAGATAAACACTTCAAAACCAGTAAATTTAGATTCTAATTTTTATCAAAATATTTTTTAGAAGAAAAATTTTCTGTCCTCCCCCCCCCCCTCCAAAAAAAATCATTTACTGAACTTTTGTGGGGGGTTAAACAATATAATTCCGACCAGCTTCGGGCTAGTTTTCATCCATGATAACCAATAGCGGCATAGATGTGGCTAGTTTCTGGTTTGCATTCATTAATGATGCCCATTGATGGCACAAATGTGGCTAGCCTCCGGCTTGCATTCATTAATTATGCCCATTGATGGCATAAGTGTGTCTGGCTTGTGGCTAGCTTTTATTTAAAATGACCCTTAATGGCATAGCTGTGGCAAGCTTTTATTCAGGAATGCCATTAAATGTATAATTGTGGCCAGTTTGCGGCTAAATATCAGTTTTAGATGACCGTTAATGGCGCGTTTGTGGGCAACTTATTGTACTTGCGGCCATTTTCCTTCCGGCCTTATTGTATCCGGCGTGACACTTTTTTGACGGAGCCGTTACGACCAATGATAGCGGGCCGCCATCGAACACTTTCGGCCAAGGCTAACGAACCCATCAGTGGCCCACAAGTTCTGTGTTTGTTGGGTCTGTGTGTGTGTTTGTGTGTATTTGCGATGGCTAGCGAAATCTATCGCACGTAGAAGTCTGAAAATTTAGGTGAGGATAGTCCAAGATAGGTCCTCATGTACCTGATGCTCAGATTTTTATTTTTTAAGGGCCGGGGCCCCTGGGCCCCTTTAAGTTTTTATGCACTAAATTGGTAATAACTTGCACCCTTTTTAACCAAACTTTTTCCTTTTGGAAGACCTTTCTCCATTTAGTTATTCTCGCCTTTCTACTTTCCAGTTATGACTTTGGACCCTTGGGGCCCGTTACAGGGCCCTTTGAAGTTTTTGCGCAAATAAATTGTTAATAAACTGATTTTTTTTAATACGATCTTCATTTTTGGGATCCTTTTTCCATTTATTTATTATCAGGTTTCTACATTCCATGTAAGACTTTGGGGCCCCTAGGGTACCGTAGGGTCCGGTCTAGGCCCCCTTGAACTTTTTGTGCGCCAAGCATTTTTCATTCTCTAATTTTCTCACTTTTTCAGTGCCTAATTTTAAAGTTGTGTTTTGGATTCTTCTTCCTGGACCAACACCATTATATTTTCATTTGGGCCCTAGGGCCCTTTTTAAAACATTTACCCAATCTTTTATGCATTTCTTTAAGATATTATTTTAACGAATAATTCACGCCCTATGCTTAATTTTTACTAATGAAAAATCAAAAACGCCAAGTACTAAGACATTTTAACATGTTTTCATGTTAGGGCCCTGTTTTTAACTATCTATTGCCCCCTTTTGTGCCCCCAATTATAGCTCCTTTAAAATGCTCCAATTCACAAGCTCTTTTTTTTCTAAGAACTTGTTAGATCCTGCAGCTACTACATGTATGGCAAAAAAATTTCTCAGACTTCATCTACCACTAATTTTGAATATTAATCGCCTTCTTGGGGCCCTTGGTGCAGTTTCTTTAAAAATGATCCGAATTGCTTGCAATTTTCTTTAACATAATTCTAGAGTTCGCCTATTATTTTAAAAACTACTAAAAAATACCTTTATACCCAACTACATGCTAGTTAAGTCTCTGGCCCCTTAAGTGCCGGTACTGGGCCTCTTGAAGTTTTTGCACAATAAATTGTTATTAAATTGCCCCCTCTTAATACAATCTTCATTTTTGGAACTCTTTTTCTATTTAGTTATTCTCACGTTCTTACATTCCAGTTAAGACCCTGGGGTCCCGTAGGGCCCGGTCCAATGCCCTTGAACTTTTTGTGCGCCATGCATATTTCACCCCCTTATTTTCTAACCTTCTCAGTGCATAATTTTAAAGTTGAGTCTTGGAATCTTCTTCCAGGACCAACACCTACATGTTTTTTAGGGCCCTAGGGTGCTTTTTTAAACATTTACCCAATGTTTTGTGCATTTCATTAAAATATTATTATAACAATTCATACCCTATGCTTAAGTTTTCATCTCCAATGTTTCTATGTTAGGGCCCTGCTTTTAACTATCAGCTGGCCCCTTTTGAGCCCCCTATTATGGTTTCCTTAAAAATGATCCGATTAACTAGCTTTTTTCTTCAAACAACTTCTTTAGGTCCACCAGCTACTACATGAACGACGAAAAAAAATTTCAGACTTCAGCCTCCTCCAATTTTGAATATTAATCGCCTTTTTGGGGCCCTTGGTGCAGCTTTTTAAAAAATTATCCGAATTACATGCAGTTTTCCTTAATATAGTCCTAGCATCCGCCATTTATTTTAAAAACTACTAAAAAATATCTTTATACCCAACTATATGCCAGTTAAGTCCCTGGCACCTTGGGACCCGGTACCGGGACCCTTGAAGCATTTGCCCCATAAATTGTTAATAAATTGCCCCCTCTTAATCCGATCTTCATTTTTGGAATCCTTCTTAAAATTTAGTTATTCTCACGTTTCTACATTCCAGTTATGACCCTGGACTCCCCTATGGCACCAAAGGGCCTGATCCGGGTCCTCTTAAACTTTTTGTGCGGCATGAATTTTTCATCTCTTAATTTTCTCGCATTTTCAATGCAAAATTTTAAAGTTGAGTTTTGGATTCCTTTACCCCGACAAACGCCCTTATATTTTTGCTGGAACCCTAGCGCCCTGTTCAAAACATTTTCCACCATTTTTTTTGCATTTTTTTAAAATTTCATTCTAATGATTAATTCATACATATGCTTAATTTTGACTAATTGAAGAACTAAAGTGCTAAGAACTAAAACCATTTAACATGTTTTCCTGACCCTAATTTTAACTATCAGTCGGTCCTCTTTGGGTCCTTTGTTATAGCTCCCTTAAAAATGTCCGATTCACTAGCTTTTTCCTAACAATTTTTTAGGCCCTCCAGCTACTACATGAACAACAAAAATATTTCTGAGACTTCAGCTACCCCCAATTTTGAATAATAATCTTCTTCTTGGGGCCTTTGTTGGAGCTTCTTGAAAAACTATCCGGTTTTATTACAATTTTCTGTAACATAGTTTTAACGTCCTCCAGCTACTTTACTACCACCAACTATATTCTAGTTAACCCATTCGGGACCATGGGTACATACATGCACCCTTAAAAAGAGCATACAGAATTTGTTTTAGGCGCCAGTTAAAAAGAAAAGTAATATTTAGTTTCTTTAATTAGAGCATTTTCGTAATTGTTTTAAAAAAAAATTGTGCCAACCGAATAACATTTGTGTAAAAACCACCAGCCCCGAAGGGGCTAAGATCCTGTACCCCATAACTCGGTCTTACTTTTTACCACAGCTTCCACCTTTTTCGGTAAAAACTTACGTTTACTCACTACAGCCGTAAATTAAAAATTGCGTTATTTTAAAGGTAACCTTAGATAAGGGATTTCATCCGTATATTAAATATTGTGTTAATGTAAAAAGTAATTTGTGAAATTTACAGGAGAGAGCACATTCCACCGATTGGAGGCGCATCTTTCCTCGGGTTCTAAGGACATAATTTCAATGGGATTTCGTTCATTCAACTTGGATGACAATTTGGCTACTTTCTGTATTACGAAATTTTATCTTAGGTTTTAGTTACTAACATTTTCAAACATTAATGGTGCATTCTTTTTTCAGGTTTTATGGACTTGATTACTACGAGGTTTAGCTCACTCAACTTGGTTTTTGATTGTCTCCAGCACGTGCGGAGTACTTCCGGTGCATGCTGCTTTAGGTACCGGGGACCCAGGTTCGTTTGGAAAGAGGTTTGTTGGGAACACACTAGACACTGCGGAAGAATTTTGATTAAGGTTATTATAATGGGCCCCGGGCAACGCTAGGCGGGTCAGCTAGTAATTGTAATAAAAGTCTAATTGACATGACTATTATCAACTCTTCGCTTTTCGTATGCTTGGCGGCCACTTTCAATCAAAATTATTTTTTTTAATAAAGCTGCATAAATTTTACATTTTTAGAAATATCGATAAAAAAACTATCTTTTAGGGATGTATTATATCCAAATTTGTATATATTATGAGATAACTTCAGGTAAAATTCGGTTTACAGTCCCTTATCTCAGGACTTAATCAAGCAAGATAAGAGGATTTTAGAACTTACATATCCATACATTGATTACGCTTAGTTTCTTAATATTATTTTCGCGTCAGCTATCGGCAATTAATATAAACAAATAAACTTTCTGTTGAAATTGTACTTTGTTCTTCATTTTAACAGTTTTGATTGCATTGTAAATAAAATAAATATTTTATATCAAATATAATTAAAAAGAAATATTATGTAACACTGCGGTATAACATGTATTAATTATATCACTGCAGATAAAATTTTGAATTTAAACATTAACTTTGTAGTGAAAAACAAAAGATCAGTCATATTAATGTAATTAATTAGTTGCAATTTAGTTATGAAATAAAATAAAAGATTTTTTTCAATAAGAGAAATTTATTAGTTTTATACAGTTATGAAATTTTAATTTGAATAATAACGTATATAACGTTGTGTAACGTAACGGTATATAACATTCTATAATGTAACGTTATTTTTTGGAGTCTACACTTTAGTTGCTGCCCGAAAGAAATAGCATATCGGGGGGCTAAAAACATACTGCACATGAAAAACTACAAAAACCGGTTACAAAAAATAAGAAACACAAGATGGTGGAGCAAACATAAAGCTCTTTCTTCGATTATCGATGAGGGATTTTTAAGAAGTGAGGAAAATAAACACAGGCAGACTATTTAATTTTATTACCATTTTAAAAGAAATATCAAATGGAAGATTTGACTGCAAAGCTAAATTTATGGCAAGAAATTTGATCAGTCAATGGTTCATATTTGGAAACCTATATAGGTCTAATGTTTTACCAGACTTATTTCTTGTTACATCTCATATTTCAAAATATTTACAAAGTAAAACCATTACTATTCTACAGGCTAGAACTTGGTAGAGAAGCTGCTTCAACAAGGGATAAAAGGAATGATTAAAAATTTCAGGCTCTGTATTAAAAAACTATGCAAGCATAGTTAATAGCAAATTAAAAGATAAAAGTATTGATGTAGAAATAGAATTAGATTTCAAGAAAAAAAGAACTCGAAAGAAAAAGGTAATGCCTGATGAAAAAACAATAGACGAAGCTCCTGGAACTGCAACTACTCAAAACTATAAATTGGTCTTTTTCAGTGTTTTAGATTCTGCCAAGACAAGTATCGAAGAAAGATTTAATCCAAACAAAAAAATCTTGGCAGATTTTTCCTGATTAGACCAAAAGAAATTTAACGAAATCGTAATGCTTGATAGTTTTCCTACGGAAGTCGTTTGTAGCATTTCTAAACTTTCTAAAAGTTGAAAGAAATCAATTATTGATACAGCTGAAATATTTTGTAGATCAGTATGTAAATTTTAGCTTACAAGTTTGTACTAACCGTACCTTGTACACAAGTCGTCAGTGAGAGGATGTTTTCTCAACTTAAAATAGTAGTTCAAAATCGACTTAGATCTACTTTAAGCCAGGGCCTTATGTCTAATCTTCTTTTCAAGAATGTAGAAAGTGACTTGTTTTATAACTTGGATAAAGATGTTATTATAGATGTAGTAGCCAGGACCAGTGAAGAACTGGCCAAAAGCTGGTTAGTAAACAGCCGTTCACAATCACATAGCCTTTTTTTAGTTTGCTGTATCTGTACCAAAGTATTGTACAGCCATATTTACTTTCTTCTATCTTTACAAGAAGTATTGGATTCGTGAAAATTTTCGACTTTCAGTTTTCGATGGATTTACACGTTTTAGGGGTCAGAGATTCCGAAAAACGTGTTTTTACAAAATGTCTGTCTGTGAGTCCGTCTGTCTCTATGTGACGCAAATTTTGTGGGCGCTCTATCTCAAGAACTAATGCACAGAATTAAATAAAAATTCATATTCAGGTAGTCCCTGGTATAAATTGGTGCTGATTAGGTTTTGGTGTAAAACGCTCAACAGGTGGCGCTGCTATGCAACATATTTCACGATTTCCACAATAGCTCAATCTCTAGAACTAATGCACGGATTTTCATCAAACTTCAGATTCAGTTAGTCCTTGACATGAACTGACGTTTTACAGATTATGGAGTAAATCGCCAAACAGGTGGCGCTGCTATGCTGCATTTTTTGCAATTTCACCAGTAGATCTATCTCAAGAACTAATGCTTGGATTTTCTACAAACTTCAGATTCGGGTATACCTTGATATGAATTAGTGCTGTTTATGTTTTGGTGCAACTGGCTCAACAGGTGGCGCTGCTATGCCGCATTTTTCAGAATTTCCACCATAGCTCTATTTCAATAACTAATGCACGAATTTTCATCAAATTTCAGATTCAGGTATACCTTGATATCAATTAGGGCTCTTTATGTTTTGTTGTAAATCACTCAACAGGTGGCGCTGCTATGTTACATTTTTCAGAATTTCCGCTATAGCTCTAACTCAAGAGCTAATGCACGAATTTCCCTTAAACTTCAAATTCAGATATTCTTTGATATGAATTGGTGCTAAATTGATGTAATTTCTTGTTCTATTTAAATGATTTCATTGACGTGATTTATATATAGAAGAACGTTTTGTGATGGCCACAACATACTAGTTCTTTTTGTTATAAAAACTATTTTACAATTTGTAACAACTAAATCAAAATTAAAGAGTGCATTGTTTTTTCTAATATGCTTGGCTTTTTATTATCATTGTGTCCCTTTTTAATATTTACTTAGGTATTACAGTAGGATTTAGATTTTTATGGATTAAACACTGTGATTTGTTTGTCTAAAATTAAAAATGTTTCTCACTCTCATTTTTAAGTAATAAACCACTCGTAATTAACTAATATACTTATTTTTTCTAACATGGAAATAGTTTAGGTACTGCATATAAAAATAATATAATTTTTTATTTTGAAAGTAAGTAAATTACATCAGAAGAAACTTACTTTTTTACTCAATTATTTTTTAAGTGACAAAAAAGCTAAATGTGTTTTTTAGGCATGTAAGCATAATTTTCAAAAATTAAATATTCTGATATTCTATTTCATCTAAATTCTCCTGTAAGGGGCCCCTTCTCAGTCTCTAGCCGAGAGCCCCCACAGGAACCAGTCCGGGCCTGTCCTCCCGATTAAATCTTCACCGAGAAATATGAAATCAAACATGTTCTTTACATCCCACAAGTTCAAGAACAATTCGCCAATAATTTTGGTAGATATTCGACAAACCGTGTTCAATCGAAAACGTTCAGTCGCTGTTAATTAAATAATGAGGCCGGTGTAAAAAAAAGGAAAAGAACCACAATAAATATATTGTTTTAAAAAAAAACAATTGCTTAAATATAATTTTTACCTTAACCTCTTGAGTTAATACAACACTACAAATAGAGCCCTTTCGCTGAAATTTATATTTTAGGGGACTGGCCATTTAGGTTCACAAATAGGGATCTAAAGTGACTAGACCCCTTAAGGCGCTATAACATAAGTGTCATGCGAATCGGAATTCAATTTTGTTGAACGAAAGGTCATACATACTAGGTAAGATGATGAAGGAAAAACAAAATAGATTCATTCTTTTTCAAACTTCAGATAAAGCTTAACACAATAATAGGTTTTAATTTTATGTACAAATTACATTTTATAGTTCTCCATCGTGTGGTCACTTTCAAAGGAACCTCCTATATAAACTGGAAGGCGGCATTAAAACCAATTACCTCATCGAGTTTACGGCTGAAATTCCAGAATTAGTTAAAACTCGATTCACATATTAAAACGCAATCGGTCTGACAAGTCCTACCTTGGAGGAAAACACCTAAAAAGCCGTTTTTAGCAGTTGACTCGTAGGTTTACCATTGTGTTCTCCTGCTGCCAGTCCCTTTGAATGCAGGAAAACACAATGGTAAACCTACGAGTCAAGCGCTAAAATCGGGTTTCCAGGTGTTTTCCACCAAGATAACACTTGGCAGACCGATTGCGTTGTAATATGCGAATCGAGTTTTAACTAATTCTGGAATTTCAGCCGTGAACTCGATGAGGTGATGGTCTGTGCTTCAGCCTCCCGGTCTAATTGAGAGCCTTTCATTTTTCTGTTTGAACCTACACGTTCAGAAATTCTTTCTTCAATTCGCGGAAACATTCCTGGCAACACTGCTACCGGTATATAACCGAGAAATTTTCGTTCCTTTTTTTCAGCTCTAGGACAGAAAATTTCCGTAACCTAGAAAAAGGAGTTTTTTAAAAGTACGTCTTTCTTTCTTCCATGGATCCACTTGGTTTTGAACTTGGGAGGCGCATCACGAAACGAGCATTGTAAGCACTCGACCAGGCAGCACTTGGTAGTGAGGGAATTTAAAATGAAAACACGGGTTTTCTTCAGATGGGAGATTCGTAAGCGTTGTAAAATTTCTTGTGCAGAAAGCTCAGAAATTTAAACTTAGTTACAGGGACATTTCGCCTTTATGAAATAGTAGTTGGTTTTTTTAACACTTATAGAATAACTGGGGGTAAAAATTATTACATAGTAGAGATATTTTTAATAAGACATTATTTGATTGCTAGCTGTAAAATGTGAATATTATATTTTGAGTTAAATTTGAGAAGAAATGTTTGCATTTCTTGAATAAAATCGATTTTTTTAACTTGATTGAACTACTATGTATTGTTTAAATGTGTTCGTTTAACGCATTTTTATTTTCGTATTTTGCAAGCGAATATTTTTTTTAAATACTCTAAATTCTAAACTATAAATTGCGAATAAGTTTAAATGAATGAGAAAATTACTACTTTATTAAATTCGAAAGCACTATTTTTGTTTGTTTGTTTGTTTTTAAATAAATTAGAAATTTTAATTTATTGAATTTTTGGTTTTTCATCTTAAAAATAAATTCGAACTTTGGTATTAATACAGTCAATACGCATATGTGCAAGGAATAAACGGAAAATCTCCCTCTTCTCCGAGCTTCCTGGAAGAATCGACTAAAAAAACATGTTTTCTATGAGTTCGGAAATTATTTGTTTAAAAATGTTAAATAATTTAGTGTATACAGATGAAATTTTCTCACCGTGTAAGTATGGTCACATGATGTCTGCTGCGACTGCGAGACACTAGTGCATAAATCAAGACATCTAACAGCCCTGGCTTCTTTACACACAGAAATAAAGCCCAGTTAATATTACGTCATATGATTAACACAAACATAAAAAAATATTTTATTTGTATGGGCGGAAATCCATTTTGTCCTTTGAAGATGACATCATTTTCATCATCGGGATTACTGAATCATTTACGGCAATCGTTTTAAAATGTTTAAATTGTTCTCATTACGATTATATGGAAAAGAAGTAATTTTCAAAAGCATTTTACTCCATATCTGTATACCGAACATCTTTAAATAAATCAACGAGCATTATCTCGTTGAAATAAATAGTAGGCTGCTTGGTTACGCACAGAAATAAACGTTAGTGAATCTGAATATGACATCATATTGACATAGCCATGGTATTTATTTTCATGGATGAAAATGTTGTTTACTTTTGAAAATGATGCCTTTTTTACCATCGGAATCATTCTACCATTAAGAGATTCGGTCATCGTTTAACGCAATTGTTTTAAAATATTTGAGTTACATGAATGGAAATAAATTGTTTCTATTTTAATCAGTAAAAATGGCGTCATTTTCACTGACAAAAGCATTGTACTGATGGGTGGATTGTGATAAGGCAAATTCAATATTATGTTATAGAGATAAAATTAAATCAAATTCTTCACATCTCAATTTAAAACTATTATTTTATTACCGCATTCATTAAAATTCAAACTTTATTTGTATCTTTTGTACGGAAAATTACCTGCTTTCTATTTGTTTACTTGTTTACAGTTTCACGTGCAGGATTCCTTTCGTTTGTTTCGCTTCAAGTAACATTTTGTCCTTGTTGCACGCAATTATTATTATTGAAAGCATTTTTTATCTGGCAACAGACATTTGTCAAAAATTTAAAATTTATCTGGCAACAATCATTTATCTAAGCTATATTTGTGAAATCAATTGTCAATCTCTGCTATAACTCTTGGATATTTTGCTGCAATTTATAAGTGGTTTTGCATCAGATCTTACAATCATAATGGAAGTAATCGATTTTTTTTACGTTGTGTATTATTTTATGCTATTCTGTTTAGCTAACTTTTTTTCTTTTCTAGTTTCTTTTCTGTTGGCTGAAGACAGCATTGAAGATGACGGAAGTGAAAGTGGTGAATCTGATGAAGATTCAGATGTAAGTATGGCTACTAATGATATATCTGATTGTTTCTTTCAGTTCGTTCCTGTTAATCCGAGATTCCAGGACTGCTGGGAAGAAGAAACGCAGGAAGACGCCGAGGGATTCTGGATCGACCAGGAGATTTTCCAGCGTGTCGTGCCAGCATCAGCATTGGAGGCAGTCGAACTGGAAACAGTGGAGTCATCTGTTCCTGAAGTGAGTGTATTAACACCTTTGCCTTTGCAGGAGGCTAGCAGTGATAACGGAGAACCAGCAGAAGAGGTACGTGCACTAACACCTTTGCCTTTACAGACTCAATCCAGCTATCCTGTGGAAGAAGCAAAGAAGAAGGGCACTTTCCGCAAGCGAATGAGTGCACTTTTCTGTTGTTTTCCTTGTAAAGTGAAGAAGAAAAACAGGTACGATTAGATTATTGGGTGCTACTTGATTATCCCGTTGACCAAAATAACTATTGCCAAACTGTAAGATTGAAAGCCAATAATGGATAATCGTAAATGTCACATTCACTTGACATTAAACATGTACGTCACCAAGTGATTTTTAATTCGATGTTTTATTTCTGTTTTTATGAATGTTTCACTAATTTAGTTGTTCTTTCATTATTTAAAATATATATTATGTCAATTTGTATAATTTGGGCGATTTTTTTAATTTGGTGAAATTGGTCGACGGGATAATGAAGTAGTGCCGATTATTTTTTCAGTAAACAGGGGGTAGATTCAGTTTATATATTAATATTGAATTCTTGGTGCTATAAAAGTAAAATATTTTTGAAATATTTCAAATTGAGTCACATATTTAACTTTCAAAAAGGAAAATAAAATACAGAAAAGGGTTTAACATATATAAAAATTTTAAACAGTAAATATTCTTCAGTACTTGTTCAACCGATTGCATTTTTTGGCATAGCTTTTATACGGCAATAATAGCTCTCATTTTCAACCAATTCGTAATGTTTTAGCAATCTGTTCAATTCATTTATGTAATAAAAAACTCTAAGATCTTTAAGTATGTTTTAGTTTCTGTAATTTAATTATAACTATCGATTAAAAATAATGGTACTTGGCGAGATTAATAAAATGGGCTTGGCTTAAGAGAGAAAGATATTTTTATGTTAGCCAGGCGCGGGTATTAAATCACTTAACATTATTTCCACTGCCATCTCTAGTATTGCATATATTTATTTACTACTCATATTTATTTATTTCATCAACTCATTTCATTTATGATACAGAAATAAAAATTCATATGCTCAATACATTTAAAATGCACGCCTTTCACCTATTTCATTAAAAAAAGAAGAAAAGATACCATATATTAAACCATTTTATTTCAACATCAAAACACTGTTTTTAATTTAGCATACGCAAAAAATAATAGCTGCTGCCTGGGAAAAAAATACGCTGTTGGCGAGATTTGTGACCGGCTAACAAAAATGTACCGAGAGAAATTTTAACAACCTATATTTACTGTTTTATGCGCACGAGGATTTTTTTCAATATTTACCTAATTTATTTAATATATAGAATCATAAATAATTTATCTAATATAGACAAAAAGAAGCCACTAAAGTAAAATATAAAGTTCGAAGAAATTTCTTTAATACCCACATTTGCAATCGCAATATTTCATCAATTTTATTTTTGTAGCGTTTTATCATTCGACAACGTATCGCACCGTTTTAAAGTCCGCATTGCGCCAAAACTACTTTAAAAGTGCCTAGGCCCCGTATCAAAAGAAAGTGCCCTTTATAGTATTCAAGGTATTTCTACTAATCATAGATTCCTGCATTACACCAATATAATATAGACGTGACCGGATTTTGTATGCTTTTAAAATTCGTTATTTTCAAAGGAAATTTTATGAATTCAAACTTATGTAGATGTGTTACTAAAACATAGCTCTATGAAAAATAAAAACAAAAACCCTGTTACGTTAATTTTATGTTACTGTTAGAGATGTTGTCAAAGCATAAAATAGTGGACTTCTATCATGCTCGTAAATTGGAATCATTTTAAAACTAACGGTATTATGGTATTACTTTTTTGTATTATTAGAAAATTGTTAACAAGTTCTCCTTTAAGTTAAAATAATATCAGGTTGCAAACTCCCATCACAATATCATTCCTTTTCAATAGTTTATATTTTCCTCGGCTATTTTTTAATGTAACAGATATTTAGATATTGATTGAAAAGCAGTAAAAATTCTACAATAACAGTTATTTAGATATTGATTGAAAAGCAATAAAAACTCTGCAACAACTTTAAGGGGGCTGGTCACTCAGCTTCTGAATTCTCCTCCGTAATATTAAGTCTATGGACTTTTGATGCATTCGTAAATTTAAAATATCTTCTTCGGAAATTCCTATTTTTAACATCTTTTTCTGTGTACTCTACTTAAAGGATGTGTCTTTTTTGATAAGTTTTTAAAATATTTCTATAATCTATGCTGAATTTAATATTTTACGTGTTCAATCCGGGCGAACTGTGAGTAAGATTTTAGCATTTACTATAAAATTAAGTCTATACTTAAGAAATATTTTGAGAACTAAGAAAAAAAGAGATCTTTTAGGAAGTGCACACAAAAAAATAGAAGTTAAAAATATTCATTTCCCGGGGAGTTATTTAAATAGACGAATGCATCCAATGCCAATACACTTTACACTAGTGAGGGGAAATTGGAAGCTGAGTGAACTGCCCCCTTGGGGATAATTAAGACGGGTTAAAAGCCTACACTAGTCACTCAAACAGACCCTGATTATAATGTTAATCCCATGGGAAGTTATTTTCAAATATCTCGCGTGAATTTTGATATTTTCGAATGATTTTTTCTTCCTTTTTTTTTGCATAGGATAGCTGAGGACGATCTACAACCGGGCTAGTTTTTACTTTTTCGATTTTGGTTATAGTTTTTTTTTATATTAAGATAAGTTGTAAAAGTAATAAAAAAAATATGAAACCAAAATCAAAAAAGTAAAAACTAGTCCGGTTGTAGATTGTCCTCCGCTATCCTATGCAAAAAAAATCATTCGAAAATATCAAAATTCAAGCGAGATATTTGAAAATAACTTTTAACATTATTATCCGCATCTTTTTGAGTGACTAGTGTAAGTTCTTAAAATAAATAAATAAAAATACAGTTTTAGACATATAATAGTTTTTAACGATGACTTACGCCCTAGAAATCTACATTCAATTACATGAATTTTTATTCCCATTGCTAGCAAGGCGTAAAACCAACTGAGTGAAAAAGCATCCAGGCCAGGGTTCGAACCTGGGTTCTTGGTTCAGCGCATCAAATCTCTTCCATCTTTTGGTACGTCAAACCAAAGACCCAGATTCGAACCCTGGCCTGGATATTTTTTAGTCAGTTGTTTTAACGCCTTGTTAGCAATGCGAATAAAAATTCATGTAATTGAATGTAGATTTCTCGGGCGTAAGTCATCGTTAAAGATTATTATACAGGGTGTTTCTAAAAGAATATCGGGGTTTTAACGCTTGGTACTATTTATTACATAAAACTTAAAATTATATTTAATACACAAAATGAAAGAGCAACTCAAACAGTTTTACCTACAAGCTTACAAGTGTTCAATGTGAGCACCTTTCGTCACACGGCACATATCAAGTCGATAGTTCAGTTCTTCCCAAACATTGACTAGCAAAGAAGTTCTGTTTAGTCGCCCACCCGATCTGACGCCATGTGATTTCTACCTGTGGGGGTTCATAAAGGATCGTGTGTATGTGCCTCCACTACCAGCTGACCATTGCAGCTGTTGCAACAATGACCCCACAAACACTCATCAACGTTTGGGAAGAACTGAGCTATCGACTTGATGTGTGCCGTGTGACGAAAGGTGCTCACATTGAACACTTGTAAGCTTGTAGGTAAAACTGTTTGAGTTGCTCTTTCATTTTATGTAAAAATTATAATTTTAAGTTTTATGTAATAAATACTACCAAGCGTTAAAGCACCGATATTCTTTTAGAAACACCCTGTATATATATTATCGATGCTGGATTAATTTGGACTCATCTTTGCCGCAGGTTTGTCGTTCATGAAGTTATCTTATCTTGTGCTGGTATATGGTTCGCTGAACCAAAGATCCAGGTTCGAACCCTGGCCTGCATACTTTTTCCCTCAGTAGGTTTTACGCCTTGTTAGCAATGTGAATAAACATCCATGTAATTAATTACTGTTTTAGACAGTTTAACTTAAATAGGTCGATTTTAAGGTAATGAAATTAGAAATTCCCCAAATTTTAATCTTAATTTCAAAACTTCTTGAGAAACGGAAGCTATTTTTCGGTGATTGGTACTCCAGTCACAATTGAGCACCTAGGTAGCAAACTGCTTGTTATATGTCGCAAAGTGTAGTAATCAATTTAATTTTATTAATTTTAATGACGAATTGCTATGCAAGGACGTCACTCATACATCATGTTTTATTTACTAACTAATACAATCTATTATAGTTTAGTAAACGTTTTTTAGCAATAAAATAGGTATCCAATCATAATCCAAACAAATTAAAAAGTTAATCCTTTTAATCCGGCTAAAACAGCACAATTCCTAAATATGTAAAATGCACAAGATAGATAAAACCTTGGAGGAAAAAAAAGATGAAACGCTCAAATACCTGGATCCAGCATCCTATTTTTGAAACCGATTTGAACGTTGATAATTTTGATATACATTGTAGATTAGATGTTACAGATAAATGAACTGCCTCTCAGCTGTCATACCAGCAGGTCATGTTGCTATAGCAACAGCCCGCTACAATGTGAAATGAATAGCAACCCGATTACGAATGTTACCCTGACTCGAAGACAGTCATCAGTAATCGGATTCCCATTCATGTTACATTAGAGGAGGTTGTGCTATGTTGCTATGGCAACGCCACCAGCTGGTGCGACAGCGGACTACCAGTTCATTTATCTGTGCCAACTACTTTATTATTATACAGCGAAATACGTTTAACATGAAATTGAGGGGACCAAAATTTTTTTTCGTGTTAAAAGATTCGTAAAAAAAAGAAAAAAAACCCTCACAAATATTTTCGACGTCGTCAAATTTTATTTCGATTTCCTGTTAAACTGCTAGTAGGTTGCATCCATTAGGATAAAAAGCAAGTAAAAAAAATATTGTTTTTTTGGGGGGGGGGAGAAAATATCTTTTTTTGAAGTGTTTTTTTTTTTCAGCATTCTGAGATCTAGCTTGTTTGAATCAAATAAGCAAAGCTGTCTCTAAATCTTCGTGCTTAGCGATTCTCATACGTTTTCTCGCTTAAACATACTGCGCTCAAGCATTAAAGTAATGGGATCCCTGTTTTTATTATCGTTAATAAAGTAGAATTGGCAATGCCAAACTCTTTGCAGATTTCTGTTTTCGTCCTTTTTCATCAACTACTACATTAAGCAGCTTTATATTAATTTGAAGCGAAATAGCAGTTTGTTTTCGCACCGATTTCTCAACCATTGTGCTCATAAAACATAAGCATATTTACATAAAAAAAAAAAAAAAAAAAAAAAAAAAAAAAAAAAAACGAAATTCACTGATTTTTTATCCAAAATTCAGTGGTTTTAACACAAAATTTACCAATTTCAACTCAAACCAACAAACCGAAAGCGAATTTTTTTCGTGTTAAGCGATTTTTGTTTCGTGTTAAAAGAAAGAAAATGTATTAAATTGCATAGTGTACTGTCCGGACCGCTATATCATTTCGTGTTAACCGATTTTTCATGTTAAGCGTTTTCCTGTTAAACGTATTTCACTGTATATCAAAACCGCCGACGTAAAATTGGTTGTAATTATGTGACGCTGCCTCCCAGACCATTATATTGTGAGTATTTAAATATGAAGTGTCGTATCATATTTACAATACATACCTATTTAGGAACAATTTATGTTTAGTAAAAAGTGAATGTTTCGGCAACTATATACGAGGGGTATCAATAAGTTTTTGCCCTCACATAGAAATAATTGAGTAAAATTTATTAAACTGATATATTGTAATAGTCCTTTTCTATATAGTCACCCGTGCACAGTAACACATTTCTGCAAACGTTATTTCAAAAAGAGGGGGAAGGATGTATTGCAGTAAGCGCGATACTAGACACAAAGGGGCGCATTTTTCTAACTTTTACCGACCCCCACATGTGACATATTGTTGAAAAGGCCTGTGACCACTTATTCATGTTATGCACATCCTGAGTCCCTCCCCAATTTGCCCTCCGGGGTGGGGGGGGGGGGCACTTTCTAAATTTTACGGACACCATTCATGCCCCGGAAGGCAAATTTGGGGGGATGAGCTCGGGGGTACATATCCTGAATAAGTGGTCACAGGTCTTTCTAACAATATGTCACATGTGGGGATCGGCAAAAGTTAGAAAAATGCCCCCCTTTGTATCTACTATCGTGCCTCCTGGAATATATCCCCCCCCCCTCCTTTTAAAATACCGTTTGCAGAAATGTGTTACTGTGACGATAACTATATAGAAGAGGACTAATACAATGTAGCAATTTCATAAATTTTACTCAATTATTTCTATTTGAGGACAAAAACTTATTGCTACCTCCTCGTACATCATTAGCTTACCGTTCCTTTATCCAGTAGTATTTAGAGTCCATATTTGGCGAAAAATGACGTCCTGATAACCGAAATATACCAAATTTCAAATATTCATGTCTCACAATAACAGCATTCGATTGATTATATACGAAATAATTAGCCAACTACAGAACTCATGAATTATTTTTCATACTTTAGTAAAGAGATAGCAACGATATACCCGAAGTACTCTGTCAGCATGATGATATTTTTGCTTGAAGCGCATTTTATATATGAGAAGCTCACAACCGCAGTAGACCAAATCCATTTTGGAAAAAAAAAATGAGATATTCCATTTAGAAGGTGTATAAAATCTGTTTTGTCCACCCCCACAACGAACCAAGTCTGTTTTCACATACTTTATCATACATGTCGTCTGTTTACAGACATGGTTTACTGTGGGAGTGGATAAAACAGATTTTATGCACCTTCTAACTAGATTATCACTTTTTTTTCTTCAAAATAGAGTTGGTCTACTATGGTTGTGAGCCCCTCATATATATGACACTATGAGGATAAATCAGTTAAAATCAATAAAGTGGGACTCCAGGGGTCAGGTACTTTCTAAATGTTAAAAATTTTGAAGCATTTATTCTTTAAAATTGCTAGACTTAAGAAATAACTTTATAGGAATATTTAAACAACCCTATTCTTTAAATTTTTAATTTTCAAATCAAATTCATTTTTTTTTATCTTTAAAAAAATTGATGCAAAGTGCATTCACATAATTTAATCCTATAAGCTTTTTTTTTTTTTCATCTAGAGTTATAAGACCTAAAATAAATTGCAATTGAAACAAAACTTGTATTTTTCAATAATATAAGTAAATATTTCATCATAATTTGGGAATTCGGAAATATTTTTAAAACATAAAAAAGCATAATATTATAAGAATTAACTCATTAATAGAAATTTTAGGATATTTAGTGCACATTTAGGATATTTAGTGTACATAGTTATGCAAAATGTCAAAGTTTCATGAAAATCTGTATAGCCATTGTAGAAAAATTGAGCCACCCAATATCCCTTATTAATACTAAGATGACCTAGAAAATCTAAACCTTCCTTATGCCTAAAAAAACGATAGTTAAAGTTCTTTTTTTTCATAACTTTTGTTTTAATACCAAATTTTGTAGTCGGTTTTCCTTAAAATAACACAAATTAACAACATTTTAATATGAATGAATGTAAAAAGAAAAATAATGAACTTTTTTGGTGGATTTAAAGGTACTTGATCACTTAAAAAAAAAAAAAAAAATTAAAGGGGAAACATTGAAATGGGGTCAACAGTGTATTCTGAATTTCGTAAATACGGGGTCAACAGTGTATTCTGAATTTCGTAAATACGGGGTCAACGGTGCATTCTGAATTTCGTAAATACGAGGTCAGCAGTGTATTCTGAACTTCGTAAATACTACATAGAATAATAGCAACTACGGTCAATAGCCATTCGAGAAGCTGCACAAGTATTTTGTTTTTCGAACTTTTTCGTCTCTAATGACTGTTTTTAGATTTTTTCGTGTAAATTATTACATCTCTTTAAAATTATTTACGAATCAGATATAAACTCTACCCCCTGTTTACTGTTTTTTTTTTTTTTTTTTGTAAGCAATGAGTCTTTTTTTTCATTGCAGCATAAAAATAAGTATAAGCTTAATTTATCTATTTATATTCTATGTTTAGTTTTAAGTTAGTTTTTAAGGTATCCATTATTCTGTAAATATCTAAATTATTATTATTAGTGTTCTGTTTCATGTGAATAAACCATGTAATCATCATCTTTGGCTTACTATACTTAAAAATTATGTTATTTTATGCTTTAAAAAATGTTATTTTGGCTTATTATTCTGAATTTCTCCACAGTTCAATTGATTACAATAGTATCTCAATAATAATTCATAGATCTTCACAGAAACATATTTTTTTACAGCCTTCAGAATTCCATCAACATCTTACCGCTAAATAAATAATAAAAACGCGAAAGTATTAACTGTTTTTTAACGTGCATATTTTTCATCATCCTTCATACATTTCTATAAAAACAATTTCCTCATATAATCTTTCTTTTCTTATGCAATCCATTCGGAGACTAAAAATATTTAAATCATCATCATCGTCGGAGGGTATCTTTAAACAATACTAGCAGCAGGCAAATCAACTTTATAGGACTCAGAAAAATATATTGCAAGACAGTGGTGTAACTAAAAGGCATCATCTGGCATGTGTAAGATAAAAAAGGTGGGGCATCAGACAATGGTTATGGCAGATGCACTTTTCTTTCTTTGTTGCTTTTTCTACGGTTTTTGGCTGCAGGACAATTAAAAACCGATTTCATTGAAGCTTTTTCTACGGTTTTTGGCTGCAGGACAATTAAAAACCGATTTTATTGCTGCTTTTTCTACGGTTTTTGGCTGCAGGACAATTAAAAACCGATTTTATATCTGCTTTTTCTACGGTTTTTTGCTGCAGGAAAATTAAAAACCGATTTTATTGCTGCTTTTTCTACGGTTTTTGGCAGGACAATTAAAAACCGATTTATGTGGTGCTTTTTCTACGGTTTTTGGCTGCAGGAAAATTAAAAACCGATTTAATTGGTGCTTTTTCTACGGTTTTTGGCTGCAGGACAATTAAAAACCGATTTCATTGCTACTTTTTCTACGGTTTTTGGCCGCAGGACAATTAAAAACCGATCCCATCCGGTGTGGCAACACCTTGTCGTGGTGGATGGGCTTTACACTAAGATTGCCACAACTGCTGAATGACCTGGAAATCATTATTTTTTTAGTAAAAAATACATACGCTATCATTTTAGGATTTGTAAATTGATTTATCAACATATAACCATAATTTAATTAATATGAAACTATTAATTGATCAAAGCGTATTTTTAGGGTTCCCTAAAATAATACCGTACGCTAGGGGTGCACAACCTTTTTAAGAGAAGGGCCACTTACAAAAATCTCTGGGTTGTCGACGGCCACATGAGTAACATGAAGACTATTCTATTTCGGGGAGGTGATTTGTGACCTATCATCAGATAAAAAATACGGTTTTTGTGGGGGGGGGTACCCTTCTAGGTTCCCCTACCCAGTCAAAATATCCTGCTGGCAAGGATATATCAACAGTTTACATTTGTATATATAACAAGGGTTATTTTGAAGGAGTGATAATATTCCTTGACTTTATTCGGGGGTGGGGGAGGGTTGTTTTATTAAAAGTGGAAGAAAATAAACATAAGCATGAAAGTGGCTGCTGGCGAAATAAAAATGTGAAGTTTATGAACGAACGAAGGAAACATCCCAAATCAACGAAATTTGCGATTTTTCCACACCTGATCAACAAAATTTGCTACTTTTTACGTGCCC
Source organism: Maratus speciosus (assembly GCA_963932465.1). Taxonomy (NCBI): domain Eukaryota; kingdom Metazoa; phylum Arthropoda; class Arachnida; order Araneae; family Salticidae; genus Maratus; species Maratus speciosus. The sequence continues at coordinate 581,398,066 of OZ010792.1, forward strand.
GACGAATAAAATCCGCGATTTATCGGATCTCGATTGACAAAAACTCGCGATTTTTCCGAGCAAGAACGATGAAATTTCCGATTTTTCCTCTCCTGATGGACGAGATTCGCGATTTGTCCGCGAACGATCGACGAAATTCGCGATCCTTAATTGACTCTGACGAAATTTGCAATTTTTTCAAGCGGCAAATTCACGAAATTCGCGATTTGTTCTCGCGATAAACTGACGAAACTCGTATTTTTTCCGCAACCGATCGACGAAATTTTAAATTATTCCGCGCATGACAACGAAATTATCGATATTTATGAGCCTGATTGACAAAATTCGCAATTTTTTTCGTGCCCGATCCACGAAGTTTGCGATTTTTCCGCGCCCTATCAACGAAATTCGCGATAAACAGATGGAACTCGCGATTTTTCCGCATCCGATCAACAAAATTTTCGATTTTTCCGCGCATCATAGAGAAAATTCGCAATTTTTCGGTGTCTGACAACGAAATTTGCGATTTTTCCGAGCCTGATGGACAAATTCGCGAAATTGTTCGTGCCGACAAACGAATTTCACGATTTTTCCAAGCCCGATCGACGAAGTTTGTGATTTTTTTCGCATGCGATCAACGAAATTAACGATTCTTAACTAACACTGACGAAATTTGAAATTTTTCCCGCGAAGAATTGGCGAAATAAATCGCAATAAAAAGACGAAACACGTGATATTTCCGCAGCCGATCAACGAAATTTGAGATTTTCTTGTTCCTAATCCACAAAATTCGCGATTTTTCCTCATCCGATAGACGAAATTCACAATTCTTAACTAACGAAATTTGCTATTCTTTCCTGCGGAAAATTGACGAAAATCGCGATTTTTTCGCGCGACTGACGAAACTCAGGATTTTTCCGCAATCGATCAAGAAAGTTTGCCCTTTTTTCCACGTATCATCAACAAAATTGACGATTTTTTCGTGCCCGATCAATGAAATTTTCGGTTTTCCTGCGCCGGCCGACGAAATTTGCGATATTTTCATGCCCGACAAACTAGATTTGCGATTTTTCCGCGCCCGATCGACAAAACTCGCGATTTTTCCGTGCCTGATCGGCGAAATTTGCAATTTTTTTCGCACCTCATTTCGTGATTTTCCCGTGTCCGATCAACGAAATTTGTGATTTTTCCTCGCTTGGCCGACAAAATTTGCGATTTTTCAGTATCCGATTAAAAAAATCCGCAATTTTTCCAAGCCTCATCGACGAAATTCGCGGTTTTTCCACGCCCGATGAACGAAATGCCAGATTCTTAACTGACAAAATTTGCTATTTTTCCCGTGGCAAATTGACGAAATTCACGATTTTTTCCTGCAACTTTTGGACAAAAATTGCACTTTTTTCCAGTTATAAATTGGCGAACTTCGCGGGCCACACGTTAACCCAGCGCGGGTCACAGGTTGTGCATCCCTACCGTACGCCATAGTAAACACGAACCATTATAACATTACTCCTGTATAGAGCTGTTGCAAACCGACTGTATTCGTTACTGAGTAACGGGTATTCTCTCTAATACGAAGTAGCGAATCGTTACTTTGGAATATGACTTGTTACTCCTTACTGCAGAACTAAATTAAACAAACTTCAAACGCTATCTTCATTTCGTGATTCATGGATGGAGCCGGATAGTCTAATGCGGAAAGATGAGAGTTTGTATTCGAACTTTGGACTGGGAATCGGTTGTTCCCATATCGGTATCACATACGGGTGTTCATTTTAGTCGTTTCGTTACTTTAGCACCCGTTCATTCGCCGAAAATGCTCGTGTGAATTTTGGAAGAAAGTTTTTGAAGCCACGTGATCAATAGTAGAACAAACTGCTTTTAGAAAAACGATTACTGGAGACCAATCCTTCTTTCAGAGATTGCACTTTTTATCTCACAGATATGAAGATATGCATTTTTCAAACGTGGACAGAATAATTTATTTTTTTGAGCAACAGATTAATAACATTTAGCCCAGTGGTAGGGGAGCAAAAAAAGGCCGAATTCGGAATTAATTAGGGGAAAGCTGGAAATTGTTTTAATCCCTTCTGTTTAGGTCTAGAATGAATATGCTATGTATTCCTCCTCGTACTAGGTGAGCGTTAGGAAATATATATAGAATTATAGTCAAAAAACATGTTTTTTTTGTATACCATAACAATATCCTCAAAAAAGCTAACTCTGTCAAAAACATTGTCAATACAAATGTTGTAGAGCGTAAAATTCTGAGTAAAATGAGTATCTACAGTCAATACTTATCTTGAATATTAAGGTCACAATTCTACTTCAAAGTTTTAGACCCATTATCAGGGGGATGACCTCAGAATTAATTAGGAGAAAACTGGAAATTGTTTTAATCCCTTCAGTTTAGGTCTAAAATGAACGTACTATGTTTTGTTCCTTGTACTTGGGTGAATGTTAGGAAATATGTACATATTTATTTTCGAAAAACACGTTTTTTTTAGTTTCCTTAACAATATCTCAAAACAACTAACTCTATAAAAAACGTTCTCAATACAAATGTTGTAGAGCTTAAAATTCTGAATAAAATGAGTACCATCATTAATATTTTTGTTTAACATTAAGGTCGCAATTCTATTTCAACTGGGCTAATTTCCATGTATGTATTTTTTAAAAAAGAAAGTATGGAGCCAAACAATAAAGAAATACTATGTGTTTACCTTTTAAGATTTTAATTAGGCTAATTTTGCATTAATTATGCATTTAATGTATGGAAATTGCTTATAATTTTACTGTAAAAAGAACGCAAGCTTACAGTAGATTAAAATATTCATTTTAGCTGTATGATAAAGTATTTTGAAGATATGAAATATAACTTTTTAAATTACAGATTTTTACAGGTACACATATAAGCGGGCACACTTGATCTGAAATTAAGAAATCGATTGCCGTCTCTATTTTTCCATTAAATGCAAAATAAATTTTTGAAGATGACGATGCCGGTCAAAAATGGTGTTTTAAACCGAATTTCTGGATTCTTCGAATTTTCTGACTGGAAAGTAATTGAAGGATCGTCATATAAAAGCATTCGAATTATGACTTGAACTGCAATTCACTTATCGAAAAATGAAAAAAAGCTATTCGATTCCATATCATCACCATTGTAATGATTGCCAATTTTGTTTTTATGCATTAGACTATGAATGTGTCAGAAAGTTTTGCGATGTTTGCACGGGGGAAAAATATGTTTTGAGAACTGGCTTAACGTAAGTTTCCGTTATTCACGTTTTACTGGTTTCAGTAAGCAGTGGACATTTCTATTAAAATACTCCGTTACTATTTTTTTCGTAATACTATATACGTTTCAGTAATACTTGATGAGACGGAATCGCGGGAAACCACAGAAAATTTTCGTATTAGACAGATTCGTTTAGCAGATGAAATTGCATTGTATTATTTGAATGGAAATAGATTTTGCAATATTTCCACTCAAGGTAGAATTCTACTTTCATAGGTTGTATTTACCGTATATAGTCGTGTATAAGTCAACCCCCCCCCCTCCCCCCACCATCCAATTCTTAATCAAAATTTTGAAAAAAAATTGAATTTTCGTGTATAAGCCGTATTTCGTGTCGAAGCACATTTCTGATAGTAAGTTGAAAGATGGTTTGTAATCGAGAATAAAAAAATTAACTAGAAAACAGAAATTCTGCTTTTTCAAAATTTAGTGTTGCCCCCGATGAAAAAAAATATATGTATATATAAATATTACAAAACATATTTCAATTTTAAGACTAAAGCACACAATTTTATTTTATGTAAAATGGCGTCATTCGCATTCGCTTAAGAATTCCACATTTAGGATCCACCCTTAAACAGCTACAGTAAAGCACGCATAGGATGTCACTATCGCAAAATAATACACAAATGAGCAAAAAGATGCCGTCATTAAAGAAACTCGACAAAAAAAGGCTATCTAATGATTCATAGGCCATCATTTGTTTATAACATTAATATAGAAGATTTCAGTCGTGACGTCAGTCATGACGTTTTGGTTGGAAACTGACTCCAAACAAACGGTTGCTATGTTGTATTTTCTATTTTCTTTGTGTGTTGCAGTTATATCTTATATCTATATCTCACATCTAAGTGTTTTAATTCTTGATATGTGCTGGTAACATTTTCCACGATTTATGTTTAAAAAGAAATGACGCAACCGTTTGTTTGGAGTCATGACTGAAAACACACTGAAAGCATCTATAGATACTTAAAATTAAATATATTTTATAATAGCTCCATATTTTAACAGAAATTATACGTTTATATTTTTTCAAAATAGTACGTATTTTAATTACATTTTCTTTCGGCGGTTATAAGAAAATGGCAACAATATAATAAGATATAATTGCTATATTTCAACTATTTTCCCTTTTCTTTCTACATAAATGGAGTACTTGAGTTGCCAAAATTAAACAAATGGTACTAAAAACTACAAAAAAATTAATATTTCAAAAATAAATAGAGATACAGTTTTCAAACATATTGCATTTAAAAGTACTTTTTTCCCAATACGACGGTATAAAAATTGAAAATGTGCTATGCTTAGAAATTTAAAAAATTGCTATAGAGCTTTTAATCGTACAATGCTACATCTGCTTTGTTTATTGCTGGCTTCTGTAAGGTAACGTTATATTTTGGAGCAAAATAAGCTGGGAGAAAGAAATAGCATACCGCCCCGGGTGCTAATAACTTTTCATTAAATTAGCAAACTGTTTTTTACGTTTCCAATCAGACTTTTTTTTTTAATCCATCGTTTGAAAACTGTATAATTATGTAAAACCGAAGAAGCTTAAACTATTTTTAAACCTATTCACATCAATTTAATGATACTTAAAATGATAAAAATCTTTCAAAAATCTATTCAAGTCTTATTTACAAGGTTAAACAGCTTCTTTGGCTGCTAAAATATATTGCTTCTTTGAATTGTAGGGCTTTTGGGAGAGATATCTAGAAGCATTCTCAAGTTGAACTCTTCTTATAGTCCAAGAGCCGACAGCACAAAAACCTATGTTATCAAGCACAAGAAAAAAACCTTTATTTTATGGGAGAGTAGAAGTAGGGGAATCTAATGTTCCATGTCTGCCGGAGGTGAAGTGGTGCATAAGCCAAAATTTAATACCACCAGTGGTTGACTCGTAGTTTTGTCATTATGTTTTCCTGCTCCCTGTCCTCCATGTTTTCATATCTTTGTTTGTAGGACAAACACAAGGATAAGCCTACGAGTCCACCACTAGTGGTATTCATTTTTGGCTTATGCACCACCTCACTTCCGGCAGACATGGATCATTAGATTCCCCTACTTCTACACTTCCATAAAATAAAGGTTTTTTTCTTGTGCTGGATAACACAGGTTTTTGTGCTGTCGGCTCTTGGACTATTAAAAAGGGGATTGAAATGTTGGGAGGAATGCCCCTCTATTGAAGGGAAAATCCATCTCAAGAGAAAATGGGTGTAAGAATAATTAGTTGTCAAATTTTATTGTCAATCACAGGGAAAAGACCGCTTTTGTCTCTCTCTCCAACGCAGACCCATGTGTGATTACTAAAAAGACTTGCCCATTCGCCGATCACCTGCGAATGCTTTTTTTTACTAACTCTTGTATAAGTCGACCCCCCATTTTCAACTCCCAAATTTTGTCTAAAATTCTTCGACTTATACACGAGTATATGCGGTATTTATTAACCATTTGGAAAAATGGTTAATGTCCTCAGCCAGGGTAGGAAATCAAAAACATATCTGAAGCGTTTTATGAGTTGAATCCCGCATTTTCTTCGTTTTCTGATGGGTCTATACAGTAATCTGTATTTTCCCTTTACTTTCAACAGTGGCGTAGCTACATATTCACCGCCCTGGAGCAAGTAAAGTTTGTGCGCCCTCTTGTCTCTCAAAAAAGTTCTGCGCAATTATGTTTGGAAGTTACATATATACATACATATATATATATATATATATATATATGTGTGTGTGTGTGTGTGTGTGTGTGTGTGTGTGTGTGTAACTAGCTGACCCGCCCGGCGTTGCTCAGGTCCATTATAATAACGTAAACAAAACTCAAGTTTGTATGATTTTATATATTCATAAAGTAGTTCAAATGAACCTGGTTTTAGGGGTGGCCCACTGCCTTCGGCAGCGTCTAGTGTGCTCCCGACAATCCTTTTTCAGAACGAACCTGTGGCCTCGGTCACCGCTACCAAAGGCAGTGTATGCCAGGAGTGTTCCGTACACGCTGGAGACAACCGAAAACCAAGTTGAATGAGTATACCACGTAGTAATCGAGCCCATAGAACCCGAGATAAGAATACGAATCCTAGCAGTGGAACTATAATCTTTAAAACAATCGTAAGCTAAGTTGAATGGACCAATTTCCGTTGAAATAGAGCCCATAACAACCGAGAAAAGAATGCGCCGTTAATATTCGAAAATGGTGGTAACAGAAGTCTAAGATAAACTTTCACAATGTAGAAAGTAGCTGAATAGTAAGCTAAGCTTAATTTTCCATTTACCGTTGAAATCGGACATATTGAACCCGAGAAAAGAATGTACCATTAATGTTTGAAAATGTTGGTAACTGAAGCCTAAGACAAACTTTCATAATACAAAAAGTAGCTGAATCGTAATCTAGGTTGAATTAACCAATTCTCGTTGAAATCGGCCCCCTAGAACCCGAGGAAAGAAGCACCCCGAAGCAGTGGAAGGTGCTTGTTGCCCCCTCCCCCTGTAAATTTAACGAATTACCTTTAACATTAACGTGATATTTAATTTACGGATGAAATTCCATCCCCTCTAAAGCTATCCACTTACCTTTAACAGTGGCGTGAATTTTAATTCACGGCTGTAGTGAGTAAGCGTAAGTTGATGCTTTAAAAGAAGATTAATGTTCGAAAAAGGTGGTAGCTGGAGTAAAAGAAATTTTTCGTGGTTTCTAAAGTAGCCGGAGGACCCTAGAACTATGCTTAAGAAAATTGCAAGACTATCGGATAATTTTTAAAGAAACTGCACCAAGGACCCTAAGAAGGCGATTAATATCCAAAATTGGTGGTAGCTGAAGTGTGAGTAATTTTTTTGTTTTTCATGTAGTAGCTGGAGGACCTAAGAAATAGTTAGTGAAAAAATCCTAGTGAATCGGAGCATTTTTATAGGAGGACCAAAAGAAGCTTACTGATAATTGAGAACAAAGCTTAAGATGAAAACACGATAAAAGGTCTTAGTACTTAGCGCTTTAGATTTTCAATTAGTCGAAATTAAATATAGGGTATAAATATTAATCATTAGAAAAAATTTCAAAGAAATGCTTAAAAAAGAGCCCTTGAATCCCAATAGCAATATGAAGGTGTTGGCAATTTTGAAGTTATGCAATGAGATTATGACACAATTAGTGGGTGAAAATGCATGGCGCACAAAAAGTTACCCTAGGGGGGCAGTGTCTGAACTGAAATGTAGAAACGAAAAAAAAACTAAATGGAAAAAGATCCCTCAAAATGATAGTCGGATTAAAAGGGGCGATTTATTAACAATTTAGGGCACAAAAACTTCAAGTGGCCTTGTACCAAGCCACAGGTGTCCAGGGTCTCACCTGGAATGTAGGGGCAAGAAGGCAAGGGCCCCAAGAAGGGATTAATTTTCAAATTTGGTGGTAGCTGAAGTCTAAAACTGGTGGTAGCTGAAGTCTAAGTTACGTTGGTCGTGTAGTAGCTGGATTTCCTAAGATGTTGTTACAAAAAAAAGTTAGTGAATCAGACCATTTTTAAGGGAGATATAAAAGGAGGTCCAAAAGGGGCCAGCTGATAGTTGAGAGCAGGGCCTTAAGATGAAAACATGTTAAACGGTTATAGTATTTAGCTCTTTAGATCTCAATAAGTTTTGTTCTAACGTATATACAAAATAGCTGACCGCCGTTCGGATTATCACATTTATAGACAATGTTGAAACAGTCCCGTTTTCATGTTAAAATGTAATTTTTAACAAAAAATAATGTTTGAATTACATTTTCTTTGCCGAAAATATTCTTTATAAATACTTTTGCATATCTAGCGCAAAAATCAATATAATACACATATATATAGGGGAAATCACAATCACAGCATTGTACGAATACACGAAGCCTATACATTTCAAACAAATACTTGATAAATAAATGATTTTACAAAAAAACTAAATAAAATAAAATACGCATATATATATTTAAAGAGAGGCCGCGCTCTTTGGTACCAGATAGGCAGAAAATTCTTGGGGCAGACCATGTCGCTATTGGTCACAGAGAAAATTACAGAATATATACGTTAGATTTTAAAAGATTTAAATGGGACTCAGAAGCAAAGAAACTTTCAAGAAAAAAAAATCAATTCTTCTACCTTGCAAAAAGAAATAAAAATCATTAATAAAAAATGCTTCAAAAAAGTGATTTAAAAAAAAATTATTAAATGATTTAAGACTTTTCATATCTAATGCTTATAGCAAATTTTAAAACTATATTAGCTTCACCTGAGGGAGGGAGCAGCTTTACCTGGTTTAGGGCTCACAGACCTGCAGGTCGGTTGCCCGGCGGGCCAATCTGCCTTATTTAATCCTAAAATTCTGCGATTAAACAAGGTTTAATGCGGAAAAGTGCTGTTACAAAAAAGTGGTGTAATTTTGCATAGGCTATAATCAGGCCCTAAGGAACACTGAATTTGGTACTTAATTTTTTTCTCTCTTTTTGAAGCTTATCGATTCTGCATTTGACATTTGCAATATTTTCAAAATCTCAAAAACAATACTCACAAAATTTAAGTTGTTGCTTCCCCTTATCCCCCCTCCCATCTAAATTTTGTCGCCGTGGGCTGATGTGGAATATGTTTAAATCCAGCTCTTATTATTGTTTTGTAATCTGTATCGATGCATGTTTAGTTTCTACAAAACAAACAAAAAACCCTTCAAAATTTTCGTTTTCTTGTATTTCGTCTGTAAAATGGTCAATAATTTTCTACAATTTTATTTCCTATTTTCCTATGGGCTATTTTTTTTTCCAAATCGTAAAATAATTATCGTAAATTACTACTGTTATATCGTACATATAGGTTTCTCAGCGGTGAATTCTTTGGCTACCATTATTTCCGCACAGTAATCATCATGATAAATTTCTAAAACATTTCTAATAGAAATTTACCAGAAAGATTATTTTTTGGAAATAGTGGTAGCCAGTAAAGTGACCGATGAGAGCCCTGTTAAATAAGTTTTGATTACTTTAAGATCTGAAAATGTTCAACGGTCGTCTCCAGAAAAGTCACAGAAAATAATCAGGCATGCTGAAACGGTGTTGGAGAAGTTACTTGAATCTTCAATATGGTATGAATTAAAATTAAAACTTCCTGAATAGAAGTCATTTCTTTCAACTGTGTATGAAAACATGTTTTAACCCCTTCGCGACGGGAGCCTTTTACGAAATGGTTATTACTTTGCTACCGGTTTTAAAAAACAGAAGTTTGTGCCTATTCAAATCGGGAAAATGCTCGGATTAAATAAGGCAAATTTTACAGTAAAATTTTACTGGTGAGGATAAACGAGGATCCTTAGGCCTATTTCCGGCACGTATACGTGTCACTCGTCCCCAAGGGGTTAAATCGAAATGGTTGAGGTTAAACACAAGGTAAAATATCATAGGAATACGCTGATTGTAACAAGATTCATCTATAATGTCTGATTAATAATGAAAAAAATATGCAAATATTTTAAGAAATCTTTATTTCGCTTTTTCTAATTTTGCGCCCTTAGGATTCGTGCGCCTGGAGCAGTCTGCTCCAACTGCTCCACGGTAGCTACGCCCCTGACTTTCAACAGAGATGGATACTTCTGTTGCCACTATGACAAAAAAGTAATAAAAACTTTTTAAAAAAATTAATAAATCAGAAACAAATTGAGATAGAGCTTTCAAACAAATTGCATTTAAAAGTACATTTTATTCTCTATACAACAGTGTAAAAAGTAATATTGTGGGATGTTTAGAAGTTTAAGAATGAAATTTCATTTAAAATGGGTCCAGGAATATTAATGTTTAATCCATGGCGTACGTAATGTATGACCAGCTCCGTAGAAGTTTAAAAATTTACAGTACCGCGTTGTAATCCATGGCGTACGTAATGTATGATCAACTCCGTGCGATGTTTTATGTCTTAAATTTTAGTCTTTGAAAAAAATCATTTTCCAAATGGTCGTTGTAATTTGTTAAATTGCATTTTTTTAAATTATATTCTAATTGTTTACACTTTTACGCAGATTTCCGTTACGGATAGGTTTCGTACAAAATTCCGTTATGGGTCTAGGTGTGATGATTCTAGGCGGATGAAGTAACGAATTCTTGCAAAGACCTCATGTACGATATATAATTAGATTTGATGCAGTCTTTTGATCCTATATTTCATATGTAGTACTTCAAAGGCCCAGTTTTATACGTTATGAAATGTTAAATCAGAGCAGGTATCTAAATAGATTTTATCTTTTATTTTAATGAATAGTTAAAGCTAATATGTGTAGTAGTTTTTACGTTGATTTATAATATCCGTTTTCAAAAGAGTAATGAAAGTAATGAGTAACGAATACTTTATAACGGGTAATAAGCTTGAAAGTAACGAATACATACGTGTGTTCATTTAGCCGTTACTTTTACAGCACTACTCCTGTGTCTGACTGTCCGCATGCCGCAGCCATTTTACTCGTAAACTATGAAACGTGGAAAGTTCAAATTGGTTGAAGTAATAAAGGTTTTTGACCACATATTTATAGATTATTAACCATTCACATATACATATTTAGTAACAATGTAGAAGGGCTAATTAAATTACTTGATAAAATATCTTTTCTTTGTATATCGATGGAGGGTACCGTGTGAATACTTGGTAACGCCGAACTCAAAAATACATTTCGTTTAATTGTAGGTATTAGATTTTCAGAGATATGGTCGTAAATGTAATGCAAAAATATGTCCCCCCCCCCCTCTATTTCCGAATCTAGTGAAACTAAAATTATGAAAAAATTAGAGGTAGTAGAAGTTCATTTAAAACTTGCGGGAAAACTACAGCTATTACCCTAGATAACATACTTTTTGAGAAAATCGCATTTTTCCTTTACACACTAATTTCAATTTGTGGGTGTTCAGCAAAAGAATTGAGAAGAACTGGGGCTACCTATCATAGCAGTGGTATAAAAGGATTGTTGATAATGATTTTCGAAACAAGTAAAAATTAATTTTAAAAAATCAAAAAACCCGATTGCGTAAAAAGCGAACTAATTAATTATTTCTTATCAATATGAAACTATGTTTTATATTACTTACCTATTTTTTTTTATTTACTTGTATTGATGGCTTTTCAGTTGTATTTAATGGTTAGTTCCTATCTATAAACACTGATTTGATGAGACCTATAGATGTCTATGATGCTTAGAGTTGCAGTAAAGCTAGAGATCCTACCAGGGGCGTAGCAACAGATATGTTTTCGGGGGGGAGAATTCGAAAATTTCCCAACTTGAAACAAATTGCTAAAATTTTCAACTAAAGTGATATGCACAACGTGTGTAATAATGATACGGAAACTTATGCATAAAAAATTTCTTTCCAAAGAAAAATTTTTAAACTAGAAACATAAATATTCCGATTATTGTTTTTTAATAAGAAAACCAACCAGCTTTTTACTTTCTTCAATCTTTACAAGAAGAAAGTATTGAATTCGTAAAAAAAATTCGACTTTCGGGTTTCGACGGATTGATATTATTGGTGCAGATTCACGATCGTCAGTCGCCACATTTCGACTTAATTTTTTGCTTTGGGGACTAATTTTCGGCATCTAAGTCGCCATTCTTTGGCGAATTTCGCATTTTTTTCCAGCGATCCTTTGACAAAAATTACGTTTTTTTTCGCGATCCTTTTATGAAAATCACGGGTTTTTTCGCGATGCTTTGACAAAATTCGCCGGTTTGTTTTGCAATCCTTTGATAAAATTCGCATTTTTTCTGCAATCTGTTGACGAAATTCACGTTTTTCTGCAATCTTTTTGCCGAAATTCACGTTGTCTATTTTGCGACCCTTTTACAAAATTATCGTTTTTTCCAAGATCTTTATAGAATTGGTGTTTTTTTTTTTTTTTTTTTTTTTCCTTTGACAAAGTTGATGATTTTTCTGCAAAGAATAGCAAAATTCGCATTTTTCCCGCAATTCTTTGATAAAAAGACGCGTGTTTTTTTGGGATTCTTTAACGAAATTTGCGCTTTTTTTTTTTTTTTTTTCGCTAACGATTGACAAAATTGATTTTTTCGGCGTCCACTTGTCGAAATTTTTGATATTTTTCTCACCTCTGTAATAATCTGTGATAAGATTGTTTTTTTAAGATAATTTTTCTTGTGTATTGTTGAAAAACAAATGCTTGAATTCTGTTTTGACTTTTATAGTGCAAAATAATCTTACACACTCTTATTTTTTTCTTTTATGAACTCTTGTATGGCAAAATGAAAATAAGAAATATTGTTTTCCTAATATTCCTCACTACCACGATTCCTCAGCTTATTCTTATAGATATATATTTTCACCTCTGTCTTGCACAACTTTATCTTCTGACAGTACATAGCTTAAGATTTATATTATACTTAATTTATATCCGAATTAAAAGAATTGGGTGATTAAATGAACTATACAAATTTGATGTAATTAGTCTGTTTCTTTTGTATGTTTGTAGATTATTTTTCACTTTGATTTCCTCAAATTTTTTCTCATATAATTGCTATTGCTTTTATGCATTTCTTTCACAATGTGGCCACTAGATTATTTGGGTTTAGGAGCCACTGGCTCCTTAAAAACTTTGGAAATGTGCACCTATAATTGATACGTTTTAGAACGATTTGACTGTTTTTAGAAAATGTCTGTCTGTGTGTATGTGACACAAATTTTGTGGGCGCTCTATCTCAAGAACTAATGCGTGGAATTTAAAAAAACTTTAGAGTCAGTTATACCTTGATAAAAAAATTAATGCTGATTAGTTTTTGGTGTAAATCACCCAAAAGATGGCGCTGCTATGCTGCATTTTTCACGATTTACATGATTTTAGCGATAGTTATATCTCAAAAACTGTTGCACGGAATTTGATCAAACTTCATATTGTGTTAAACCTTGACATAATTTGGTGCTTATTAGGCTTTTGTGCATATCATATAAGAGGTGGCACTGCTGTGAAGCATTTTTCACGATTTTTGCGTTAGCTATATCTGAAAAACTAATGCACGGAATTTGCCAAATTTCATATTCGGTTGCAATTCCTTATTGGGCTTGGGTGTATACTGTCCAAAGATATCGCTTTTGTGCTCTTTGGGTTTGGAAATTTGGTTGTAGGCATCTAATAGGGTGTGCGCCCAAATTCAATGATTTGTTGGAAAAATGCGATGTTTCTATCTCCTTTTTAAACTCACACAATTAAACGGATCTGTTCCTTTAGAATTCGTTTTGCATTGTGATTGCAAATTTTGAGTTATTAACATGTATTGGATAGAATAAAGTTTTGGGATTGGCACATCCGACCTGTTTTCATTTAACATTAATCCTTCTGGTCTTCAAAGAAGCCAACCTGATGATAACATTGTCCAGTTTAATAAAATCCACTATTTCACTTTCACATTTTAAAATCATTAGGCTGTCAAGTCAGTCATCCCTCTTTGTAGTTTGCAATATATATTTTTTTAATTTTTATTTGACTAAAGATTCTTTCATTAGATGCAACGCCATAAAGATAAGCTGCTGTGAATGTTAAGATACGAGTATATAGTTTGACGGCGTGTTCAAATAGTCTTTCAATTTCAAGGCATGAGAAAAAGGTTTTTTAAGTGAGTTGGGATTTGGTTTATTTCTATTTGACTCTGCAAGTCATGTACATCTGGTTTCTCATATCCAGATGGAAAGATTATTATTATTAACTTTCCTAAGTTAGTGATACTCAAATTTGCCTTGCACAATTGTAATTTAAATATGAAATGTATTGGTGCAATATTTTCCTGATACAGGGAACATTGTCATTTAAGCCCATTACTAAGTTTTTATTTTGTATTTCTTATAATTCTTTCCTGTAAAACTTGTGTGTATCAATGTTCATTGATATACTATTATTTTTATCTATTTCCTTTGGTGAAACCATTTTTCTACGGTGCTTTCGGAAGTCAGCTTCTTCAGTCACATTCTAATATTCATAACTGTTTGTGAACTTGTCTATAGGGAAATCTTTATTGATTCAAAATTTTATTCAAGTGCAACGCGTCAGTGTTACAATGCATGTCGATTTTTTCTTCAATTGATGGACTGCTTTCATGGTCATATTTTTGTTCCAAATTCAAATGGTGCACTTTTTAGCTTTTTCGTCCTCGAATGGATTTTTAGATGCTCCTTGCACGAAAAATCTTTCTCTTATTATGAAGGGTTCATTCGTGCTGAGATTTATAGTCATTTTTTAGTACAGTTTTGAAGATACAACACTGGATTTTTGGTTTAAAATTTCATAAACACCTATAAATATAAACGAACAGGACTGATATATATTTCTGCACACAAATAAATGTAAAATGTGACAAATTTATCTAAACTAACGACTTCTTATATTCATACTTGCTCATATAACCCTTTTTTCTTGACAGCGAAGGGTTAACTAATTTTTGCGGAAAAAATCATGAGAATGAGTAAAAGATTGTCCAAAAATCATGCAATTAGTTCTAAAATTAGTGCAATTTGTGAAAACTCATCAAATCTTCTTGTCCAGCTGTGTTTCAAGAAGTAGGTAATTACATTCCTTTCTATTGTGCTACAAGTGATCTCCAATTTTCAAAATAAGATGCAATCCCTTTGGATTAAAATAGCAGGATTCTCTTCAGGGGGGGGGGGGGGCGCCAAAATCCATGCTTGCCCCGGGCGCCAAAAAGGCTAGTTTCGGCCCTGAATGTCAGACTTATTTCGCCACAGTAATTTTTCTAAATTGTGTAAAAATATTAATTTACTTTATGATTACTTTTACCGAAGGACCATTTAACACAGCAACATTTCATTTTAAACATTCGAAACTTTATTTCATTCGATTTCAAAAGAAAATAGGTTGCTTATTTTGTATTTCACTAAAAAATAGTTTCAATGATCATCGAAGCTTTTATAGAATTATATTTATTACTTATATATCTATCGTCTGCATAGAAAAAAAATAAATACCTAATATTTGTTTATTATTAAAAAAAATCGCAATCTGATATAATTCTAGTAATATGTTCTGTACATTTTCTCTTTGGATAAAGCGGACGGAAAAATTGTAGCGCCATATTTGGCGACTTAACTCAATTTTGGCGTGAAATAAACAAATAAATATGTAACAATAGAAAATTAAATGTATAAAAAAGTATATAAAATATTATTTTAACAGAGAAATTTTTTCAGTTCTCTTACTTTTATGTATAGGGCTACAAAACGCACCAAGTCTCGATGCTAGGTGCAAGCAACACCAAAAGTGGTTCCCTTGTGAGTAAGAAAATTGTATACATTTGTATATTCGCAAGGTTTCGATCAAAAATATATCTGTACATCTGCTACATAACTTATGCATAGTTAATAATTCTAGAAATCTTTAAATTATTTTAGAATCGCTTTACTCTGCACTGAAAGCAGTAAAGACATAGAAATAGGAAGGTAATATCTTCCTATCGCTACGAATAAAGATGACTATTATCTGCTGGTGCTGACATCTTTTGCCAATACTATTAACTAAATATAATTTTAGTGCTGCTATCTAGTAGGAAGAAAAAGAAGATGAAACGCTATGATAATGTCAAGTAAAAACTCGTACTTGTCAAAGAAAATGAATAAGTATAACAAGGGCTAGTGATTTTTTTTTTTTATCAACTCTTTCGTGATCAACTCCCTAACAATAGTACGTCTTTATATTTATTAACCATTTGGAAAAATGGTTATTGTTCTCGTCAGGGTAGAAAATCAAAAGCATATCTGAACGTTTTCATTGGTTTAATCCGCAATTTATTCGTTATCTGATTGGTATATACAGTAATCTGTATTTCCCTTTGGTTTCAACAACGATGGACAACAGAGTGTTGCCACTATGACAAAAAAGTAATAAAAACTACAAAAATAATTAATAAATCAGAAACAAATTGAGATACAGCTTTCAAACAAATTGCTTTTAAAAGTACATTTTTTTCTCTATCCGACGGTATAAAAAGTAATATTGTCGTATGTTTAGAAGTTTAAGAATGAAATTTTATTTAAAATTGGTCGTGAGATTTTTTGGAAATCTGATGATAGAAAAGCCTTTCCCGAACAGCCAATGAAATGCTTGGATAATACGCAAGTTTCAGGAAATCTTGCAATTTTTACGTGTAATAACACTATTAATGTTTAATTCACGGCGTACGTAATGTATGACCAGCTCCGTAGAAGTTTAAAAATTTACATTACCAAAAATTGTAAAAATTATTGCTCATGTAACCGAATATTTTTGTGTGTCCTTGTAAATAAACGATAAATGCTATGCGCAGCCTATTCTACATTAGGCATCTTATAGTGCGCTTCAGTGATGTATATAAATTTCAATATGTTTGAAATAGTGTAATATTTTAAAAATACACTTTAAACGATTTTTCCCCATATACCTTAATGCAACTGAATTCTTTGGAGTGCCCCTGTAAACGAACTATAAACGCTACCCGCTTCATTTCAATACTGAACATGCCATGATAAACCTTAATAACATATAAATATTACACTGCAATCCGGGTATATTTACGTGTGTTAGAGTACGGACAATCTGACGGCCAGACAAACCGAATTCATAAACACTTTTCAACTTTCTTGAAAAGTGTAAAAAATGAAGAAAACTTTCCCGAAGAAACAAATTATGGTAAAAGGAGGGAAAGGTAATAGGAAGTTGCAATGTCCATTTACTTTTCTTATAGTAACGATGCAACCGTTTTCAAACGTATTCAAAATCATTCCAATACCCATTGTCATATTAACAATTAACAATCTCTATAATAATAGCCTAAGTCACGTGACTGTCATCAACAGTTCCGGGCTAGCCACTTTGCTTTTCATATGACAGGCGTCCATTTTGGTACTTGACGCAGGTGATTAATCGCCAAATATTGTTCCATCGCCATCATTTCATCTATGGGTCATTCCACGTAAAATGAGCAAAAATTTTAAAAAAGTCGTGGCCACATGGTAACAGATTTTAATAAAATTTGATATACAGGTTCAATTCATATTCAAATAGAGCTCTGCAAAATATCTTCACAAAAAATAAATTATTTTAGCAGTTTTGGACATTTAAAAAACTTGTGATAAAGAATGGCATGTGTGCAATCGTCCAAAGTTGCAAGTTTGAAGTTCTGTATCTTGAAAACTATTTAACTGAATTGAATTTTTTTTTAATAATGTAACCTCTGAAAAATTATCTTCTTATTTATTGAGCAATAATAATCTGGTAACACCATGATTATTCTTTAATTGGTTGTAAAAATTAAAAATTTGCAAATTTTGAGAAAATTAAAAACTTAATAAAAATTAAAGGAATTCAAAAACATCTGAGAAATTAATGAATGATGTAGTTTTACATATTAAGATCGAATTACTAAAGTTTTTTAGTTGCCATGTATTTCCTTCACCTTTAAAAAATTTTAGAAACTTTTAAAAAAATGACAAAATCGTAATTTTTCCTCTTATTGATAGGTAAAAAAAAACAATGAAGGAAATGTCCCACATTACAGTTATTGCACAGACATAAAGATCAATAAGTCCATAATCCGATAAAAAAATTTCAAGCATGCCTTTTTGATTCCTAACGTCACAAAATTGGGTTAAAAAAGACAATATTAACTATATTCCATGAGCTATTTTTTTTAAATTCGCGCGCGTTTCTTAAAATATTGCACGATTTCAAGGTGAAAAAATTTAGTGCTGCCATCTATTTTCTGTATGTGGGTTTAGAAATTAATATATAATTTTCTGTTCAATTGAGCTTTTTTTCTACTTTAATTAAAAATCTTCTTGAGGAAAAAATAAACTGAAAGCAAGTATAAAAGTTTTTATATTTAAAATATACACTGTTATCTATAATATTAAAAGAATTAAAAGTTTAAAAAGCTTTCTTTCACGTCGAAACAAGTGATAGAAATATTGCATTTTATCCTCAACATTTTTTACTATTTATTTTTTTTCTCATTAAGGAATAAAAAAGGCAAGAATTAAAGTTTAAATATTTAATATATATACTTTTAGCTATAACGTCAAGCAATTTTGATATTGTCAGAGGTTTTGATATTGTCTTCATCTCTATCCCAGACAGCAATTTTAGTTTGCAGAAAATTTTCAGCAATCTTACTTTGCAGATTTGCAATGTTGCAGCAAGCTCAGCATGACAAGTCTGAAAATTCATAACAGGACTGCAACAAGATTATGCAAACTCCGAAGTCACCATACTTTGAGCTTGCAGCTAAGTTGTCGTGAAAGTTGCAATCTTGTTGCATCAATCTTACTGCAAACTCCATAGCAAACTAGTAATATTGCGATGTCAGACTATTTGCAAACGCATTGTAAATTTTCAATATTGTCATGTCAGAACATCTGCAAAGGAATTGCAAACTCGGAATCTTGTCATGACAAGTATAGCTGCAAATATGTAGTAATTTCATTGAAATGTTGTCAATTCTCTGAATTTTGCGTGTAGTACACAGGTAAAATAGGATGTTTTGAGACAACAGATGCCCATTCACCCAAATTTGGGAAGAACTTCGTTTTGATACTAAAAATGAAGATCCAATGAGTACTAAAAAAATAAAGTTGTTTTATCATGTTTTTTGCGCAAAAGGGGGCATTGTTAGCTCAGGGAGGGGGTAACTAAAAATAAATAAATAAATAGGTGAAATGGGATATTGTTTATTATGTTTTTTATAATTCCGAATCAGGTGAAGTCATCAGCAAGTCAATACGATCATTTCTTACAAAGTTACGGCAGGTTTTATTAATACAAAGTCTTTTGCAGGTAAAATAGGTTTTTACAGTAACAAGTGATTGCTATTCACGAAAGCTTGAGACAAACCTCGTTTTGGCACTACAAATTAAGATCCGATGAGTCTCCAAAATGTAAAGTTGTTTTACTGTTGTTGTTTTTTTTGGGGGGGGGGGCATTTTTTGATGGGCATTTTAGTTCGAGGGGGTAAAATTCAACTTTTTTTAAATAGGTCAAGTGGGATATCGTTTCGTATGTATTTGAATAATATTATCGGCAAGTCGATACGAACATCTATAAGAAAGTTACAGAAAAGATTTTATCAATGCAAAGTGGAAAATTATATTTTATTTTTTACATAGTTTTGTCACATTTATTTTACGTTTAAAAAGAGTTTTTTATATCATATTAAGCAGGGCTCCCAAATGGTCCGCCAACTGAATACCAATAAATTTTAACAGAAAAAATTATGGTAGGTTTGCGCGAGAATTAACTTTCAAATGTGTTTCCGGGGCGGTTTGTAGGAAAAATCTAAAAAGAAATTTTTTCTAAAATAATATTGGTATTCAGTTGGCGGACCATTTGGGAGCCCTGTATTAAGTCATCTCAAAACTATTAAATGTCTTCAAAATAGCAATAGTCAAAATCAGGATAATTTTGAGTTTATTTCAAAGTCATTAAATTTACCAAAATCCACTACTTATAATCTGGCCTAACTTTGTAAACAATGATCGTATCGGCTTGCTTGCGATATCATTCGATTCAGAATAAAAAAATTCACAACAAACGATACCCCATTTGACATTTTAAAAATAAGTTCTGTTCGCCCATGCGTGTTAAAGTACCCCCCCCCCTCCTCAAAAAGAACCCCACGATGATTCAACTTTATTTTAGGGGAACAAATCGTATCTACATTTCTAGTGCCAAAATGAAGTTCTTACCAGATAAATTTTCTTGAATGGCTATCAGTTGCTGCTGTAAAAACCTACGGTACCTGCACCAAATTATAGTTTTCGACTTCGTATTCATAAAACTTGTCGTAACTATGTAACAAATGATCGTATCAATTTGCAAATGGTAATCATTCCATTAAATAATAATAATAATAATAATAATAATAAACGATACCTGTCACTTAACATACCTAAAAAAATTTTTAGTTTGCCCCTCCCGGTCCCTGAGTTAAAAATGCCCCCAAAACATGATAAAAGAACTCTATTTTTTTAAGGACTCATCGAATATTCATTTTTAGTATCAAAATGAAATTATTCCCAAACTTTGGTGAATGATCACTAGTTGCCGCATTTCTACTCAAGTTTTGATTGTATATTTTTTATCTGTACGCTAATAGTCGTACTTTTGAAGGTTGTGCGAGTTTTGTGCAGGATTCCATATTATCGTAGGTTTGTCAAATGCTTGACATTTTTATGCTACATAGACCGAGTAAACAAGGACTTATAGTTTAAAGTAGATTCCAAATCACCACAAATATACTACCACAACCGCAGGAATTAAACCCGACATAGTTGAATCGGAGGCCACAGGGCTAACCATTCAACTACCTGGTAAGCCCCAATAACTTCCAATAATATACCTTAATTTGTTTAGAAGTTTTATTAGACTCGCCAATTCTCAATTAGTTGCTTATTCCCTTCTAATTCTTAGAAGGTAATTAAAAACATTATCTAAAAATAAGTGGTCCATGTACATAACCAATGCAAAGCAAACTTAGATGAGTATAAACACACACCCTCAATTTTAATTTCATATATAATTTTATTAAAGAAAATATAATTTATTTTCATTTCTTTTTGGCCAGAGTGGAAATATATTGCTAAAACTTATTAACTTCCAGAAGGGAAA
Source organism: Maratus speciosus (assembly GCA_963932465.1). Taxonomy (NCBI): domain Eukaryota; kingdom Metazoa; phylum Arthropoda; class Arachnida; order Araneae; family Salticidae; genus Maratus; species Maratus speciosus. The sequence goes on from OZ010792.1 coordinate 581,418,978, forward strand.
AAAAGACTCATTTTAAAATTAAAATTTCCCTATGGAGCGATCCATAAATGATGTCACACTTTTTTTCAACATTTTTAACCCCCCCTCCTCCCCTTTGTTACAAGATGTCACTATTCACCATACCCCCTCCCCTCCCCTTGTCACATGTCACGCTATATTACGTAAATAAATACTTGCAGCTCAGAAACAAAGCACTATGTTATAGGTCATATTTCAAATTTTATTTTTGAACTTTAACTATGTGTTTTAATGACATTTGTGAGCATAACAATAAAACTGATTCGTGTATTTATTTTGTATGAAATAAGATTAAGGTTTACAACAAAAAACACAATATACAATAATAATAAAATATTAATATGAAAGAGCAATTGAAAACAGTAGTATTTTAGAATTAGAAATGGAATTTAATATATTAGGTTTTTAAATCCTATATTTACTTTATGAACACAAAATACTTTAAAACAGATTGATTTTGAAGAAGAAGCCTCAATATTGTTTTACTTAAATGGAATTGCCATAACATTTCATTTGTCACATTAATATGAACATTTATAAAATTACATATTAAATCATAAAATAGAAATTACTCCGAATCATTTACTATAACGACTCTTCCTCCCTTGGAGAAAATATATGCTCGTCCATAGAGTACACAGGCATTTTGGCATCGCACTCATCCTCGGGAATAGTAAGTCCTCTAATATCTATGCAATGTTAGTAAGACCTCTAATGTTTAACCAACATGTGTGATGTCAGACTTCTTCTTACCCCCTCCCACCCCCTTGTCACAAACTGTCACAATTTCACGAACACCTCCTCCCCCCTCCAAGCGTGACATCATTTCTGGATGGCCCATTCACAAATCTGATTAAATATAATTCCACAAAAACAAAATATTTGAAAAGTTTCAAGAATTTAAAAATAACAAAGTTATAATAAAACAATACAGTCTATTAAATTACAAAGTTTATTTTCACACAGCTACAAATAATAGTTTCTAATACAAAGTATTAACATAATATTTACCAAATTAACATACAATTATTTAACATTCTTCTATATATTATTTCCGTGTCTTTGCATCCTAAAAGAGAGAAACAATAGAGTGCAATTTAAAAGTTACAAGTTAAATTTTCACTGTTTTCAAGAATCCTGCTTAGATTTAGTTCTAAAGGTGATCACAAATTATAACTCTTCAGGCAAAATGACCGAATCGCTAATGTTAATCCAACGAGATATATTTTTAAAAATATCTCGTCTGTATTTTTATATTTTAAAAAGACTTTTTCTTTTGCATTGGATAGCTGAGGTAAATTTCTGCAATTGCGGTTTTTACTTTATTTTAAGTTCGTTGAAGTTTTTATTTAATTTTCTTTCTTTCTTTTTTTTTTTTTTTTTTTTTTGTGCGGACACTTTCACTCTTTTCACTGTTTATACCGGCTCGAAAGGTGAAAGTATATATAAAAAAATCATTTAAAAATATTGAAATGCAACCGAGTTACCTTAAAAAAAATTCTCTTATTGGATTAACATTGGCGAATTGGTGTTTCCGCTTGACTGAAGTAGCCTCTTAACCCTTTAAGCCCTGACCCACACAATTGTACGGGCGATTACTAAAGTAAAAGAGAATGACTACCTCCTGTTTTTGTGCGATTTAAAACCAAATCCGCACATTTATATGAGTTAATTGGCTTTAGATGTTTTGATAAGACACAACTAGGGGGTACCATCTACAATACAGGGTTATATTTTCTGCTTTTAAAAAGACTATATCATCTGACAGCAATAGACAAAAAGTATGAAGTGTCGTAATTTCATTTAAATATGATTTATAATGTTTGCTTTGATTTAATATTTCTTTTCATATAGTTTATTCATGATTTTAATTGATTTTGTCTTTGATAAATTTAATTAGGCTTCACAAAAGTTGAAAAACAAATGAACCACACAATTGTGCGGGTCCGGCATTTACCATTTCCAAAATAGATACAATTCCTAATATATATATAAAAAAATTTTAAGTGATTTTTTTAAACTTATGTTTTTAGCAATTTATTTTTTATTAATTACATTTTTAAAGCTGACCAATTTTAAATTAATAGGTTTGTACTATTCATGAATTCTATTTAAAATGGATAGTATTAGATATATAATATGCACATGTAACGAACTGTATGTTTCTGCTCTGAGTTATAGATGCATATATGATTTATAAGTTTTATATGAGTTATATGCATACCACGAGATTGATTTTTAAGTTTGATAAATTCATTCCATTTTGTCGACACAGAAAGTAAACCACCAGGAATAAATAATAAATTATAGAAAGTTCAGCAAATGCTCGAGAGATTCCGTAGTGTCTGCTTGAATTTACCAGGAGATCAGGGAAAATTTTCCATAGATGAGCAGACGATTCCTTTTTTTAGGACGTGCCTCGGTAAAGCAGTATATAAAAAACAAACCACACTCTGTTGTAACAGCATCATCTGGGATAGTTTTAAATTTTGTATTATACCAGTGGGAAAGTACAGACCTGGTCCACAAGGATCTAGGCTTAGGACCTGCTGTCAGGGACGAAACTAAGGGGGGGGGGGGGCAGAGGGGCCATGTGCCCCGGGCGCCAGAACGAAGGGGCGCCAAATGAAGGATTATACCTTTGGAAAGGATTATTTTCTTCTGATGGACTGATGGCTTCCATTATTATGAAACAGCCATTATAAATGAAGTGTTAGGTGAAGATGAAATAGCAGTCGTAAAAAGTTAGAAGTCTGATTTTCTGGTCAGAATGGGGAAAAAAATGGCCATATTTTTTATTTATTTATTTATTTATTTATTTATTTATTTGAAAAAAAATAATAGGTATAGGAAAAAAGGGACGAAATGGGAAAAAAAGGGACTGTAAGGATGGAACGGTAAGGAAAATTATCACCTATTTTTAGGAAAATCATGTTAAGACTAAGTGATAGCCACAATGTTCATTGATTTCTAGAAACAGTTGTTAACATTGGATTAAATATTTTTTTTTCTTAATTTACCTCGAAAAGTGCAGAAATAAACCTTGGGGACGGTAAGACTACCAATAAAGCCACGATCTTGAAATTGATATTTAAATGCTGATTTAAATTTTGCAGTAAATTTCCTGCCAAAGAATTTTAGACATTCTTTCTCTAGCATACTTCTCCATGAGAAAAAACTTGAAAAAAATTCTGTGGCTGCATCTGAAGTGATTTTCTGTATAAGTTTAGCAAGAGGGACGGTAAGGATGAAAACCCAGGGACAGAGTTCAAAAAATAATATCAACCGTAAAAATGTGTGCAGGTTAATTTTTTGTACAATATTTATATTAAACAATTGTCCCAGTTTCGGAAAAAAATTACATCGAATTACTGTCATTGAAACAATTTTATACAGACAGCTCCAAATTTAAAAATCAGCATCAGGGACGGGACGGTATAGGAGTTTTCCTGGTATTTGGACCCCACAACATCGTCCAAAACTTATTTATCTCGTTAATATTGTTATATGCAATCATGCAATGGAATGTTCTCCAGTATATGAAATAAAAAAAAAAAACACAAAAAAATGTATTAAAATAAAAATTATTATTCAGGGATATAAACGTCAAAAGATTGTGAGAATTCCCCATATATTCTTGTGCTTTTGTACTTTTTCGGTTTTGGTTACAGTTTTCTTTTATATGAGTACAGTTTCACTTTCAGAACAGGTTTCAAAATTAGTATCTGCATATAAAAAATTGCATAAAAGCTCGAAAAGGTACGATTGCACAACTATATATATCAACCAGGTGTATCCTATGCAAAAAATAATATTAAAAAATATTAAAATGTGAGCCCAAAATATGCAAAGAACTGTCCATAGAATTAGCTTGAATGTTAAATTTTACTTCGGGTGACTAGTGTCGGTTTTTAAGAATTATATTTTATTAAAGATTGTTATCATAGAAGAAAATAATAAATAAAGATGCAGTTGAACACTATTTTGCATGTGAAAAAGGATTCAAAACGAAACATCTTTAATAATAACATAAATAAATAGTCTTCGAATCTGACATTAACAATATAACAATGGAATTAAGGTTTTAAGGTCCAAAGTTTTAATTATCAAAAAAAAAAATATTTTGTAACTATTAAAATAATATTTTGGTGCTATGGTATCCGAGGTTTTAAGTATCACACAAAGCTATTTTATGACTTTTTGGGGGGGAGGGGGGGAGGGGGGGGAAGAGTTTAAGTAATTAGTCAATGCATTTTAGTTATTTAGCTCTAATTCATTGCAAAAATTCTGGATTTTTTTAAAAAGCTCCGTATACTCCCGGTTTCTCGAATAAATCTATATCGTACATACTCTAGACATGACGTTCATGACTTTAGCGTACACCCTCTGATTTTTTTTACGATTACAACACTGCAAACCAGATCAATGTTTGTCATAATTTTACGAACCGGAATATTGTTCCGATTTGCTCTGCACATTACAAGCCTAGGTTTGCTGTCGCGAAAAATTAACAATTTCAAAATATTCGTATTTAAAATTTAAGAAAAATAGGAAATAAAACGACTTATACACATCCGATTAACAAGCAGTTATGTCAAAAGAAAAGAGAATTTTTTAAAGAATTAAATAAAACTGACGCCGGAAGGAAATACTGTTAATAACTTAAATAACAATTAGAAAATAGCGATACAATAGAAGTCCATGATAAGAAGCATGGATAATAGCACACTAAGAAACTGTTTAAAATACTTGATATTTATATATAGAAACTGGTTTAATGGCCATGAAAAGATAATTTAAATTTAAAAATACATTCGAACGCACAGCTGAATTCAAGAGGAGGGGGATTCCCCCCGAAAGGGGGATGCTTTTATGCTTTTTAATAAGCAATTTCCACACTATATCTCTAAAATGTCCCCCCCCCCCTTCAGAGCCGCAGAAATTAATTCCGGAGAAAAATATCTGAATTCAACACTGCTCGATCGGCGTGATCAAGAAAAAAGGCAAATATTAATTAAAACGATATCTTAGAAATTCCCCTTAAAGTTGAGAAAAATTCATTTAAAAATTAAAATTTTCAATAATGCCTTAACATGGACCAAAACCAAACTATTTAAAAAATGTAAGCATTCCTCAGTAAATAAACATAATTTTTTAATTTATTAAAATTTCTGTACGAAATAAGTTGTAGTTTGTACAGAGAAAATACAAAAATATCCGAATCACATTTGAATAATTAAAATAATAAATACCTTTATATCTGGGTTCTTTACTTGAACGCTAATCCAATGGCGCTGCTTCATGGAATTCAATAAAGAAGTGTTGTAATTTTGTCTTTGTAAAATTTCCGCGCATGCGCGTTTATATCTGTTCTCCTTCCAACAAAAGGAATTTTTCGCTTACGTCGTTATTTTATGACAGTGTTGTATCAGGTTTAGAGCAAAGTTGCGTTGCAAGAAAGCGATTGATTATATTCCGTCTACCTAGTAATGTCCTTGCGGCAATATTATTACTTCAAATTTTTCGTGACAAGAAAATATCAAGAAAAAATTAATCTTGCTGCAATTGTTCATGCTATCTGGGATAGAAACGTTGCATTTTTCCCTCAATTTTTTTCAAAAATAATTTTTTTCTCATTAAAGAATAAAAATACAATTACTAACTTACGTCAATCTGTTACTTATCATTCATTCCTAATTATAAATAATTTTTAATATAGTCTTTGCATTCTTAAGGCTAATAACCAAAATTGAAACTTCAAGCATGTAGCCAAAACCACGATTTTGCATCCACTTTTAATATAAATTTTAATACTTAAATAAACAATCCTAAAATCTATTATTTTACATTTACTCATAAATAGATATGATCTACTTACAAAATGATTTTCGTTAAAATCTGTGACATGTCTGCCACAGGTGATTTGCTCATTTTGTATGGAATGACCCCTATGTTATAATAGTTCAAGTCATGAGACTGTCACAAACAATTATGCTTTTCATATGCGCAGCCATTTTTAATCAAAATTATTTTTTCGAATAAAACTACATAAAAGTTGCCATGATCGCAATGAATTTTTGATACTTTTATGTTAGCCGGGTAAAAATCTCGCCAATAGCATTTTTTAACTCACCAGTTAGCATTTTTACTTTCTTCTATCTTCAATAGAAGAAAGTATTGTTCTCGAAATTTTTTTCGACTTCCGGTTTTCGACGGATTTACATGTTTTAGTGGTCAGAGATCCCAAAAAACATGTTTATAGAAAATGTCTGTCTGTCCGTGTGTCCATGTGTCCGTCTGTCTGTCGCCATTGTACCATCAAAAAGTGTATGAAATTATGCATAGAATCGAACCAAATTTTTATTTTAAATTTTTGACGATGGCAAGCAGATCCTCTCTGAATTTGGAAAAAATCGCCGGTAGGGGGCGCTGTAATAGCTATTTTTGTGCGATTTTGAATATTGTACCATCCAAAAGTATATGAAGTTATGCATAGAATTGAACCAAATTTTTATTTTATTTTTTTGGATATGGCAGGTACGTCCTCCCTGAATTTGGAAAAAAATCGCCGGTAGGGGGCGCTGTAATAGCGATTTTTGTGCGATTTTGAATATTGAACCATCCAAAAGTGTATGAAGTTATGCATAGAATTGAACCAAATTTTTATTTTAAGTTTTTGCCAATGGCAGGTAGGTCCTCCCTGAATTTGGAAAAGATTCGCCGGTAGGGGGCGCTGTAACAGCGTTTTTTGTGCGATTTTGAATATTGTACCATCCAAAAGTGTATGAAGTTACGCATAGAATTGAACCAAATTTTTATTTTAAGTTTTTGGCTTTGGCAAACAGATCCTCCCTAAATTTGGAAAAAATTCGCCGCTAGGGGGCGCTGTAATAGCGATTTTGCACATTGTACCATCGAAAAGTGTATGAAGTTATGCATAGAATTGAACCAAATTTTTATTTTAAGTTCTTGTCTATGGCAACCAGGTCCTTCCTTAATTTGGAAAAAATTCGCCGGTAGGGGGCGCTTTAATAGCGATTTTTGTGCCATTTTGAATATTGTGCCATCGAAAAGTGTATGAAGTTATGCATAGAACTGAGCCAAATTTTTTGTGTTTCTTTTTGGTCATGGCATGAAGGTCCTCCCTGAATTTGGAAAAATTCCACTGGAAGGGCGCGCTATAATTACGATGTATGTACCATTTTCTTTATTGTACAATCGAAAAGTGCATAAAATTATGCATACAATTCAACCAAATTTTTTTGTGCATGTTTTTTGGCTTTGGCCAACAGGTCCTCCTTGAATTTGGAAATATCGCGCGGTAATGGGGCTCTGTGATAGCCAGTGGTGTAGTCGTAAAAAGAACAGAGGCTATACGCTCTAAGCAGAGGGTATACGCTGAAGGCAGAGCGTATACCCTAGAGTGTATATACTATAGCTTTCTTGAGAAACAGAGGGTATACGGTGTTCCTTAAAAAAATCCAGAGGGTATACGGCGTATACCCCCGTATACCCTCCACTACACCCCTGGTGATAGCAATTTTTGTATACTTTTCTTGATTTTTCGTAGTTCTATTATCCATCGGCGGCTCGTGCAAAGGCGGGAACTCACTTCCTGCTAAGCCGGCTATTCGAAAACATCTGATAACAACAGAATAAGGAAAAACTATTAATTTTAACAAATATCATGATATAGATTAACTCGTTTTTAGTTCATTTAATTGACTGAAGCAGGAATTTAAGATGAAAATCAAAGTTGGTATAGTAATGAACTAATAATATTGAAGTATTAACATGTGTAACTAGTTTTTGAAATATTAAGATGTATAAGATAGAAGAAAGTTTTGGGATTGGCACATCCAACTAGTTTATTTCTCGCGTGATAAATTAAAACAATGCTTTGATATATTATTTTATTTCTAATTGCTAACTAGTTGGATGTGCCAATCCCAAAACTTTCTTCTATCTTATACATCTTAATATTTCAAAACCCAGTTACACATGTTAATACTTCAATATTATTAGTTCAATACTATACCAACTTTGATTTTCATCTTAAATTTCCGCTCAAGTCAATTAAACGAACAAAAACGAGTTAATCTATATCATGATATTTGTTAAAATTATTAATTTTTCCTTATTTTGTTGTTATTAGCTGTTTGCGAATAGCCGGCTTAGCAGGAAGCGAGTTCCCGCCGCTGCATGAGCCGCCGATGCACAATAGAACTACGAAAAATCAAGAAAAGTGTACAAAAATCGCTAGCACAGAGCCCTTTTACCGCGCAATATTTCCAAATTCTAGGAGGACCTGTTGGCCAAAGCCAAAAACAAGCACAAAAATTTTGGTTCAATTGTATGCATAATTTTATACGTTGTTCGATGGTACAATAATGAAAATGGCACAGAGATCGGAAATATAGCGCCCCCTTCTGGCGGATTTTTTTCAAGTCCAGGGAGGACTTGTTTGCCATAGCCAGAAACATGCACACAAAATTTGGTTCAATTATATGGATAACTTCATACACTTTTCGCTGGTACAATAATGAAAATGGTACAGACATCGCAATTATAGTGACCCCTACCGGCAGAATTTTTCCAAATTCAGGGAGGACCTTCGTGACATGACCAAAAACAAACACATAAAATTTGGTTCAATTCTATGCATAACTTCATACACTTTTCGACGGTACAATATTCAAAATGGCACAAAAATTGCACAAAAATCGCTATTACAGCGCCCTCTAAGGGCGATTTTTTTATAAATTAAGGAAGGACCTCCTTTCCATAGCCAAGAGCTTAAAAAATTTTTTTGGTTCGATTCTATGCATAACTTCATACACTTTTCGATGGTACAATATTCAAAATCGCACAAAAATCGCTATTGCAGCGCCCCCTAACGGCGAATTTTTTTGCAAATTCAGGGAGGACCTGCTTGCCATATCCAAAAACTTAAAATAAAAATTTGGTTTAATTCTATGCATAACTTCATACACTTTTGGACGGTACAGCATTCAAAATCGCACAAAAATCGCTATTACAGCGCCCCCTACTGGTGAATTTTTTCCAAATTCAGGGAGGACCAGCTTGTCATAGCCAAAAACTTAAAATAAAAATTTGGTTCATTTCTATGCATAACTTTATACACTTTTGGATGGTACAATATTCAAAATCGCACAAAAATCGCATTTACAGCGCCCCCTACCGGCGAATTTTTTCCACATTCAGGGAGGACCTGCTTGCCATATCCAAAAACTTAAAATAAAAATTTGGTTCAATTCCATGCATAACTCCATACACTTTTGGATGGTACAATATTCAAAATCGCACAAAAATTGCTATATCAGCGCCCCCTACCGGCGAATTTTTTCCAAATTCAGGGAGGACCTGCTTGCCATATCCAAAAACTTAATATAAAAATTTGGTTCAATTCCATGCATAACTCCATACACTTTTGGATGGTAAAATATTCAAAATCGCACAAAAATTGCTATATCAGCGCCCCCTACCGGCGAATTTTTTCCAAATTCCAGGAGGACCTGCTTGCCATAGCCAAAAACTTAAAATAAAATTTTGGTTTAATTCTATGTATAACTTCATACACTTTTTGATGGTACAAAGGCGACAGACAGACGGACAGACGGACAGACGGACGGACGGACAGACGGACAGACGGACACACAGACAGACAGACATTTTCTATAAACATGTTTTTTGGAATCTCTGACCCCTAAAACATGTAAATCCGTCGAAAACCGGAAGTCGAAAAAAATTTCGATTACAATACTTTCTTCTACTGAAGATAGAAGAAAGTAAAAAGGTGTAAGATTAAATTTTAAAAACAGTAAAATAGTTTTACTGGACTGTTGACATGTTTCAATTCTTCCCGTAATGCTTTGATGTTTAAATTAAATGTCATGGTTCACGATATAATTTTTACTTTCTTCTATCTTTACAAGAAGAAAGTATTGGATTCTTGAAAATTTTCGACTTTCGGTTTTCGACGGATTTACACGTTTTAGGGGTCAGAGAACCCGAAAAACATGTTTTTACAAAATGTCTGTCTGTGAGTCTGTGAATCTGTTAGTCTGTGAGTCTGTCTGTCTGTCTGTCTGTATGTGACACAAATTTTGTGGGCGCTCTACCTCAAGAACTAATGCACGGAATTCAATAAAAATTGATATTCAGTTAGTCCCTGATATAAATTGGTGCTGATTAGTTTTTGGTGTAAATCGCTCAGCAGGTGGCGCTGCTATGCAACCTTTTTCACGATTTCCGCAGTAGCTCAAACTCCAGAACTAATGCACGGATTTTCATCAAACTTCAGATTCAGTTAGTCCTTGACACGAATTGTTGTTTTGTACATTTTGGTGTAAATCGCTCAACAGGTGGCGCTGCTATGCTGCACTTTTCAGAATTTCCATTATAGCTGTATCTCAAGAACTAATGCAACAATTTTCAGCAAACTTCAGAATCAGTTAATCCTTGATATGAATTGACATTTTATATATTTTGGTGTAAATAGCTCAACAGGTGGCACTGCTATACAGCATTTTTCATGATTTCTGCAATAGCTCTCTCTCAAGAACTAATGGATACATTTTCATCAAACTTCAGATTCAGTTACTCTTTGACATGAAATGATGCTGACTACGTGTTGGTGAATATCGTCCAATAGGTGGCGTTGCTGTGCTGCATTTTGCACTATTTCCTCAATAGCTCTATCTAAAGAACTAATGCACGAATTTTCATCAAACTTCAGATTCAAGTACACCTTGATAAATGTTGATGCTGATTATGTAGTTGTGTAAATTGCTCAACAGGTGGTACTGTTATGCTGCGTTTTTCATGATTTGCGCAATAGCTCTATCTGAAGAACTAATGTACGGATTTTTCCCAAACTTCATATTCAGTTAGACATTGACATAAGTTGATGATAATTAAGTTCTAGTGTAAATCACCCAATAGGTGGCGCTGCTATGCTGCATTTTTATGGATTTACGCGATTTCAGGGACAGTAATATGTCAAGAACTAATGCACGGAATTTCATCTTTTTAGAATCCTCATGATGAGCATAGATGCACTGTGATAATGAATTTTGAAGTATTGACAAGTATGAGATAGAAGAAAGTTTTGTGATGGCCACAACATACTAGTTTCTTTTCTTTTCTTTCTTTTTTTTTAGAAATAAGTAAAAGTCATGAGTTTTAAATGTTTCAGTTTTAATGTAAAGTTACGTATTTTAAGTAAAATGAGTGAAAGAATTATATTTTAAGTGAAATTAATAAAATACGAAAAATTGCGATAGGAACAATGGTTGGCGATTTATCACCTGCGTCCGACTAACATAAATATACCGAGTTCTTGGTTTCTCTATCAGAAGCTTCCGATTTGGCGAAGGACTGAACAAGTAAATTAAATCTATAATAATAAGGAAAGAAGTTTGTGTGTGAGTGAGTGTGTCGACGGTGTTCTGAAGAGACCGCTGCACGTAGAGCTACAAAATTTCGGGGGAAAGGTACGTCTATATATGAAGTTTTGCACCTCGAAGGCCGATTTTCGATTTTTTGATTAGATTTTTATTTAATTTTTTATCCGATTTTTAGCACTTTTTTAAGTTTCGAGGCGATTTTTTCCACATTAGTGAAAAGAATACGGTTTCTTTCTTTTAACCCAATATAGTGAATTTTGTTCTCTTTTCAAAAAAGTTTATACGGAATTCGTACAGCGATTTTTTTATACGATTATTGAACAGCAGTTAATGCATCTTCATACCTATAAGGGTGTTACCGCATGGGGGACACAGTTCTGTCGCCAAATACCGCCATGTTTGTCGCCAACTTGGCGATATATCGCCAAATTTGGTGACCAAATTTAGTCGCCAAAAGTGACGCCAACTTGACGATATCTCTAATATTTCGCCAAATTCCCATAGACTTCCAATGTAAAACAATAAGGATTACTTGCTAGGAGAACATCAACAAATTGAGATACTTTAATGCAACAAAAACTAATATTAACTTAAGGGATTATATTAATCGTATTTAAGGTAATCCAAGTGAATTAAATTATGAATAAAAGTAACATCAAACAATGCTTAGCATGCTTTCCCAAACATAAATTTTAAGAGAACCCGCAGCTCGAAGGAATTAGATTTGAAACTTTTATCCAATTATAGTCAATTTTGACTTTCGTTATTTTTGACCTTTTTGAGATTTTTAATTCGATTTTTACGTTTCTTCGCTATCTGCTGCAATTTTTTTGACATTCTGTTTTTGACCTAAAGTACATTCTGCTCTCATTTCAATAACGTTTATTCGGACTTCGTATAGCAATTTTTTGAATTTCGGGAATTTTGTATGTGATTTTTAGCGTATTTTAGTGATTTGCTACCATTTTACCACATTAGTGAAAGGAATCAACTTGCAATCTTCGAACACAATATATATTTTTTTTTTTTTCTCTTTTCGAAATTTGTGCAGCGATTTAAAATTTTCTCGCGATATCTTATTGTGATTTCCAGAACTTTTTCGCAATTCCTGCTGTTTTTTGACGTAAGTTCGCCGGGCAAGTTCGCTAGTTATGAATAAAAGTAACGTGATACAATGCTTAGCATTACATTTTAAGGAGAACAAATTGGTCGCCAAGGGCGGCTAGTACACAAAATAGTTACTGCCCAATTCGTTCCATTTCAGTATACCGTATTTTATTTGCCTTTTGAATAGCTACTTCGAATTTTTTTTAACTTAAAACTGATTTTTTTCCCAAAATTAAAAAAAAATATATGTAACAGCAGGATCTAAAATTTTTAATACTTGTTGTGGTTGTATCATCTCTGAAAATACGTGACAAATAAGCATATAAAGATGTTTTTAATTTCACTATGAGTACTAATTTCGGCACAGATGTCATATTGGCGCGATTTTTTTCTTACTCCAATGTCATATACGCAACGGGTACTTAACTGGCGCCAAAGCGTCGTTATTTTGCTTGATATGGTAACCCGGATGATGTTGTTTATGCTGTTAATGTTTTCGCCAAATTGGCGTCGGAAAAAAATCGCGCCAATATGTATGACATCTGTGCCCTAATTTCACTATTTTAATTTCACTTATTAGTTCCATGATAAAACACTATACAAAAATAAAAACACATGGGTTTTAATCAATACATATTTATTTCTTAAAATTAATGTGATACATTGTTGAATTGCAGGTCATCGATTGGTGTTTAACTTAGAAAATGGATTGTTTCTGTTATTCAGACAAAGGGGCACGATGTCCACTTGGCTGGAAACTTCTTGAAGTACACCTTATTGTGGAGGTCGTAAACAAAGAATTCGCCGCTAGTGTTTTTCCAGCTGTAACTCACCCTGGTGACTGGTATCACACGAAGAGAGTGCCTCTGGAAAACAATAAATAAATGCGTATAACTTTTAGCGTTAAGATATTTGTACAAATATAAAAGACAGTTGAATCAGTCAATTCATAAACTGTGTGCCCAATTCGTCTCGAAATGCGCTACATTTTTCTCGTAAACGTGTCTTCCCTATACTACAACTTCAATTTTAAATGTTTACCCCGCAATTAACTATAACTTCTACGATTGGAAATGTACTTCAACTTTCGCTTCTAGAACAGATTTGTCTAGAATCATGGAGGAAAGAGATAGATGGAGATGCAGTATGCAATAAAAAAGGTTTGTAACATGATGCGCGTTATCGCTCAAATTTTCATGCCCTCATTCGGCCCAAACGAAACAAGCATGAGGAACAGGGACCGAATTCTTTTACATCTCTCGTGCATTTTTTTCTTTAACTGAAAATGATCCGCTCACATTTAAGCATTCTAAAGTAGCATTTCATTGTATTATGAATTTAAAACTGTATTACTGAAAGCTTTCTTTTTTTTTGCGAAAGCACGTGATCGTGTTTGGGCCGACTGTAGCGGATTTTAGGGTTACATTTTTGGTGTCACCTCAAGCCACTAAACTTCATCTCTATTCTTTCTCTTTACTCTATGGTCTAAAATACGTTGAACGCATTTTTTCGCAATCGCATCAGTGCTGTACTCCTTATTTCCTGCATTTTCTATTTTAAGTGTGTTAATTATCGCAAAGTTATGTATTTACAAATTAATATGAGATTTTTCTAAATAGTTTGTTAATTTATACTTTGTTAAGTTTAACTCGACCAGTATTCAGCGTCGGGGCTTAATTTCTAACAAAAAAAGTGCTAACATTCTGCAGTAATATCAACCAAAGTGCACACCCCATCGACCCACCCTCGTAATTTCTAGTCGCATATTTATATTTCATACATTATTTGCAAAGTTTAAAGCAAATTCGTCATCAGCAAAAGGAAATTTTTAATATATTTTACTATATCTATATGCATTTATATATAACAAGGGGATAAACCCACGCTTCCCGGGTTTTTGAATACAGGTGAGTATTTCTGACGTTAACATCATTTTTTCTCAGCAGATACTAAAGGCACAGCGATGAATGAGGTATTTTTCGAAAGGTTCCGCAAACGACTATTGACGTAGTAAACTTATACAGTCGAACTTCCCTTTAACGAAGTCTTAACCCTTAAATGCCGGGTGTTGCTGTTCGGCAACATACCCAATTTAGGCTCTGAAATACTATTAGAATAATATTGAAGCTATAATGCCGAATGTTGCCAATAAAATACATTCTGAAAATATCATTAAATCGATTTTAAACATGTAGATGGCAACACTTGTGCTGTTTAAGAATAAAGATAGATTTATTTTTTCAATTGTTGCTACTTGTTCTTTTTGTTTTGTTTGGAAGCTTACGAGATACCCTATTTTGTTCCGCAGTGAGCAAGTAAACTTTATTTCTTATTATAGTTCCTAAAATTCTTGTGTGTTTAATATTACAGAATTTTACCAAGGAAAATTATTTTTTCAATTAAAGACCAGTATTTCCGATTAGTAACAAACTGTTTTTTAGCCGTAAACCATACTTAAAACAAAATATGATTTTTTTAAGTATTTTTCTCATGATTTATTTAAAAAATGAAAGCCGAAAAACATTATTACAATGATTTTTGAAAAATCAGGCATTTAAGGGTTAATTTATCAAAGTTTTCTACTTAACGAAATTTTCCACTGAACCTTGAGTTTGAACACCATTAGCATGCAAATTAATCTCCATATTACGAAAAATATTCTATATAACGAAGTTTATTCCCCTTTCGTGCGTGTTCAACAATTAAGAGGGGAGGCTGCTGTTGCGATGGATGTATGAATTTATATCAGCGGATTGTATTAAAATGAAATTATTTATTTATTTAATCCTTTCCATTCGAAAGAAGAAATGCTAAAAGTCTTTTATACAATAAGAAAGACATTCCAGTTTCATGAAAATGTTGCAGAAGAATTCTTCGGATACTTAGAAAAAGAAAAAAAATTTTATGAACAGTGTATTTTTTTATAAGAAATCTGTATGAAATAATATTACAGATTTTATTAAAGTTGAGGATTTGAAATACTCAGAAAAAAGTACGTTACGGTACAGTTTTTGTTTACTTCTCTTCATTATGTGCTTTTTTAGACATTATTCTAATTAAATTTTTCCTATATTTCAATATTGCATAAAAAAAGTTACTGCCCGAATATAGTTCCATTTCAAGTGTATTTTTCTTTTTTACACGACTGCCAAGAAGGGTTATATGTTTCACGCGTATCTGAGTAAGTAGATTTCTTTATACCCTTGAAACAACCCAACGGCTGGATGGATTTTAACGAATGAGGTCTCTATCGATTCGTCTTAACCGGCCGATTTTTATAAGCTAGGTTTTGTTTTTATCAATTCAAAATGGCGACCGTAAAATACAAAATGGCGGTAGACACGAAATTTTTTTTTACGGACCCTATTGTGGGACATATCATTGGATAGGTCTTTCAAAATGAAGGCGATGTTTCATTGACTATTTTGAGTCAGAAGCTCCGTTTAAATATTACAAAACCTGGAAGTTGTGTAGGTAGGATCGCTAGCTTTACTGCAACTCTAACCTTCATAGACATCTTTAGGCTTCATCAAAACAGTGTTTATAGATAGGAACTGACAATTAAACACAACTTAAAAGTCATCAATACAAGAAATGAAAAAAATAGGTAAGTAATAATAAAAAATAGTTTCACATTGATGAGAAATAATTAATTAGTTCGCTTTTTACGCAGTCGGGTTTTTTGATTTTTTAAGTTTAATTTTTACTTGTATGCATGTGTATTTTATTATACAAATTTCATGAATTTGAGTTGATTTCTGTTTAGCGAATTTTCTTCATAACGAAGTGTTTAAGTGCAACGAAGAGACTTCGTTAAATAGAAGTTTCACTATCTATCGTCAAAACACGTTCTTTGATAAGAAGAATTGCAGTTAATGAAAAATTAATGTGAAAACGTATCAGCAAATAATCTCAAAGATTGGGGCGAGAAAACTCCGCACGGATCTACTGTCTTTTTTTTGCTGTTGTTATATAACGCTAATAGATTTTTTACATGAAATATATTTTATAAAAATGCCCACTAAAAATATCAAAAATCATATTTAGGAAAAAAAAATAGCGATAATGAGTTCAAATAAAGTTTTCAAACGTATTAAAAGCAATATTTTCATATTGGCCTATGAGAAGTTAACAACCGAAGAAATCTTGGCAAAGATCTATTGGCAATCAGCCTTTTTGATTATGCTCATTTCAGTGGTTTAAGCATGAAATTGGATTACACATCTTAAATTAACGTTTTATTTATATTTTATTGGTTGATAAATGTTTTAATTTCGTTACACTCTAAATAAAAATGAGTGACTATTCACTCCGGAGGAGTGAATACTCACTCTATCGCAGAGCCTAACCTCTTTAGAGTCACTATTCAATCTGAGCAAAAGTGGAATTGTTAACTCTCTGAAAGAGACACACTCCTGGGAAGTGAATATTCACTCTGGTGAATAATCACTCTTTGGGAGGAGTGACTATTCACTGTAGCAAAAGGAGTGCATTTTTTTACTCATGCTAGGAGTAAACCTTAACCCTTTAGGGACGAGCGATACGCATACGTACTACGCTAATGTGCTCAGAAACCTGGATTATTCCCACCAGTTATTTTTTATTGTAAAGTTTGCCTTGTTTTAATTAAGGCATTTTCCCGATTAAATTAGGGTAAAATTTCTGTTTTGAAAAACCGGTGATAAAACATTAAAAATTCTAAAAAAGACGTTCGTCGCGAAGGGGTTAAGTCTACACACTTCATTTTCAATACCAAACACGTCATAGTAAACATCTCGTGGCAATCTGATTAGATTTGCGTGAGTTAACACACGGATAGGCGGCAGGCAAACAAACCGAATACATACACAATTTTCAACTATGTTTTAAAGTTTTAAAAGAAAAAATTGTGTTGGGTAGCTTATTTGTTTAGTAAAATTTACAACTAGAGACTTTATTGTGAACTGCAGATGCAAAATAATTAACATTATAAAAAAGTATCCTCACCTGACTTAGAATATACGGGAAAGCTCCTTGATGTTTTCTTAACAGCTCTTTAGATATCGACGTCACGAACGGATGCGTCAAGGGGCGAAGCTGAAAGAGACACAATACTTTAAATGCGACGTAACATGAAATAACAGTGGAAAGTTCCATAAGCGGGTATGTCACAATTGGCATCATACAGTAGCGCTCAAAAGTATTTTCACATAGATAATAATTCCGTTAATTGAAAATAATAATAAAATACAAAAATCAGTCATTTATTTTATTTAACCATATTCAATGTTTTAGAGAATTTTAATAAATTAACAATAAATATTAATAATATTAATAAAATTATATATATACTATATATATATATATATATATATATATCCATATACTATATATATATTTATTTATATCTGAATTTTGTCATGCTGTAACTCTCGAATTTTTTAACCGATTTGGATGAAAATTTTCATATGCATAGTACATACTAATGCCTCAATCGAGTTCGTTGGCCAGCTTCATCCGCCATCTTGTTTCAAAACAGCGGCCATTTGAATTTTGTGAACACGTTTGGAAATTTTTAGGTTTCCTAACTTTCTCTTTAAAATGACCTATGTTGTTAACTCTTTAAAATATCTTTTAATGTTTCTAACATTCTGTTTAAAATGATGCATAAGAGTTTGCATTTTGTGAAACGTAACACTTTCTATAAGTATACAATGTTAGAAAACATAAAAAAAATTTCAAAAATTCCAATGGCCGCCATTTTGAAATAAGATGGCGGATGAAGCTGGCCAACGAACTTGGTCGAGACATTAATATCTTCTGTGAATATGAAAAATTTCATACAAATTGGTTCAAAAATTCGAGAGTTCAGTATGACAAAATTCAGATATAAATATATATACATATATGGATATATATATATATAATTTTATTAATATTATTAATATTTATTGTTAATTTATTAAAATTCTCTAAAACATTGAATGTGGTTAAATAAAATAAATGATTGATTTTTGTGTTTTATTATTCTTTTCAAGTAAGTGAATTATTATCTTTGTCAAAATACTCCCAGGTAGCACTTGACGTTGTTATAGCGTTGAAAATAAGTCGGAACTGTTGAAAATTGGTTTCGTTATTTTATGTCCGTTGAAAAAAAGTACTTTATTTCGCAATATTTTAGACTAAAGAATTTGGAAATTTATTCCGTGATAGAAGACACTTTTAAAAGACGTTGTTTTATAGTTAAGATATTTCGGTTATATCTTCGTCGTTTTAAAATAGGTTTTTTAACCGTTTTCTATTTCCCTGTAGTTCAGTGAAAATTTTCAATTTTCCAACGATTTACTAGGTATTTTTCCAAAGGGAAAAATCCGTTGAAACAACGTCGGATCTCCTCAACTCATTTCAGAATACGCTGCGCGACCTGAATATCTTTCGATTCGCCAACCTCCCAACCAATCCACCTTCTCAGAAGCAAAACAAGACGAAGACGAAATTTATCCGCCATTGCTTAAACCTAATACACGCACGCTGTTTTTAGCTGAGTTTGGATAAGCCAAAAGCCATTGGATTGGTGATTTGGATAAATCACCTTTATCTCTAGAAAAGTAAGTTAAGACAGATCATTTTATAATTTTTTTAAATGTTTCTATCATTAAGTTTTTTTTTTGTCTCATTTTATTATGTTATCATTTACGGAAGGTAGGTAAAATGATTTGGTGTTTTTAATAAATAAGATACATCGTTTTAATGATATGTTCTATACAATTCAGAACTTTGAATGTTTTTAAAAAGCAGCATTATTTTAAAAGTTCTGAAGATATAAAAAGTAAACAAATTAAAAATAATTATAACCGTTTCTTCAACCCTATTATCACTGCTTGTGATATCAAATTTGTTTATGTTTAAAATGATTGCTGCTTTCTATAATAATTCTTATATTAACAGCATAAAGTTGTTTAATGTGAATTAAATTATATTTTGTAATTTTACTGCTAAATAGCGTGAGTGCACTAGTAATGCTGGGTTCGATCTATGTAATGTTTCGGGCCTATTCAAGGCCCTTTCACAAAAATCCATTTAAAACAGGCTCCTTCACCATATTCCTGTTAATAAAACAAGCCCTTTCACAAAATTCCATTTCATAAAAATATACTTTTCATTGATTATTTTTATTAAAATGTTTAATATTTAAACAAAATATGCTCACCAGAAACCCACTTTAGCAGAAGGATTTACAAAAGTTATTATGAATAAACAAAACATTCACAAATTGAAAAAAGTAACGAAAAGATAAAAAAGCAGGATGAGCATATCCTTGAGCATATAATAAAACTATCTGCCCTAGCTTTTTGTTTCAAGTCTTTTTCCAGAATTATTAGAAAACAGAATTCATATCTTTTTTTCATAGATGTACAATGCTGTTTTATTATTATTATAAACTTAAAAAAAAAAAGTCTTGTTACTTAATTTTGGTACTTTTCGGTTAGCCGGGCTCCAGTGTTATATATACACATTAGTACATACAGGGGTCTGTCCAGATTTTTCTCTCAGGGTCCTGTTTTTGTGAAATTGTGAAGAACTTTTTAACATTTGTGAAAAATCTAGTCCTAGTTTTGTGAATTTAAAATTATCGTGATTTTCAGGTTCTCATTTATATGTTTTTAAGAAGATATATGTATGTAAAATACCTATATTTTCTTTATATATGTAAAAGTGACAGGCTAGATTTTAGTTTTAAGCTGAAAATTTTTTTAAAAGGTCTATTTTTAAGAACTTTTTTTTTGTGAAGGGTCCCTTTTTAAGGTGAAAAGTTTTGTGAAGGGTCCTGTTTTGATATGAAAATTTTTTTGAAGGGTCCTGTTTTGAAATGAAAAATTTTGTCAAGGGTCCTTTAAGGACCCAATTTCTTCTTAAACAGGTCCCTGACATATGTATATATATATATATGTATATACAATATTTATACACATATATGTGTATACCTATATATATGTATATGTCTAATCTATATGTGTGTGTTATAGGTCAAAATTAACATTTTTACCTGCTGGCCACTGGCCAGTACACCGATTTTTTTCTCTGGCCAGTAACAAAGTTATGCACGCTCCATACAAAATTGTGTTTTTTCTAACTATCAACATTGTAATTTACTTATATATAGTTACTTACATTTCGATATGATTACACTCACTTGAAAAATTTTATTTTTACTGTTAATTGCAATAAAATAAATTCACAGGAAATTTTCAGAAAGGTTACAGTTTTGAGGGGGACACCCCCCCCCCCCTCTTGGCACTAATTAATATGCATTCTTCTGCGACCATTTAACGAATTTCGCAATCTTTTGACGAAATTCACGTTTCTCGTGACCTTTTGCAAAATCTTTTCACGAAATTTGCACTTTTACGGATATATATATATGTATTAATTACTACCATTATTATATATGTATTAATTACTACCATTAGGACGTTTTCTGCCGAAATTCGGTTTCAGTTTCGGTCAATCCTTAGTTATGTTATACACAGAGAGATTAATGTAACTGCAACTGAAATAATTCAAGAGCTTTGTAAAAAAAAAAAAAAAAATACATTTTATAGTAAAGGCAGGGGCCCTTTCCAAGACTAGAGGCAGTGCCTTTACAAGAATTAACTGTGATGCCAGAAAGAGATTAATTTTTCTTTTAGTTTATGAATTCACATAAAATTCTGACTGATGAGTAAAATTTAAATGAACTAACCCAAAAATTTGCATAAAATTAATTATTGAATCGGTTATTTCAAAAAACACATAAGTCAAGTTTTTTTCCAAACATGAACCGGGAAAATTTTTATGTTAATCATCTTTTTATTATTCATAAATTATATTCAATATCTATAAAGTCGAAATAATCAGCCCAAAAAAATCCATAAAAATTTTAATTTGTTTACTTGTGAATAAATAATAAAGGTTTTTTTTTTTCTCTCTCTGAAAAGCTCTGATTCAGTGACTCATGTGGTTTTTGAAATGACCTATTCAATTCATCTCGTCTAGGCTATTTTGGATATTTTTCTTTAAACTACAACATTTCTGACAGTCAGATAGATATAAATAGGAAATTCTGTAAATGTTTTTAGGATCTGGTTAAGTATTTAATTTCTATATATTCAAAATTAATTTTTTTAAATTATTAATTTAATTAAATTTTAAATATAATAATTTTTATTAAAATAAATAACTAATTATTAAATACTGAATTAATTACAGTAATTTGATCATTACTTAGGGTGTCCTTGTAATTTCGTACTGTAATCATAATTAGAGAAATTTTGCCCCTATTAATTTTATTTTGTTTCGCCACCAATGCTCCCCCCCCCCCCCCCCTCAAGATAAAATCCTGGGTGTGCCACTGTTTGAGGCTTAGCACATACAGGCAAATAATGCAATTATGTTTGCATTATGCAAACATAATTGCATTATTTGTCTATTTTCTTTATACTGCCTTTTTTTCAAGTAGATAAAAAAAAACAAATACTGAAAATATAATCCTTTCTGAATTCAAATTTGATAAAAATTGAATATACAGAAGTATTACATTTTGATTTTTGTTCTTGGTTATTTAATGTGTAAAAGAGGCTGATTTGAATTTGATCCACACATGCTGTAATAACTGTTTAATTAAATGTTTTGCATGTTGCAGTGTTGTTAAATGTTGTTTGTGGATTTTGATACACACATTCAAAAATAAGGTTCACCATCCGTGATCTTAAAACTCACTCGTCTGTTCAAAAAATGCACTTGCTGCTGTCAAGTAATTTTATGCAGTTCCCAATTCTTACCTATGTTCTGTGTTCATAATTTTATAATTCATCACAATCACTTTTCTTTTCAGATGCTGTTGGGGCTAAATTAGAAGAATCCTTTGATGAAAAGATAGTAGAACACTGCATTAATTATTCTTAAAATATGACCTATTAAAAATATATATATTCTGAAACTGAAATCTATTTTCTTGTAACTTTTTTCTTTATTTTTTAAATAAATGTTGATAGAAACTATGTTGTCTTTTTGTACGTACAGCCGAATAAAATTCTTTAATATTTTTTTAAGTGTAAAATTTTTAATATCATTGAAATATGTAAGTATATTTTCAAATTTCATTTAATTAGCTTTAAAAATATTCATTAGTGCTTTCATTAACACATTCTACTGTGGTATGTTTTTAATTGATACTGAACAAACAACATTGCAATGCAGAAATAATATTCTAAAAAATAAAATTTAATAAATTTGTTTTTTTTTAAGAATTTTTTTTAATTACCTTATAATCATAAAGCTCTTTATATTAATCCTTCCTTGTTAGCTTGAATCTCAAGAGTAATTAATTCATATTAAAAAAAAACCCTATAAAATTTTGGTTTGAGAATTAAAATTACATATTTCAATGATTCAGATAATTCAAAGATCTTTAGTTGCAACGTTTCATTTGTTTATTTGTGCACATACTAAAATAATGTAAATGTACATAATTATAGGTAAGTACACAAAGGTTTTATAAGAGAAAATACATGTTCATGATTTACTTTTTACTCTTTGTAGCTGCTAAAATGGAGATTTTTGTGATTTTTTTTTTTTTTATACATTAATAATCAGAAGAGAAAAAAAAAATAATTAAACGAATATTCAGGTCTTTTCAACGATTTCTACAAAACAATATTTCGTTTTATTGAATAATTTCCAAGTTTCGAGTTTATTGCACTGGATAAAGACGAAACAGTATTGTTTTCGAATGCTAATGCTTTTGAATATAGTGCTTGGATCCAAAATGAGTGTATGTTATGTAAATTATTTATATTTTAAGTATTGTGAGTGACCTCAATACACGAGTTTTCTAAAGTTAAAGTTTTAAAACTTCTTTTTTTTAGATAATATTTTTGGAATTTTGGTTTGCAATAGCCTTACTCTAAGTAAATTTACATGCATGTCTATAAAAATTTTATTATTCTTTTTAGCTCTGCAATTAAAAAAAAAAGGAGAGGTGTTATTTTTTAATGGAATAGGATTCAGTTGTTAATAATGTAAATAAAAAATGTATGTAATTTATTTTTTTAAAGTTGCTAATTTTGGTAAATTATCAATGAAATTTTTATTTTATTTTTTTAATTGCATATTACATTTAAAAATAATCAGATTTTTCTTCTAGAAACCTGCCATCAAAAGATGTGTTTTAAAATTTATTTACTATTTTATTGAAAATTCATTTTTTTTTAATTATGTAAGTGGAATACTACAGTTTTAATTCTTGAAAATTTATAAGATAAAACACTTATCAATTAAATGCTGACATTTAACACTAGAACGCCCGGAAATTTAGCTCACGTTTCATGAAAATATTTCACACCAGAATTTTTATTTAAAATTATTTGACTGATTTATTTCACGTAAATCTGCGTTTTTAAAATTTAACTTATTTTGTGAAAGAATTTCTGGTTCAAATTGACATTTATTCATATGGTCGGAGTCGAATCGACTCCTTCCGGGCGTTCTAGTGTTAATACAATGGGGGCCAGACAGCTCAACATTGGAAGTGTTAAGAAATGTAATTGAGCTTTAATTGAACAACATAACATGAATTTTCTAGTTTTTTTCCTGGTCCTAAGATGTGTCGTCAGAAAGTAATCAGTGTTGTAAAGAGAGCAGTTTTTTTTTGTTGTTGTTGTTAACTAAAATTCTGCACACATGCTTATTTTAGAAGCCTTTTTTTCTCCCTCCTCTTATTTTAAGATATTTTTTATTTGAATTGAGATAGAAAAGCAGTAATTTCTAAAATAATAAGTTTTTGCTACCAACTTACCTAAAATTTGAAACTCATAATTTTTATCATTGCTTTTTTGCCCCTCTTTTCGTGAAAGAGACATGAGAACATAAAGATGGCTGGTAAACTTGCATGTCACTTATTTGGCCAACACTCTTTCCAAATAGTAATCTTTTACAACATTTGAAATTAATTTTACAATGACGATTGTTTTTTGGACTTATTGGTTGCTTAAATGGGAATAATCTGATCTCTAAGATTGATTTCAGGTATTTCAAGTACAAATGTACCTGTAATAAATTTGAATGTATGTGAAGAAAAAAAAATCATTTTATATAATATCAAAATATTGATACCCATCAAAATTTTTAACCTTTCTTAAAAACTGACACATAAAAACAATCCTAAACAAAGCTGCTATTTTCATGTTGAAAGTGAAGAATATGAAATTTTATTAACTGATTGTTTAAAATGACACATGTAGAAGAAAAAAAGATCATTAACTAATTAGCATGGTTTATAACAAATTTGTGTTGTTTGGAAAAATAAAACTGGTAATAAGTTCTTTATATTAGTTTTGACACGGGATGTTTTGTTAATGCAGGTCTGCTTATTGCAGAAGATATTTTTCAGATTTAATGCTAAATTTATTTTGTTTAGAGTATTAATTAATCATTCATATTTTTTTATTCAAACTGCAATAAAGGCTAATAATAAATACAATTAGCAATTAATAAAAACATGGAAGAAAAATTAGAAAAAAAAAACTATTACTTATGCTACTGAGACTATTACTTATACAGTACTATAATTTTTTTAGAAAGTACAATATTACATCTATAATTAAATGTTATGTCTAGAAAAGAAGAGTGAAACACATATTTAAAAGATGTTTTAAAATCTAGAACTCTACTGAAAAAATGGATATAAAAAAAGTTCTAGAGATATTTTTGACAGCTTTTTCTTTTATACTTAATAATTCAAAAGTTTAAAAAAAAGTGTTATTTTTTTTTAATTTTTTTTTTTACATTTATTTACTAAAAAGAAAAAATATATTCTTAAAAAAATAAATCAGGTTTAGTTAAAAGAAAAAATAGTATGGGAAAAACCAAGCTTAATAAAAATAAATTAATCTGTCTTTCTATGGAACAGAAAATTGTTAAAAACTTTTTACAACAGGTTAGAAAAAAATAATTTTGCTGTTTATAATTATATATATTTTGCTGTTTATAATTATATATATAAGAAAGTTTACCGAAAAAGGTAATTTTATATTAAGGCTGTTTGTCAATTTCCGAATTCCCTTCGCTAACGTTAAGTCTGGGCGTGTGATACGTTTTATATTTAAAATATCTCCTCAGGAAATTAATATTTTAAACCTCTTTTCTGTGTACTCTTCTTAAAGGATGTCTCCCTTTTCCTTAGTAGTCAAAGTATATCAAAAAATATATACTTAATTTTATGTCAAGTGTTAAAACTTTACTCGTAGTTCGTCATCTTTTAACACATAAAATATTAAATTAAGCATAGATTTTAGAAAAACTTTAAGAACTGAGAAAAAAAATAAAACATCTTTTGAGAAGAGTACAAAAAAGAAATAGAAATATTAATTTCTTGAGGAGATGTTTTAATATACGAGTGCATTACACGGCCATAGACTTAACATTAGCCAGGGGAATTCGGAAATTGATTAATAGGCTTAATGTTTCTGATTTTCCCTTATATTAAAACGTTTTTTTCTGGCATTAAAATGCCGTTGTAAAAAGTGCTATTAACAATACAATATTGCGGACTTATTCCTATTTTTAAACGTTTTCTGCGGCATTAAAATGCCGTTGAAAAAGTGGTAAAACTAACGACGGTATTGCAACTTTCATTGACGTTTTAAAAACGGTTGTTATTGCGTTGAAAATGCAGGTACTTTTACCGTTGGAAAATAATCGAATCAACGAGACATATTTTCGAATTTATAACGTTAAAGAATAACGTTTTTCCAACGATGTGTGTTGTCGTTTTTTCAACGATTTAAAAACGAAACTGTGCTACTTGGGACTGTATCTTATTGAAAAAAGTTTGGCGGAAATTTAATTTTATTGTTATAACTTGGTTCGTTTTTCAAACAATTATATAATAAATTGCAAACTAAAATATCTATTCTTTTAAGTTTGCAATATATTGTGGTAATTATTTTGGAAATGTATTTACTCTATGATACGTTATTTGACAGTTTACTGTGGGATGTGAAAAAAAAATTACAATTTTTTAAAACGGATAATAAACGTCTATTTTGTTTATTTGCTTCAGTTACTTTTTGTATAACTTATTTCGGTTTAATTAATTCATTGATTGAATTTAAATGTTTTCCTAAATATTCTGTAAATATGCGAAAATTTCATGATAGATAGCTGCTCTCATCCTCTTGCTACATTTGAAATCACCACTCCATTGTTGACAACATCGCTATTGTTTGATGCCAAGATTGGCGACATATTCACTTATGCAACTTTAGCCAAATAGCATGATAAACCACATTAATTTCAAAGCATTTTAGACTTGAACCATGGCCGACTTCAGTACCGGTCGAGTAAGTTCCTGTTTCTTTATCCCGCCTGGGGAAAAGAGTTCACAGCATCATTTCACATGATAACTAGCGGATCCATCCGGATGAAAAAGCTTTTTTTTTTTGTTTCTTCCCTCCCTACAACGACTTTCTCATCGAATTATATCACATGATCTGACGTAATGAACTCCTTACTAAGCCACCGCTTTCACAAGCAACTGTGTCCTCGGTCGGTACTGTAGTCGGCCGTGCTTAAACTTACAAAAATTGTAAAATGAATTATAAGAGAAAATGGAAAAAAAATTACTCTCTTATCTTTTCAAAGATAATTGGGTTCAGATTTTTATTCTACAGTGTACCGGGTGCTTCAAAGGTCACAAAACTAAAATTCAATACAAGGAAAAGTATAGACCGTAGCACGATATGTTTTCACTGAAATGTACAGGAAGCATTGAATTTTTCTTAAATAACAAAAATTTCATAACCAGATCAATTATATTCCGATCAACAAAAAGCATTTCAATTACTGCAGCAGTATGTACAGCGGCGCGGCACAGAATGATCCATTTGACAAATGCCGTTAAGGGGCTGTACATATATGACGTTATCAACTTTTGGGTCATTTTGGACTCCCTCCCCCTTACGATATCACACGTTATTATCCCTCGAACTCCCCTAACAAAATTTTCAATATCTCGCGATATAATTGCCTTATGGGTAAAGATGAGGTATCGAAATATTCACAATTAAAAAGGCTTTCATTTTTTTTTTTTTTAGATTTTTTGATCAATTTTGGGGTAAATTGTCCTATTAATAAAATAGATAAACATCACTGCTACATAATGACTCTAAACTTACGTTCTGTCCGGTTTCGCTGAAGATGGTTTCTCCAATAGCATCCGTTAACTTCATGCTCGGGAGGGCACAGTCCTTGTGGGATCTTTCATTCACTTTACTCAGCCTGGAGATGGGGGGAAAAAGGTCACATAAGAAAAGGAATTAAATTAAATTATAATTACTTTAAAAAACACCCTTTTATAATAGACCGGGACCCAGCAGCACAGACAATCACCTCATCGAGTTCACGGAAGAAATTCTAGGATTAGTTAAATCTTGATTCGCATATTAAAACGCATTCGGTCTGCCAAGTCCTATCCTGGTGGAAAACACCTGAAAACCTGATTTTAGCGGCTGACTCGTAGGCTTAGCATTGTGTTTTCCTGCACCCAAAGGTATGAAAACACGGAGGATTGGGAGCAGGAAAACTCAATGGTAAACCTACGAGTCAACCGCTAAAATCGGGTTTTCAGTTGTTTTCCACCAAGATAGGACTCGGCAGACCAATTCCATTTTAAGGGTAATGTCAGACCAATGTCTTTTTGCACACTTTTTTCCCTACACAATGCCAATAGCATTGTGTAGTGATGATATGCAGGGAAAAAAGCGTGCAAAAAGACGTTCGTCTGACATTAGCCTAATACGCTAATCGAGTTCTATCTAATCGTGGAATTTCAGCCGTGAACTTGATGACGCAGGAATGTAGTGGAGGGTATACGGTGGTATACGCCATATACATTCTGGATTTTTATAAGGAACTCCGTATGCCCTCTGTTTATCTAATAAAGCTATTGTGTATACTCTATATCATATATCCTCTGAATATAGCGTATGCCCTCTGTCTGCAGAGTATACCCCCTGGTATTATTAGGACTGCAGCGCTGTTGATGAGGATTGATGGTTTGTGCTGCAGCCGCCCGCCTATAATTCAGTTCTAAAAATATTAAAATTTTGTAGTGTCATCAGAAACACGTGTGTGCACATAACTTCTATCATTCTAACTTATCAAGAAGTGAGTGAAAAGTCGATTCTAAGATTTGATCTTTGATTACAAAAACCAATTTCATTTAAATAAAAGAGTCTAAAAACAACTTGAGACCCATGAAGATAAAATTAATATGAAGATAAAGTTATTTATATCCTATGTGTGTTTTCTGATTCTTTGATTGTTACATAAAAGAAAAGGCTACGCTCTGTTCTTTTACAGCAAAATGCAAATCAAAAATGCGGGAGAAAAATATACTGGTAGCCAAAATTGTCATTCTCTGTTATCCACTGTCAATTTTTAAAATGGCATCATTCTACTTATATACCAAAATCGTTTACCATTTTTCACGCACTTCACCAAATTTTCATGCTTTCAATGTGCTTCGCCAAAAAAGGCATCGTTCCACATACATTCCAGAATCGGTCTCACTGTGTCGGCGGTTTTTGTATTGAAATTTACAAAGTTGCACTCTATGGCAGTCATATTTAACATCCAGCCTGCGGGTCGCATGTGGCCTGATGACCTTTTATGTGCAGCTCGGGACAAATAATCATTAATCTCTATCAAATTAATTGAGACGAGCATAAAACGTTTTTAACACCTCTGTTCTTTTATATAGGAGAATTTTCATGGGAAGCAAAATCTGTCCTGATATTTATTATTACTAATTTAAAATTACGTTAAATGCCGCTTCCTTTTTCAAAAGTTCTTTTTACGGGTAGTTCTATTTGTGTTATTATGGTACTTAATCTTCAACACTAATCAAACATTCTTCCAGATTAATTAAATTAGCATCAAACATTTCTATACTTAACACGTTCACCCCGGCGTGCATCACCGGTGAGTCACGCTCAACTCTCCCATCAGGCAACCTGCATCACCGGTGATTCACAATCGAATGCTCCATAGAAGGCATGTACTACACAAGTGTGTCACATTCGACTATGCTATAGACAAGATCAGATTAAATAAGTCAGATTCCTACTGCAGGTGGGTCACACTTGAATATCCGAAAATTCAGTAGTAGAAACAATTCATTATTATAAACTTAAAACATTCACGACGGGAAACGAGAATTCTCGTTTTCATTTTTAAAATATCATTGACTAAGGGCGTGGCTTCTACCTTACAGAACTGCATTTATATAATGTTGTCCATATTTCTTTAGATTGTAAGACATTTTATATTAAATTCGTACATATGTAGTCAACAAAATCATGTCTCTGGGTAATTTGCTCACACTTTACGACATTCACAATCAACTCTGCTTGTTATATTAGAGTTCAATTTAATAAATATGAGAGGGGCGGGTCATTACATACAGTGTTTGAATATCGCACCGCCAGATGAAGCAAAATATGACGTATCACAGCGAATATCGTCGCCGGCGTGAACGTGTTAAAGAAAAAAGATTTTACATTGAGAGGTTTTTTTCCTTTAGAACTTGAAAATGCTGCATTGTTATTGCACTGGTGGAAATTGATTTATGAAAACACGGTTTTATAACAAAAACTTCTATAATATTCATTGAAAATGAATGAAATTTCATGGGATATACATAGTATATATAACAAATGAGTTACAAAAATAAAATTTCACATATAATATTAAATATAAACAAAAAGTCAAAAATTGGATTTTGGTAATATACAAACATGGAAATTGATTTATGAAATATCACATTTCGCTGGCTAATCCGAAGTAATGTGACAAAAATTTGCATAAAACAAGATAACTTGACATGCACAGTAGGCATAAAAAGCGTTATATAGTGGAAGCAATACGTTTCACTCATGCTTTTCACGATGGGTAAACGAAATACGTTGTCTGATTCAAAAAGAGCTAAAATCGATGCCTATCTAGAATGTGGAAAGGCTGTTCCGGAAATTAGTAAATTAATTAAACGATCAGTTGGTGTGATATATAACTATAGAAAAGGTCCAGCAAAGTATGGCAAAAAATTGAACAAAAAAGGTAATCCACGATTAAGTAAGAGAGAGAAAAGGGGGATTCTTCAACTTGCATCGAAAACCGGTCACAGTTCAAAGCAGATTTCTGCAGATCTATCCCTTCTTGTTACTTATAGAGGAGTTAGGAAAATTTTACATTCTTCACGGAGCTTGAGATGGTCGAAAATGAAGCCTGGTCCAAAGTTACTTCTGCGTCACAAGCAGGTGCGTTTGCAGTATTGCGAGAAGTTACATGGCAATGGATGACAATTGGAAGAAAATCATTTTCTCCGACGAAAAAAAGATCTAATTTGGATGGCCCGGATGGTTAGAAGTACTATTGGAGGGATCTCCGAAAAGAACCAAAATCTACATTCAGCAGAAATTTTGGTGCGACAGTTTGATGATTTGAGCAGCGATCGCTTATGATGGCAAAAGTGAAATTGTATTTTTAAACGGTCGTCAGATATATTATGATTACAGTTTAGTTTTAGAAAATTCATTCTTCCATTTTCATGGCAATATTATGGTTTAGATTACATCTTCATGCAAAACAATGCTACTATTCACATTTCAAATGCAATGAAAGATTGGTTTGACGAACAGAATATTGTTCTTTTAGATCACCCACCTATTAGTCCTGATCTGAACCCCATTGAAAACGTTTGGGGACAGCTTGTTTGAATGGTTTATGCAAATGGGATGCAGTACACATAATTTGTAGAATTAAAAGCTTCGATCACTCAGAACTAGAAATTAATTGATCAGAAATACATTCAAAATCTTGTTTTATCAATGCCATTTAGAATAAAAGAAACTCTGATGAATAAAGGCAGCGTTACTAACTATTAATTTCAATTAAATGTGATATTTCATAAATCAATTTCCAAGTTTTTATGTTACTAAAATCTAACTTTTGACCTTATGTTTTAGTTTATTAATATGTATGAAATTTTATTATTCTAAATTATTTGTTATACATACTATGTATATCCAATGAAATTGCATTCATTTTTAATGAATATTAACAGAAGTTTTTGTTAAAAAACCGTGATTTCATAAATCAATTTCCACCAGTGTATTATTATGTTTATACTTATCATACACCTAATATTAAGTAGAACGTTTATTATATAAACGTAAGTAAAACGTTTATTATATACCACTTATTAAGTAAAACGTTTGTCGTTGGAAAAAAAAAATGGCAGCAAAATGTTTTACACCACTATTTTCAAATAACAATCTTCGCGGCTACTCTTACATCATTTGAAACAGAAATACACCACGAAATATATTGTATGGGAATAGTGGTGTTAAAATTGTTTGTGACAGATGTTCAGTCCTACAGATTAAATTAACTTTATTATGTTGTTATTGTACCGTTTTAATTATCGTTTTTTACATTATTATATAATAGTGTTGAGGCCCACGAGGAAAAGAAATTTGAGTGTAGCTGCTCTATGGTGTCTGTGAGTTCTATATTTTATAAATTACAGACCCTCTATCAGGGGTGTAAAAATTTAGGCGCCAGCGGAGTGTCTCTCACTACTAAATTTTATTCGTTATTTTTCGTCAAAATTTTTTGTAAGAATACTAATAAAATTTAAGCGAAGAAAACTAATAAAATTTAGTGGTGAGAGACTGCCTACTGGCGCTTGATTTTTACACCCCTGCACTCTATTTATTAAGTTACGCGTGAATCACTATTCTGACTACTAGCTCGATCTCAAAGAAGAAAAATAAGAAACGTTTCACGTTTTGGCATAGAGTTTTAGAAAATAAATAAGGATCGAGCGAAACCGACTTTCGGTAATCTTTCTATTTTCGGCCGAAAACGAAAATGTCAAAAAAAATTCTAAGTAATTGATACATACATAAATATATAGAATTATTAATTAATTATACGTGCAATTATACATGTGGCCCAAGTTGACTCTCTGTGCCTCTGACCAAAGCTTTTTATTTTCATATAAAATAAAATGTCATTAATTCATCTACGACACAA
This sequence comes from Maratus speciosus, assembly GCA_963932465.1. Lineage (NCBI taxonomy): Eukaryota > Metazoa > Arthropoda > Arachnida > Araneae > Salticidae > Maratus > Maratus speciosus. Next base: position 581,451,647 of record OZ010792.1, read on the forward strand.
AATGATTTTCTGTTTATACGAATTTCATCTCATTAAAAAAGTTTTGTTTTAGGTATACATTCCTCGATCTATCTTTTATAATGATTTTTGCAAATGATCAACTGTTATACTAGGCTTTCTCAAAGAGTATTCGAAACACTTCTACGGTTTCAAACTAAACATTTTCTATTACTGTTAAGTCTGCTGCTTTCAACACGTTAAATGCCACACCAGTCACCGGTGACTCACACTGATTTTTCCGTTTAGGCCGAGTCAGTCATTGGTGACCGACACTTATAGATTCTGTAACGGGAGTCTTATTTCGTGGCCTAAACGGAAAGACAGACAAAATAGACTTGGCATTCAACGTGTTAATGAGCACTTGAAAAGCGTCTTAAAGTTTAGTCCTATATGCATTGCTTGCTTTATAATTTGCAGACACGTCTTGAGTCAGTCATGACTGATAATTATAAACATAATTCATAGTATTTCATAGCAATAAATAAATAGTGAATAATATACAGCTCAAATCAATGAGTAATGCTGAAAATTTCCAAAACAAGAAATGAGATTTTTAGAATACAGGTAGTTTCGGTCTAATTTCAGTCCGACAGAATTTTCGACAGCATTTTGACCGAAAACGAATTTTCGGCGAAACTCTGATTTTAGACCGAAAAAGAAAATGAAACCGAATTTTCGGTCGATCTCTAAAAATAAGTCTCTGTGCGATGTAAAACTGTAGAATGAATACTGTAAAGAAACTTACCATGTCACAATGACAGTTTCGTTTTGAACGATGAGTCCATATCCCTCGCAAGCTGTGCATTTCATTTCTCTTTTTCCGTCACATACTTCGCAGCTGCATTAGAGAGAGAATGAAGCTATTAAATCTCCACAAAAACAAGTAAACATGTAAATCACAAATGAAGTGAATCAACATAACACAAAATTAATTCCAATTTCATCATTCCCAAATCAGCATATCTGTCAAATGTTACGTTTTTTGGCACCAGTAAGTCTGAATAGAAATCTTCTCCTTGTTAATTTCAAAAATATGCGATTAAATAAAGCGAAGATTATTTTTCAAAAATAGTGGTGCCAAAAATATCGCAGCAGCTGCCAGCTATGCATCCATGCAATAGAATCATTGCATTCCTGAAATGTATTTGTTAAGGATCTGTTAAATTTGAATGAGTGAGTTTCGAAATTAAAAAACTAATAAATTTTGAAATTAATAAATCCCTCAAATGAACTGTGCAATAGGTACAATGTTATCAACGGTACTCACAACTGTTCTTAAATCGTTTAAGGGTGTTCTCACATCCGAACTGCCGCCATTCTGACACATTTCTAAATGCCCTAATTTTCTGTTCTCAAACGCGTCAAATTTAAAGGTTGAGAACCCCTATCCCGCATTTTTGTGAAAAATGAGTTTGAAGTCAAAGTATGTCATACCATCTATCGGCTGTATAATGAATTTTATAAATGAATAAACCATGACTACGGCTAATTAGTTTATATAATATATTTTAAAGTTCATAATTAAAATCACGTAAACTACTTACAATAAGAAAATACAATTATATTCCTACAGTTTCGGACAATAAAAAACTTGTCCATCCTCAGGGATAACACTAAGCAGAAACAAACACGGTACAATATCTACATTAGACAATTTTCAAAACAAATACTGTGTGGCTGAGATAAGAAAAACCCTGAGTAGATTTGCTGCTTTCGAAGGTTCCAAAACTTGTAGGGAGGGAACTTCATCCATAGGACAAAAAAATACCACTAATTCTAGGAATGATCGGTTGAATGGGAGAAAAGAAAATGCGGGACTTCCCTAAAATAAAGTCGACTAACCAGTTACCTTGGCAACATGACCGAGTCGGACCGGTTCTAGAGTCTTTCTCATCCCAGCCAGACAATACTGACATTCTCTGTGGGGATTTGGGTCAATTTCTAAAGGTTAATTTCTAAAAATGGCAGTGAATCTATTGTATAAAATTCTATTTAATATTTATTGGAACGTAATTACAGTTTTCAGAAACTCTATCCGAGCGCTTGACATAACATAAGATACACTATCGTTACAGTCCTAGTGATTTCTTGTTATTATTTCCAGCGATTCACGGATCTTGGCTGTATGAAGATTCGTTTGTCGAACAATAATTCTTGCACTGTCAAAATCGATTGATTTTATGTCACTATTGGAACAAAGTCTTGATTGAGCTAGCTGTGCTGAGTTTACCATATTTAATATCTCTTTTATGTTCTTTAAGTCTGTCGCTAAATTTTCTTTTAGTCATTCCTATATAATATTTAAGTTCCTTGTTATTTAACTTAAATGGTATTTCATATACTCCTGCTTTATTTGCGTATGGGGTCCGGTTTCCTACTGATTAATTCTACAAGATTAGGCGGGGTCTGTGCTATGAGACGGATATTGTATTTCTTTGAAGGGCTGTCTTAACCTTTCGAAAATAATTGGGATATATGTGATTTTTTTATAGGTTGGCCTGGTGGTTATGTCTAGTTCCAGATTTGATTTATTGAATCTTTCAATATTATTGAAGCACTAAATGCATTTTCTGTCTACACGTAATGTGTATGACAATGGTGAAGGCAATAAAGTAAAATCTAAGATATATTATAAATTTTTCATGAGCATCTGTTTACATGCCAATTTTCCAAAAATTCATACTTGTCATTCTATGAAAACAACTATAAAATAATAGGTATTTATTATTAAATTAAATGTTTAGTTTATTGCCTTCACTTGCAGTTAGAATCCATAGTTATATTTCAATGTAACTGTTTGAGAAATCGCGTTTTGCGTATGGAATTTTCACTGAAAAGTGTATTTTCCATAAAACGCATTTAATTTATATTTTACTAAAATTATTTACAGTCATGTGCATCTGAAATTGACTGCATTTATAAAAGTTCTGAGCCTTCTTTTATTTCTAGAACACAATTTTTGGCAGTTTTTGTATGAAGTAAAAAAAAAAAAAAAACATTTCGCGTTAAAACAGCGCTGCAGATAGTGTTGAATAAAATGTTTGGTACTTCCGGTTTTATTAACAGCTATCAAGCAGTTTTTAAATCACTATAACTCAGGTTTTATTTATAGTACAATAAAAATTAGCACCAGATTTCAAAAGATAAAGAATTGGGCTTTGATAAAATGTAATAAAAATAAAGTGCGAATTTTGGAAGAAAATTGTATTTTAAAAGTAGTACATCTAGTAAACATAAGCACCTTAAGAGTAAACCCATGTCCTTAGTATCAGGTGAAAAAATTCTAGTTGTCCTACAAAAACAATGCTTGTCCAGAGACTTTTTTTTTTCTGTTTCTGAAAATTGTGAATTTGGAAAAGTGCTGTTTCTACTCGAAGTCCTTCAGTTTATCTGTATAGCTTTTAAACAATAAAAATCTATATTTTAAATAAAATATCAAGCTCTTCATTTTTATTTTTATTTTATTTCCTAATTCCTCGTGTTTAAAATATTTCATTACTAGCTGACCAGCGTTGTCCGGGCCTGTGATAATAACTTTAAATATATTTAAAATCGGTGTTTAATGATTTTATATTTTTTATGAAAATCTTCCCAAACGAACCAAACGCCCCACTGCCTTCTGCAGGGTTCACCAGTTTGTTTGTTTGTTTTTAACGTCAAATTTGTATGACTTTATATATTTAAACCGATTTTGTATGACTTTATACCTTTAACCCAATTTTGTATGAATTTATATTTTAAAATGAAAAACTTTCCAGATAAAGTAAGGGGACCCCAATATAGTGATTGCAGATTTAATTTCTGACATTTAGATACATTATTCAACTTTCTTTTCTGATTAATAGTTTCCGAAGATTAAATTAATCTCTTTGCACTTTTCTGCAAATAAGATATTATCAAGTAATTAAACAATATATTTTTTATTTAATTCTAAGTATCTATATTTTTATTTTTTTAACTAATCCTTAACAATTATTTAACGCGTGGTGCGTTTATGTTGAGATCTTACTATCACTTTATTTTGTGCCATGTTATGTTTCATTAAAATACACTAATAAAGTTATTATTTTCCCCTCAGTTTCATTTATACAAAGGAGGGGGGGGGGGGTGCGAGTGGAGGCAGGAGACAAATTATCCCCATTATCGCCAAATTAGATCTCTAAAAAAACTGCCTTCCTACTAGAATTTCTGAACAGTGAATTTTGTTTTAATTACTCACGGAAGCAAAAGTTTTTACACAGAAATTCTGTAAGGGTGGAAGGGGGGGTTTTAATAAAAAAAGGGGGTAAAGTTGGAGGCACTGATTATTGCTCTCCACCTAAGATTAAACTTTTTAGGTACGGTTCTGCTGAGATTGGCTACATAAAGGAAATGAAGAAATATAAATACAGCAATAAATACCTTCATTCTTTGTTAAAATCTCCATAAACAAAATCAAGAAATATAAATATAGCAATAAATACCTCCAATCATTTTTTAATATCTTCACTGGGATGATATGTTTATGTAATGAGCTCAGCGTTCAATGCAGTTTTCAAACAAGTGGCGAAGAAATCTATTTCAGTGACTACACAGCTGAAATAACGACAGCTTCTCTATATATTATTTTCCCTACTGCGTTTTCGGAAGAACACGCAGTTAAGCTTGTTTCATTGATTCTATAGCGTTTTGTCCAAACGACAGCGCTGTAGGTAAAAAAAAAATTCGCTTCAGATGCTCACGTTATTTCAGCTTGATTCTCAATAATTTTCGGAAATTGCTCACTGCAATCCACAATCGTTCGTTAAAAGCAGTAAAAATTATTAGATGATCATTAATTTTTTGGCATGTCTGTATCACTATCTTAGAAAGTTAATATAACAAAAGATATTTACCATAAGGCCAGACCTGCGTTACCCCATCGTCTGCAATATAAGCATGCCTCGCCAGGCCACATGACGGGTCCGTCGTTCTTGCACATCTCGCAGTACAGCTGAAATGATAAATGGCAATTTTACTTCGCATGAAATGTTAACATGAAACTTACATAGGTTATCCGGAAAATGATTACCCGGGTTTGTAGTTAAAAACATCAAAAAATTGTAAAATGTTAGAGAGACATATTAGTGAAAATATTTTAATTTGAATAGAATATTAATGCACAAGCGTAGATGGATAAATTTTCGTTGGAAAATTTAGTAATATTGATTCAAATTCTGCCGACAATAATGTTTTCATTAAGGCTGTTCTTAAAAAAAAAAAAACCATTTTCCCCCACGAAACTTTCTGACACATTTACGCGCTCATGACTGGTGAAGTGATTTGTAATGAAATAGCTTTTATATTTCAGTAAATAAACTACATCTTGAAGTATCTTGATTGTTGTCTCATAAAGCTTAAATTTTACACATTTTTCTTACCACTTAGAATTTAGTAGTCAATTTTGCCTTATCTAAATTTTGAAATCTGCGATTGCAAAGAAAAAATTCCTATTGAATTTTAGTGGTAATAAAAAAACATAAAGATTAGCAACTACGACAAAAAACTATACAGGGCCGTCGCGTTCAGAAATTCGATTCAAAACGCACTCTTTGACAGCATTCAGGTGATCCTTTATCAAGAAATTAAATTGTGACGCAAAGAGTGAATGTTCACATCTCCCATCCCCAAAAAAGTTTCTTTTTTCACCCCTCTCTCCATTGCTGAAACACATTTGTAATTTACATGAATCATTACTACTTGCGCCCATGAAATACTACGGCGTCAGAATTGTGTTAGTAAAGAGATCCTAACTCAGTGAGACGGGACAAGAATGCCACACCTTGGCGATGAAAATCAATTTCAAACCCGACAAAAATTGTCTCAGACATTCAATATTGGTCTATTCCAACCACAGTGGGGTATTTTACACATCTGGGCGGCCAAAATTATTTTTTTCTTTTAAACTAATTTAAACGTTTAAAGCAGTAAATAAATGCACTTTTTGAAATAAATATTGTTTAATAACTTGAAAATCATGGATGTTTTGCAACTTCGTATTGATATTTATTGATCAAAATTAGTATTATAAAATAAATGATATTTATGATAAGCAGTATTATAAAATAAATGATAATATGATTAATAGTATCATAAAATAAATTATAATTATGATAAATAGTATTATAAAATAAATGATAATTATGATAAATAGTATTATAAAATAAATGATAATCATGATAAATAGTATTATAAAATAAATGATAATCATGATAAAAAAATGGAATAATATAATGATGATAATTCAGAATCGTAATCTGTTTCTTCATAATCAGAATCATCTGGATCACGAGCTTCAGAAGATTCCATAGGCAGTAACATTTCTAGAGTTTCTTTACGGAACAATTTTGATTTTTTTCTTATAGTGGGTCTTATTCCAGTTAAAACTGTATCTGAACTCAAAAGCAATCTGTTAAGAACATCACGGTTACAAGAAATTCTTAAAAATTTACGCGATAGATTTTGGCGAAATAATCGAAAATGTTTGTTCCGTGCTTCGGCTACTTCTTCAGACAATTGGCCTACTGGTAAAGCTTTCTCTATCACAATGCGTCCATGGATTAATATTTTATGCATTGTGGGTGACATTGGATACCATTTATATAACTGGACGTAGAGCTCTGCTGTTTTTTCTGTATATTCTTAAATTTATCAAGGTGAATTTTGTGGCCACTGGATATGGTTTCAAGAATAACTTTAAATCGATATATTAAATTTTCATCAATGCCGATAATTTCCGCTGCTAGAGATGGGTCAGTAAAGAATCTTCTGTGTAAAGTATGTGTAAGTACTTCCACATCAGTCGAGCTCCTCAAACTTTCAGACTTTCTCCGCTTTGACCTGTCACTTGATTCAATGAAAGCTTTTGCTGGCCTTCCTGGTCGATTTATTTTTCTTGAAATTTCTACTGTACATTCAAGCCATTCTTTATTATTTTTCACAAATTTATCTAACATATAATGGGCTTCGATCCATTTGCTCTTGAACTCAGATTTAAATTGGGAGAAATTGTGCTTGAGGTTTTTAATTTCATCATCATCAAAATTATCGCCATTAAGAAGGTAATTTTCAAGGAAATTTAATCTATGATTAATGTTTGGAAAATTCTGCTGTTGCATAATGTTTAAAAATTCTTTTCGAGTCATTATTCTGACATTCGAAGGCCCTAAATAAAATTAAATACAAAATATGAACAAAAAAGAATGCATAATAATTATATGCAATTTAGATAGATAACATCATTTTATCCCTTATTTTAAAAAAAAAAATCTCACAATTTTTAGCTAACTTTTAACAAAAACATATGAAAATTGCCTCGACTTATTTTTTAGATAAACAAATGTTAATAACGAGCAAGAAATTATTTCAATTATCTGAAAAGAGCTTAAAAAGAGATAAAAGGGAATGAATACATTACTTTAAAGCAATTTTTTTTTAAATTATATAAATTTAATTTCAATCAGAATAACTGAAAAATAAACAAATCTGATCACTTTCTATTGAATCATAACAATTTTTTTCATATTAAAATTTATATGATAAATATCAGTTAAAAATCAATATATAGTAATTTTGTATGCTTACTCAGAATTTTGGAAGAGCATATTTATATCGCCTTCATTTTAAAAAGGGGACAAAGGTGGAACTACTTTAAACGAAAACACAAATAGAAGGGTGTATATTTATTTGTACAACAAGTAACTTTGCTTGGAAATGTTTGGAAATATAACTAAACCCTTCGTGAATTGGGAAACAAGGGAAAAAATAATAGAAAAATATGCGTTATTTTAAGTTAATTTTGTAAATACTAAAACTATTTCTTTCTCAATTGAAAGTTAAAAAAAATAATGATACATACCTGCCTCGTCACTATCCACAACAATTAGATTTTAAATACTTCCAAAACTAAAGTTATTCAAATTCAAAAATAGAAAGTCACAATGAAGAACGATTTGACACTCATGCACTTAACGCAACACTCCAGTTTTAACTGATAACAGGAGGTCATCGTTCACTTAAAGGAGATAAAAATCGCATCACGTGATTCCCCAATGATTCAGTTTCAACTTATATCCATCCATTCGATCCTGCGTTGTACTTTATGAAATCGACTTTTGGCCGCCCAGATTTGTAAAATACCCCACTGTGCATGACCGACTTCAGTACAGGCCGAGGAAGTTCTTGTTTATTAGAGAACTTAGGACGGAGTTCTTGACGTCAGGTCACGTGATCTCCGCCGAGAAAGCTGTCGCAGGGAGGAGAAAAACAAACAGGAGCTTTCTCGGCCGAAGATCACGTGACCTGACGTCATGATCGCCGTTTTAAGGCGAAAGACATAAACAAGAACTTGATCTCACGGTAACTGAAGTCGGCCATGTTCCAACCCGTTTCCAAGCAAACACTGCATGCAATGAACTGAATCAACACTGAATCCGGGAACTTCGCCAGACAGTGGCACCTAAAGTTGCACGTCCGAGGTAGCACAAAAATATTGACCAATATAAAAATTTAATATTGGCCGACATGAAATGACGAGATTAATCTGTGGCAACGATTAACGAAAAATCCAGTCGTCAGTAACGCATAGCTTTTTATTAAAGAGGATTGGGTTATTGCAAAAGTCCGTATCCTACTTCATAGACGGAAGTGGCTTGCAAGTCTGACTGTGCTGATGTTTCTTTTATAACCCTATTATTTACTGACAGTTATCTACATGTATCGTGAGGGAACATGTTAAAAAAAAAGTTTTCAAATTAATTTGTGTGCAAGGTTAATATTCAAAGTGGAAAATGAAAAGTTACATTTTCGTCACTTTATGTTATATGAGTTTTAAAAAAGAGTGACTATTGGACGTGCTACAAAAAATATTCGTTTATTTGGATCGTGCTACCGCTCTTAGGACAGTTAAAAATTAGTTTTGTTGATTTCGAAAGGGTGATTTGAATCTAAAAGATAAAATTCGCTCTGGGCGACCTTCTGGCATTGATAATGACTTAATCTGGGATTGAGTGAATAATAATCCACGAATCACTACTGAAGATATTGCTGAGAGACTAAATGTTGACCATTCGACTGCATTTCGCTTTTTAAAACAACTTGGGTACACTTCGAAACTCGGATGCATCGGAAATCGGGCACGAACTTTTGCAGTCACGCAATATATATATGTACACATCAAACATATCTCCCACGTACCCACAAAACGGTTTTTTTGTTTGTTTGTTTTTTAAACAATAACAACAGTTTTTAAGATCGGTCTAAAAAAAAATTAGTCTTTCAGTTTTGTTATCCCGATATGTGCAGACAAATGTTACCAATTATATTCGTGTTGTTTATGTAAAAAGCGTAGATGATTTTTACGCTTGATTTTCTTTGGTTGGGTAACGAACTTTAAGTACAAAATGTGGTGGCGGATGTGTGGCGAAAAGCGGTCCATATGCAGTACAAAATCATATACTGGAGTGATATAAACACAACAGCATGTTAATGTAAGAGAGAATAGATAAAAATGGAATCACGATGCTGCTTAGGAAAAGAAAATTTTTCATAAATATTTTTAAAAATTATTTGCTGGTATGAAAGGTAATTATTATTCGGCACTAGCAACAATGCATTTCAAAATCAGTTCTCTCCACAAAGATGAATCTCTCGACTTTCTTTTCCCAATATGCAAATGAGTGGACTTGACTTCTAAATTGTTACCAAACATGCGGACATTTTACCTTCAGGGCTACCACCAGCGACTATATTTTTTGTACTTATTATTTTGTCTACCACTATTTCAAAACAATTGTCTTCGTGGTAGATTCTTACAAATCTTCGAGGTATAGAAATAGTGGTAGGAGAAAAAGAAAAAAAAATCGCTAGTGGCAGCCTTTAGTTAGCTTCAGCATAACATCACTAAATATTTAATTTTTTCTTTCTTCCAATATGTTGGTACGTTAAAATATGTAGACACGTATGCTTTATATTGAATTCCTCCGTGTGTTTTTGGAAAGAAAATTTTAATCTGCTAAAATTTTAATCTGCTGGTCAAAAAATCTAGAAAAACTAGAGAACAGGAATTCTGCTTTTTCAGAATTTAGTGTCGCCCCCCGCATTTCCATTACTTCATTTTCTTCTGATGGACTGATGGCTTCTATTATTATGAAACAGCCATTATATAAATGAAGTGTTAGGGGAAGATGAAAGAGAAGCCGTAAAAAATTAGAACTCTGATTTTCTGGTCAGAATAAGAGGGAAAATGTTTTTTTTTTTTTTTTTTTTTTTTTTTTTTTTTTTTTTTACGGCTGCTCTTTTATTTCCACCTAACACTTCATTTATAATGGTTGTTTCATAATAATAGAAGCCACCAGTCCATCAGAAGAAAATAACTCGGTTAAGCGGGACTCTACTGCAGTACAAACCATATTTTAATTTTAAGACTTAAAGACCCACACGTTTTATTTTACGTAAAATGACGTCATTCGCATCCGCTTAAGAATTCCACATTTACGATGTACTCTTAAACATCTACAGTAAAGCATGCTTAGCACATCACTATCGCGAAATAATGCACAAATGCAGCAAAAAGATTCCGTCATTCAAGAAAATCGAAAAAAAAAAAAAAAAAAAAAAACGGCTATCTAATGGTTCATAGATACTTATAATTAAATATAGTATATAACAGTTCCACTGTTTTAACAGAAATCATTGGTTTATATATTTTTTCAAAGTAGCACGTACTTTAATTACATTTTCTTTCGTTGTTACGAGAAAATGGCAACAAAAATATATAATTACTATTTTAAAACTATTTTTCCTTTACTTTCTATAGAGATTAGGGATTGACCGAATACCGAATAGGGTACAGATGTCATATTCGCCCCATACTGGCGCGATTTTTTTCGGTTGCCAATTTGGCGAAAACATCAACAGCATAAACAACATAATCCAGGTTACCACATCAAACAAAATAACGACACTTTGGAGGTAGTTAAGTACCTGTTGCCTATATGATATTGGCGACAGAAAAAAATCGCGCCAATATGGGGCGAATATGACATCTGTTCCCCGAATAGTTGATTCGGTATTCGGTGATTCGACATGTAAACCGAATATTCGGCTTCGGCCGAATAGTTGCAAATAAGTATTTTCTTAGAAGTAGAAGAATTAATTCTCTTTTACTTAAAACTAGAATAAGCTAAATGACGAGTTTCAATATTATGTGCATGAGTTCAGAGTTCAGCTGCACTACAAAAAACAAGTCAAAGGCCATTTTTAATTTTAAAAAAAACTTTTTTCTTCCTAAAATAGTCGGCATAAGGATGAAATCAAAACAACTGTCTACAATAGAGGGGGGGGGGGAGTAAGGAAGATGGGGATCTTTCCCTTATCATTTAATTTTAATTACTTCTACATTAGTTTCTTTCAAATTTATATAATGTGTGCTTTCTTTAATATACTTATACTACACACATCAAATAAGCATATCAGAGTTCATCTCTGTATATCTAAGGTGTATATTAAAGAAAATACACACATCAAATAAGTATAAGTATACCCCTATGCCTATCTTATAGAGCTTTTATAACCATTAAATTAAAATCTCTCAAATTTGTTATCTTCATCACCACAATGTTAAAATATTAATCAAAATATAAATATCTATCAATAATTTGACAGAAAATGGTTAAATGTACAAATTGATATACCTTTTGTATTTGAGAACATTCCTATGCAATATGTTTATAATTAGACTTAGACAATCAGTAAATCAGCTTAATAACAACATCGTTTCTTTTTATTCGAATGAACTTTTGTTTTCCTGACAATTCTTATTAATAATAGCCTGTATAATTTAATACTTTCAGAGGTTACTTTGGGTACTGACTAGTGATAAAATAATAAAAAAAATAAGTGATGGTTTAATGAATTTATGAGAACTGAATTAAATTATTCAGAATTTAATTTTAGTTTATTAAAAAAGCTAATATATGCAAAAATATGTATTAAATTTTTTTTAAGTATTCGGTTACCGAATACCGAATATTCGGTGTACACTTCGACCGAAGCTTCGGTATTCGGCAATATTGCTGCTTCGGTCAGTCCCTAAATAGAGATGGAGTACTTCCGTTGCCAATATTAAGCAAATGGCTCCAAAAACTACAAAAAAATTAATATTTCAAAAATAAATGGAGATACAGTTTTCAAACAAAATGCATTTAAAAGAACTTTTTTTTTTCCAATACGACGGTATAAAAATTGAAAATGTGCGATGCTTGGAAGTTTAAAGAATTGCTAAAGAGTATTTAATCGTAATGCTTTGTTTTACAGCTAGCTTCTGTAAGGTAACGTTATTTTTTGGACACAAAATAAGCTGGGAGAAAGAAATAGCATACCGTACCGGAGGCTTATAAAGGGTATCAATTTTTATCAAAGATGCTGACATTTTACATTCAGGACTGCCACCGGCGATTATCTTTTTTTTTTTTTGTAATTATTATTTTGTTTACCTCTGTTTCAAAACATAGAAATAGAGTAAATCTTTATTTATTTATTTATTTTATTTTTGTTTATTTATTTATTTATTTTATTTTTGTTTATTTATTTATTTATTTTGACGTATTGGATACCAAGATTCGGGCTTTACAAATGACTTTAAGTTACACCAGTGCGAAAATTACTGTATGATAAAAAGGAAAAAAGAGATCGAATCGACGACTTGGTTTTAACATTAGTTCTAATGAAAAGTTATCGGTATTTTTATGACAAGCTCGATATTCTCACAATTATATCCATATAATACAGTGAAACCCCGATCTATCGTTCCCGCATCCATCTTTTTCCCGCATTGGTCGTTTTATTTCTATGGTCCCTGCGTAAATTATATTTAAGTAATGTTAACGAAACCCGTTTGCGTCGTTCTTCAAAAAGTCGTTTTCCCGCATTCATCGTTGTAATATTTTTCTCCTCACCGAAATGAAATTAAAGCTCAAGCGGTTCCATATGGCATACAAACTGAAATTACTTCTTTTATCCTAAAATAATTCATTTGTGCTGTTTTAGGGGGGGGGGGGGATTAGCGCTGATACCGTGACATGTATATGTACGTGTAAATAACTGAATTCGGAACACGTGTTATTGTTTGCAGTATGGGTTATTCTATTCTGTTTACAGGGGAGGATTGATGCATCCACTTCGTCCAGCTGCCACATTCTTTCACATTCCTGGCTAATCTGTTGTGTGCAGTATATATGCTTAATTTCAAGAGTGTGAGCTTTCAATTTACTTCATTCTGTGCTAAATTTTATGCGTTCTGGGAATTTTAAGAATGGCAAAACAAATCCGAACATTAGAAGAAAGGCTTCACATCATAGATGAGGTGGAAAAAATCCTTTTGAGAAAAAAATTAACACCGCCAAACGTTGAGGCATACCACCTTCAACCATGAATTCGATAATTTCGAAAAAGAAACAAATTAGATAGCAGGCAGATAAGTATGGAACGTCTTCAGAAAAGAGAAAAACTAGCAAAATGTCTACTTACAGCAAGTTGGAAAGACTTCTTTTCGCTTGGCACAAGCAGGAATGTGCGTCAAATATTCCTGTGGATGGGAATATTTTTTGAGAGAAAGCACTTGAAATAGCTGCCTCGTTTGACATGAATACTTTGTCTGCATCAAATGGGTGGATTTCACGTTTTAAAATTCTCCACGGATTGGTATCCAGGAAATTATACGGCGAAAGTGCTGCACTAGTAAATACTGATGCTATAGAAATGTGGTTCGAAAAACTTCCGAAGATACTAGAAGGATACAAGGATTGTGACATGTATAATTCAGAGGAAACCGGCCTGTTTTATAAATGCTTGCCAGATAGAACGCTAGCGTTGAAAGGAGAGTCTTATCATTGTGGTAAACATTGCAAGGAAAGACTTACAGTGCCTTATGTACAAATAAGGACGGTTCTGATAAACGAGCACCGCTCGAAACTGCTAAATCTGCTAACCTCGATGCTTCAAGAATGTAAAGAAACTACCAGAAGCCTACCATTCGAATGGCAAAGCATGGATGAAAAATGATATTTTTACAAAATTTCTTCATGACTTTAATAGATCAATCGACGCTCAAAAAAAAAAAAAAAAAAAAAAAAAAAAATCTATTTATTCCCAATTTTTTAGCTCATTCACCAGATATGTCATCTTTGAAAAATATAAAAGGCAGTTTTCCCCAGCTAATTGTACATCTGTCGTACAACCTCTTGATACCGGGATAATCAACTGTTTTAAGCAATTTTACAGGAGAAAGCTAGTGAAAAGATCTTTATGGTTCATGGAACAAGCAAAAGAACCTACTCCAAAAAAAGACCTTCTGCAGGCTATTCAATTTGTACTTTCACCATGGCATGAAGTAAACTCTTCAGCCATCCAGAATTGTTTCGCGAAATGCGGTTCTGAGCGAAAAAATTATGAAGAATGACCAAGGCAAATAAAATAATGATGATGGTGACGACAAGGCAGATGAAGAGTGGTTGCGTGTAGCAGAGGATGTATCTGTTGTGAAATTTATCGAATATATTTCCATTGATCAAGATGTTGCGACATGTGATGTATTAAGCATAGAATAAATGTGTGATTATGCAAAAAATGAAAATAATAGCGAAGAAACAGGGGATAATGCTCATGCCAATGAAGCTGAGCCTACACCATTGCTAAGTCTGTGTGTTGCAATTACGGTATTTAAAACTGTATGAAATTTTATATATGCGCATGAAATTACAGAAAAGGACTAGAAAAATGTTGTACATCTTGAAAAATTATTGTTTAATTTAAAAAATTGAATGAAAAACCCAACGTAAAATTACTGATTGTTTAAAATAAATATAAATTTTCTACAACTTATTTCTTTTACAGTTTGATAAGTAACAAAATAGTATTTATTAGTATACTGTATACATTGCATGTATTAGTAATGTTTAAATATTGTTTTTTTTTTCGTGTTTTGACGTTAACCCGCATTCATCGTTTTCGCGGATTCATCGTTTTTTTTCACGCACCCCTTGAAAAACGATGCATCGAGGTTCTTCTGTATACCTATTTGATAACAGAATCTAATCGGGCGTATTCAGAAAAACATACCTTAATACATTACATCATTTGATGTAGCATACATACAGATAAATGTATGCATAAAGCAAGGCTACTGCAGGCAACTATTTTTTATTTCGATTTTTTACCACTTTTTTAAAACAAAAATCTTTTTCATATACTTTTACAATATTTGCAAGAAAAATATACTATAAAATGTATTTTTTAAGAGTAGTCGCCCGTGGCAACCGTGATAAAATACTCCACATTTACATTACTATTCGATAGATACAAAATAGAAAATTTATGTATGCTTATTAATTAAAATTAATAAAGATAAAAAAACACATTATAAATGCTACTTAAATAGCCTCGAAAAAGAGAAATATATGAAATGATAAAAGCTAAGCCCCTTTTTAAAATCCCCTTTTTGTCCCTTTTTAAAATTTAAATTTAGAAATTAAAATTAAAACTTTTAAAATGCCTTTGTAATTGTGTCTCAGTTGATTGAATGAGGTTGCCCCTGTTAAGTCAGTTTTCCCGCATCGCAAACAAAAAAAAAACAAAAACAAAAAAAACACACTGGGATTTACGAGATAAATTTACGAGATAAGACCCACAGGACTTGCAGGCGAGCCCTGTGGCTCTTGTTTTAGTGGGGGGGGGGGGGGGGGTATGAAATGATAAAAGTTAAGCCCCTTTTTAAAATCTCCTTTTTGTCCCTTTTAAAAATTTAAATTTAGAAATTAAAATTAAAACTTTTAAAATGCCTTTGTAATTGTGTCTCAGTTGATTGAATGAGGTTACCCCTGTTAAGTCAGTTTTCCCGCATCGCATTTTATAACTTTTAAAGGTCGTTTTGGCACATCTCATAAGAATACTTTTGCTGAATAAGTGCAATTTGTAAGTCTTGCTGCATTCGATCGGCCAAACTCAAACCACAGCCTTTATCCCGGGCAGTCAATCATTCAGCTAACGACCAATTATACTTTAAAGACGCCTCCTTTGACTTCAACGGCCCCTAGCAGGAATAATGCGAAATACAGCATATTTATACCGATGCACAGGTCCCCGGACAGAGTTTTTTACCATCAAAAGAATGCACTAACTCCACGACACTCGGCTCTCTTAAGTATAGCTTTGCGGTACACATAATTCCCAAGCTAGATGTCCATAAAGTAAATTAGCAGCTCTCAAGCCAAAACGGGCCTGATTTCTCAAAAGGATGTAACAAAAGAACAATAAATCAGGTCCCCTGATAAACTGTGTCTTTATTGGAACAACTACTATCTTAATCTGACTTTGATTTCCCGGATACCACTCACGGCCTGTGACTACCTAAATATGCTAGAAGTTCCGAGGGTTCGCTCAGAAATCGGCACGCACGCGTCCGCGGTTCGCGCCCCTGCCCCCATCGGTCGGGTACTGACCGACGCCACGACAGAAGATCCATAACTGGAGTAGCGGCTAATTCGTTACATATATATACAATCAAATAACTGAATTAAGTTCTCTAAATTGAAATAAACTTGATTGACACCTAATTAATCTACGAATAATAAATTTAAGTACTAACATAATTAAATTCTGTGGCGAACTAGACATTGATCACGTTCTTTTTCCACGTTATTTTATAAATAAAATAAAAGTTATCTAGGACATTGCATTAAATAGATAAAAGAATTCGTGTATAACCTATACATGTTCCTGAAAAGATCTAAAATCTCGACATAAATGTAAAACATAAATTTCAATTTTCTAAACACAATGTTATTCAATGCCGCGATGCTGTATGTTATTCCTGAGCAGACAATTGTTGTAGCAGAAGCCGAATGAAGAATATTATCCATTAGCTTCAAGTATGAAATATGGATAGCATATATACGAATGTTTCCTACAGTATCAAATATCAATAGAATAAACGTTAAGAATTGAAAGAGGGAGCTGCTATGTAATATGAATTAGAGAGGTTCTCTAATATGAATATTTTGAGGAATTCAGGAGTTTGTGTATTACACCTTTATACTAATATAAAAAAAAATATATATATTTTTAGACCAGCTTATCTGCATATAAATTGGAAAAGCCGTAAATATCTGAAATGAATATCAGATATTTAAATGGAACCTGGTATTTTATGTGAACAAAAGCTTTTCTTCGAAAAAAGATGGAGTACTTCAAACGCTTTTTATTGATTTCATTCTCATTTTATCTTTTTGAAGTGTACTCCGCCCACTCCACAGTCTACTTTTTCTATTCGAAGAAGATGGGGCGTGGTATTAGTGCGTATAGGGGCGGCCAAACCCTAAATATTTGAAAAAGGAAGAATTTTTTTTTTTTTTTTTTTTTTTTTTTTTAAGTACTAAATATTTAAAGCTATTTGTGATTGTTATTTTAACAAATTATAATTATTATATGACTGCAATTTTATCGTATGATAGTTTTGTTTCTAAAATTTTCATTATATTTCAAGTGCTAACTTTTTTTCACACCCAAAATCACCAACTGTTACTGGAGCATGGACGTATGCAGAGAAGAAGGGAAAGGAAAGCAAAATCCTAAATATTTGAAAAAGGTGGGAATTTTTTTTTAAGTACTAAAAATTATAAATATTTAAAGTTATTTATGATTGCTATTTTAACTGATTATCGCGTAACTTTATTATTGAGGATAAATGGAGGGAGCTGCGAAAATTAGAACAGCATTCGCACTCCTGTATGTACAAATGAATGTAAGCTTTTTTTAATTAGAATTTTTAAAGTAAACATTAACCCCTTCGCGACGGGAGCCTTTTACGAAATGTTTATTACTTTGCTACCGGTTTTAAAAAACAGAAGTTTGTGCCTATTCAAATCGGGAAAATGCTCGGATTAAATAAGGCAAATTTTACAGTAAAATTTTACTGGTGAGGATAAACGAGGATCCTTAGGCCTATTTCCGGCACGTATACGTGTCGCTCGTCCCCAAGGGGTTAAAGTACAACTTTAAATCACATTAATGGAATCCGTTCCAACGAATTCGAATATAAACGAGCATCAGGCCGGACGATATTGGTCAATGTCGGATCAGCCAATATTGGTCCAAAACTGGATTCGGCACTATAAAATGGCAAAGCTTTTTTTTTTCAATATAGGAACGTATTGATTACCTGTCTTGGCATAGTATGGGTATCAATATCTCCTTTATATCAACGCAAAATTTACTAACATGGTGTTTTTTTTTTTTTTTTTCCTAAAACATTTTCTATCAGTTGGTTTATAATACAGCAAAAGGGAAAATAAATATATATTATTCTGAAAATATGTTTCTTCTCTAAACGTAAATCTTCTTTCATGTATTATTACAAAAGAAATAAGCAAAAATACAACAGAGTTGTGAAACACAACAATACTAAAGCATTGGGAAAAGCTAGTATCAAAGAGATAATAATAAATGTAATTTAATCGATATATGAAAGATGAAACCAATAAATTCGAATCAAAATGGGTTCGAAAGTATGCGATATTTAGCACGAGGAAACAGCTTTTGCATATCATCAATTCTTTTCACAACACACAGTTTAAAAAATGCTTTCCCACCACTATTTTGAAGCTGGGAAGTTACGTTATTATTTTCGGGCCTCTTTCGGTTGCATGCTCTGGTTTCCCTTCAGAAGACGAGCTAATCTTTCGCCTTTTACTAAAGATTACTGTGGAGGGGAACAACTCAATGAGCCTAAAACTAATTTTTGGAATCCCACCGAAAGGTGGGACGTAATATAAAAGAAGATTTAAGTTTTTTTTTTCCTGTTTAACATTATCATCCGGCTAAACAACTTCTAATCTATTATAACTTCTCTGATTTGATCTCCCGGCACACTTTAACTTGTTTTGTAAGAAGAAACAAGTCCATTTTATAAAAAAAAAAAATAATTTAAGCTAAATATTATTGCAAACTAACATAAAATTTGCTATTTTAATCAATTCACAATAAATACCCTTTAATATCAGTATAAATTTGTTATTCGGCGTTTATTAGGTCAACGAGAATGATTTTGAAAGGGGGCAATTTCACAACAATCCTAAATTTCATCGTGAAAAAAAATCTTAATTTTAAAAATCTTCACTATTTAAATTAAGAAATATAATTATAAGCATACATTTTTTCCTACAAAATTAAATTTATATTTTATTTTATTGTAACTTTTATAAAGAATATTGAAATAAAATAAGTAAATACAGTAGAACCTCTTTTATCCGAAACTCTCGGTTAACCGAAATCCATTTTTAAAGCCTTTTTTTTTTTTTTTTTTTTTTTTTTTTTTTTTTTTTTTTTTTTTACTATCACATTCCTTGTGTGCAAAATCCATTTTGAAAGCTTTTTTTTTAAAACTAATCCTTGTGTGCAAGCGGTCCTTTCCGAACTACGAGTACATATAAATATTTTCGATCCCCTTTCTTTGAGTTCCTTTGAATTTAACTTGAGCTCCCGTAAGCTGCGGAGTGGAATGAAGAAAACAAACAAATTAGCAGTTCTGAAGCTTTTGGATGTTTCGCAAAAGATTTGGCATGGCTGGAGCAGCAGAAAGACTGTGATACTGGTGAACTAATAATATTTAAAAACTTCGTGATAGAGCTTCAAAGCAAAGGCAATCGAAACTGCGACAAACAAAACATTTTTTCAAACCCTTATGATGTATGAAAAAGGTACTTAATTTCAAAATTAAAATTCAGGTAATTTATTCTCGTTTCTATTTTGCTAATGCTTTATTTTCATTAAGCACTTGTTACCATAATAAGAAATATTTCATATGTTTCTCCTTTATCTTAAAATTGAAGCATTGTTGATTATCCGAAAATTTGATTTTCCGAAAGAGGGTCGGTCCCAATTACTTCGGATAATCGAGGTTCTACTGTACAATAAAATATTCCTTTTTATTGTTATTATTATAATTATATTCCATCCAAAGAAAATCGAATTTTGTTAATACAATAAAGTATTGAATATTTTGCTATTATAATTACAAGGGGATAAACCAGGGATTCCCGGGTTACAGAATATGGGTAAAAACTAGTGCTCGGGATTATACTAAGTATAATACGTAGAAAACCGTTTTTACCATATTATACCCATCCAAAAATCCGTATCGGTACAATACGTTTTATACGTATAATCGCGAGCACTAGTAAAAAACAGGGTTCGTAAATATCATGATATTTTCGAAAATATCAAAAATATCCGATATTTTGATATATATCCGATATTTTCGATATATATCCGATATTTTCAAAGCAGCCAACTTACCGCTGATAATAAATGTTTTTGAGTACAATATAGATTAGAAACTAAAATATATTGCACTTAACATGAAAACTTAATCAAACAATATTCTAAAAATGTATTTATCTTTATATTTCTGTTTTTTATTTTCATTTAGAACAAAATGGAAGATGAACTAATTGAAAACAGTAACAATTGGCTTTATACACTTATAAAAAAAACTAACTACAGGATTCAGTATCAAGATCAAGTATAAAAAAATCAGATATTTTTAAAACAAAATTTTAAATACAAAAAAGTATTTTTAACTGAAAAAATTTAACAAAGTATAAAATGTCTTATTTCACATTTCCTAAACATGTTGTATAGTTTAAACTCAACTGAACCAAAACTTGAGAAAAGATTATTTTCTAATATAACTGCTTAAATTAGTCAGTTTATCTTTCAATGGTTGTTCCGAATTAATTATGTCCCACATAATTATTAGTTCAACATTTAAAAATAAAAGCTTCAAATCCAAAGCTTGAAAAATATATTCGTTTTCTTTTTTGGCTAAAAAAGTCACATCCAGAAGAGACAAAAGTTCTTTATCAGATTCACATAGTCAATAACAGTTGAAAATTTATTTCATTTACACTGAAATATTACAAATACAGCATACGACTGAAAATATCAAAATATCTAGCGCACTTTTATATTTTCAAAATAAATATCAAATGCAGAAAATATGAAACATCTTGATATTAAAAATAAATATCAAGTATATGAAAATATCAAAAGTCTTGATATTTTGAAAATAAATATCGGTTATATATTATCCACTGATCAACGAAAATAAATGGAGCACAAACACCCTACAGTGGTATCCCAGAGATGTAAAACGGCCAAGAAGATGACCTCAAGTAAGATGGAGTGATGAAATCAGAAAAGTAGCCAGTGTAAATTGGATGACTAAAGCACTTGACAGGAAACATAGGAAAAATCTGGGGGAGACCTACATTTAGCAGTGGATTGAAAACGATTGATGATGATGATATATCAATGATCCCTGGCTATATATAAATGATTATCTAAATTACATTTTATCTTTCAATGGCTGTTTTGAATTAACTGTCTCACATAATTATAAGTTCTACATTTTTAAAAATAAAAGTTTCAAACATAAAGCTTGGAAAATATTTCTTTTCTTCTTTTCCTAAAAAAGTAATTGCCAGAGGCAAAAGTTTATTATCTACAGAATGACACAGTCAATAACAGGTAGAAATTTCATTGACACTTGCTTTGAATGTGAAAACATAAAAATTATCTTGCTCAGTGATATTTTGAAAATAAATATCAAATATACAAAATATCAAACATCTTGATATTTTGAAAATAAATATCAAGAATTTGAAAATATCGAAAATATCAAAAATCTTGATATTTTAAAAATAAATATCGGATATATATCAAGATATATATCATGATATATATCCATCGATAAATATCAACGAACCCTGGTAAAAAACATTATTTTTTTATTGAAAACTCTTTTAGATTTTTTTAATTTAATATATTTTATTAGGAAGCTCACTAACAATACTAAAACCCATTTTTATACGAAAAATAGCAATTAATTATGCATTCAAATACTGTTTTGAAATTTATAAAAAGCGACATTTTCGTACTGGCCTCGTGCAAGGAGTTTACAGCCAAAGAAAAAGAAATAGCTGAAGATCGCTAGTTACTACAGCCTTTTTGATTCTGAACGTTTCAGTGGTCTAAGCCGGAATTAGATTACACGACTTAAATTTGTGCTTTATTTATATTTTATTTATTTATTGGTGACGTTTTAATTTCCTTTATTTTATTTCACTTCTTATAAAAATTTCTGAAGCGATACGTATTAAATCTGGGTTAAATTAACTAACATATTACGGAAGTTTAGAATGAACTTGGCACCTCTGGCGCTCAATTATACTATCGCGGTATACAGGATGATCATAAAAAAGCTTCCCCGATATAGGATCCCCTCTAGCGGCCTAACCGCTCAACCAATCGGAAGGAAATTTCAGATATTGTTATTCGAAGGTATGCGCTCGAGATCGTGATGATTTAAAACAATCGAGATCTCAAATTTACGATTACAGTGAAAAAAAATTCGAAATTTTCAAATGGCAGCCCCCACTTTTTTCCTACACAGATTCGTCATCGCATTGAACAAAAATAAATTGCGTTGGAACGATACACGTATGGTGAAAATTGCCAGCGAAAAACATTTGCAAAGAAGAGCATTGTGAAGGACCAATGACAACACAAGAAAGAAGAGGGAAAAAAACTTTTATTGGAATTAACAGTTTTCAATGTGCTCATTTTCGCAAACAATAGCGCACTCTAGTGGACAACAATGACGAACGTAATACCGCAGGAGGAAGCTGTATAACTTCACGTTTCATGACATCTTTCGATTCTGACAAATCTCTTGGATTTGATGTGTACACCTTCGATTTCAGATAACCGCAGAACCAGAAATCCGTCGGAGTGAGGTCGGGCAATCGCGATAGCCACGAAATTGTAAAGTTACGGGAGATGACTCTATCACCAAAGTGCTGTTGCAGCACTTGTCTAACACGTGTGGCGACGTGTGTAGGAGGGCCATCTTGCATTCATGCAATGTCATTAACGACATTTCGTTGCTGCAATTCTGGAATTATATAATTCTGCAACATTGTTGTATACCGAGCCCTTGTGATGGAGCATGTTTTCATACATGTGGACCTGTTCGAAGAAATACGAACCGAGAACGAATGCGCTTGCGATGTCGCACCACACAGTCACTTTAGCCTCGTGTAAAGGCGTTGGTGGCACATCGTGAGGATTTGTGTCAGCCCAGTGAACGCAGTTCTTGGAGTTTACGTTCCTAGCTAAGGAGAAAAGTGCCTCATCTTTCCATAATATCCTTAGCGGCCACCGGCTATCTTCGTCATATCTGACGCGGAAATAATTCGCAAAATCAAAACGCTCCTGCTCGTATCCAGGTTGCAACATCTGGACGCGCTACGCTGGAAAAAATAAGGAAACATCCGCAGAACAGAGCGCAGAATCTTGAGTACTGTGGTTTTCGGTACGTCCATATCGCGGGCAACACTTCTTACAGTATGCAATGGACCTGCAGTAATCGTATTATGTAACACATATGTGACGAAGAAGACGTAAATAATTTATATACGTATCTTAATCTTTTATCGCTTGCGCTAATTTACACAGCAAAACTTCCCGAAAACAACCAGAATTTTTTTTTTCATAAATGAAATTAAACAAGTTCCACATTGGAACACAAAATTAAATAAATAATGAAATATTAGATAAATTTTCTGGTTAAAAGCATGTTTAACTAGGGTCAAATGAATTCAATTGTGATTGAAAAATAAAGGGAGTTTGGAAAGTATCCCTGTTAGGATTATACGCTATTTACACACGCCAATTTAATGCGCAATTTTTGAGCCAACCGTTAATTTGGAGCAAATTTCAAGAAAATTATTATATTTAAGAAATTGGATCATCAAAAGTGGGTGTTATTAGATGCATATGAAAAATAAACAATAAAGATCAGAAAATATTGCACAAACTATTTAAGGTGGTTGTTCTCAAATTCCCTCCTCAACAATGTGAAACATTCTGACACGTTTTCTAACTCATTTTTAATAGTAAAGGCATAAAATTGGCAGACCTGATTACCGAAGCGATTTGAAATAGTCTTTTCCATTTTTTGATAAATAAATTACTTATTGAGTTATAAACGATTCTTGTCACATGAAGACACGTTCTTCCCCTTTCTAGCACTGTCGTGTTGGAAATTCGATTCAAAACGCCCACTTTGATAGTATATCCTGAAATATCTTCTGCCTTTACCCAAAAAATGGAAAATGCTATTCGATTAAACAGTTTCTGAATAAGAACGCCTGCCAATTTTATGCGTTTCCGGATAAAAAATTGTCAGAAAGTAACTCCTTTGGATTTGCGAACAGCCTTAAATCTATAGGACTATGATCTGTGAAATCTTACTGAGTTTTGTTTAATCCCTTAACAGTTTCATTTTTTTTTTTAACAATAAACTAAAAATAGGGACAAAACACCACTTTTTCCGTACTAAATCGAAAAATGTCCACCGATTAATAAATCAAAAATTATACTAAACCAAATAGAGGTTGTTATCCAGCGTATACTTTATCCATAAATTTGAAGATGATGTAAAAAAAAAAAAAAATAAAAAAAAAATAAATAAATAAATAAAATACAACTAAGCGTTTCGGTTTAATCTTCAAAACCATTGTAAAGATCTGAACTATATCAGATTCGCCATATAGAAAGAACTAATGCTTTTCTAAAACAGAGTAAAAATATGTTAAAGTCCAGTAAGACGCACGGCAAGATGAAAGAAACTACTCAGTCACCATCGCTCTTGGACATTTGACAATCGGTGACAGTTTGCTAATGCTAAGGAGCAGCCGGCACTTTTTTGATCTTTGAGCGTGGGAAAAGAACTCACATACGTTCTCGCGAGAGCATATGATCGCAGGACCACGTGCAAAAGAGGAGTTTCTTAAGGTGTCCACTCAGGAGACAACAGTAAAGGTCCCTGGGAGGTTCTTAAAAAGAACGGACAGTTAGTGGCTGAGAAACTCACTATTGTTTTGAGAGGAAGAGAATTGAGAGATATATACGAGAGGATGCGGAGGAGAGATTAGATTTTGGCTGGAGTTGGAAGAACGACTTTTGGAGTGGAAGATTTTGAAGGCCGAAAAGGCCGGACTTTACGATCCCTAATACCGGGGAATGATACCGGAATCAGCGGCGACAGGGCACCAGGGTGCCGTCGCGGAAAAAGGAGATCTTTATCTCGGAGACAAGACCAGCGCTTTCCGTTCAAGTGATGCAATGCCTGTGGACTTAATAGACTAGCTGCTACCTTCTCATAGACACTATTTCTGTTACATAAACTTTGTTCAACAAATTTTACATTGTTGTGTACATAGCAACTTATCATTACTCCAGAATATTTTTTACTGTGTTATAAAATAAATTTTATGTTATCATATTCTAAGAGAATATAATTTGCTAAACCTTCGAAGATTAACACCCTCGACCATCGCTACCGCCTGCTTAGGACACGGCACACCATCTTAAGGAATAAATTTTTCTAAAGACACAAATCGGCAGAACAATCTACATGCTACATCGTTTAAAATTATATTCAAACTGGAAGAAGCGACAGAAACTTCAAATTCCTTTAAAAACAACACCAGTGGCGCCATCTGTTATTCAAATAAATAAATGAAGGGAGGGCTAGAAAAACATGGAAACGCCACAGTCCTTTAAAAAATTATAGTTAAAAATTAGTGGTGTCCGAAAACTTTTAGTAATGAAGTAACCAAACTCTTCTTGCCCGAGCGCCGTTCAGGCAAAACTGTTAAGAAGTTAATTTATAGACACGGGCATTTTGAGCTGATGGTATTAATTTTTATTGTAAGTTACACTGAAAGCAATACTTACCGAACCAGTACTCTTACAGTGTGTGCATTGGTTGTAACCACTTCCAGTACACGTCGCACACCGTTTGATGTATTCTGTGTGAGGAATGTCCACAGTCAACCAAGAATCTCGAAAAAGGATCGCGGGATGAACCGGGATGTCCCAAATTCCTGGAGGGATCCCATTTCTATCACTGTCGATTGAAGATCCTGGAAGAATACACAGATTTACTGATTCGTTACGAGAATTATTTTTGGGGATTCTTTCATTGTAAATAAGAGTTTATTTAAAAAACAATTACCAGTGATTTAAACCAGTTAGTATTTTACATTTTACTTATATTTTATTTTCTACTTTCAGTGCTTAAAATACTTCATTGTTGCCGTTTCACAGGTAGTTGGCATATTTTGACGAACCTTGTTTAGCGCATCCTGAACTCAAATCTTGCTGTAACTCGTAAACAGTTGTAACCATAAATGATATTGGACGATTTATCTCCTAGGCCCGGCTAACGGAGAAAGGCCTAAAAATTTATTTATTAATTTATAAGTTCTAAAACTATTAAAATGTTGTATTGTCATCGAAAACACACCTCAGGAATTGAATGAAAAATTGATTGCAAAATGCTATCTTTACATACATGAACCAAGTTAAATAAAATAATAAATAATCGGTCAAGTGCGAGTTTTCCTTTCAGTACGACAAAACCTTGTACAAAGTTTAAACTTGGTATTGTGCCAAGCGCGTTCCGAAAGAAGATCCCACAATTTCAATGTCACCTTGGTCAGTGCCGCTGTTTTCTAAATAGAATATTAATTAAAATCTCGGCGAATTACAAAGTTTTTTTTTTTTTTTTTTTTTTTTTTTTTTTTTTTTTCTTCTTTAGGCATTAGCAATAATTCTTGGATGATTCCTTCAAGGTTTAAATGAACGCCTGATACGCGTAATTTTTTTATAACTTTAGTTACAGTAGATTCAGCAATAGGACATACTTTTGCAATACATTTTCGACTATATCTCTTAAAATATAACGCCTAAAATTAAAACAAATATATTTTTGAGTTCTGTGTTGTGAGATCTTTCGAAGTATATTTATTTTATTTTTTTTTTCAAAATAACTTAATTTGACCACTAAATTCTTTCTAAAAATAGTTGTGAATGGCTAATCTATACTAATAAAATAAAGTTTCGCTCTGACTGTATGTCTGTCTGTGTACAATGGCTAGCAAAATCTACAGTATGTACAGTCGTGTAGAAAAAAAGTAAACACCACCTACTAACTCCTCAACAAATTATCGTAGAAGAAAGTTACTTGTACCGAACGATTGGAAATAAAGTCTACTTTTAGAGGATGTATATAAAAGTTGCTTAGGGGCCATCTACATATTAAAACGAACCCAAACTTCATTTTTTTCAATTGCAATACCCAATTTTAACAAGATATTTTAAATCTTCGGTTCGAACTATGCCTAGACGCCAAATTTTAAGTCATTTGAATGATAAGTTTTTGAATTACAAACATTCAAAATTTAGTGCTTCTAACGTTAAATTACATTTTCATATTTTTATTAATATCTCCTGAAATTATACTCCTAATGTGCTAATCTTTTGTGTAGCAATAATACTAAAATATCCAAGCATAAATACATTGAATTTGCCTTTTTATAACTTTATGATATGAATTATGAAATTAATATTCGAAAAAATTATGAATTGCAACCTACAATTTTTTTGATGGATTTAGATTTATTAAGTCCTGCTTTATGGAAATCGAAAATTTCACATTTTTCTTCCAAGTAGTTTTCATAGTTGTTAGTAAGTCACCTATAATCTAGCAGTCTTCAATGACTGCTTGAGAACCTTGATCAAGATGGGGGGCACTCTCGGTCAACAATCGAGTACCAAACTTCAATTTGGATACAACCCCTAAAATATGCTCGTTTTAAAATAATAAATTTCTAGGAAACTTATCGTACGAATTGCATACAAATTTGTTTTTAGGCTAATTGAAGGGTGTAGATTTCATGCATACTGTCTGAATTGTGTACTGCTATTGAAAAAAAACAAAGTTACGGTTCGTTTTTATATGTAGACTAGTGTAAATACCCGTCCTAAGACGGTGAGTAAAAATTGTGTTTTTCACTTGAAATTTTAAAAACTGATAAAAAAAATAATTGACAATATGGAAGCGTTTAGATGAGCAAAATTCGGCTAGTTTATGTTCTAATAAACACACAGCTTTTACAATATTTCTGGGTAAACCAGGTTTTCCGGCTAATATACTATAACAAAATTAAGATTTCTTAATAAAAGAAAAAATTAATAAATATGCAATAAAAGTGCGTAATTAAAACAGTCTGCTGCAACTATTGAAATAATACTATTTTTTTTTTTTTTAATAACACTTTGAAATTGTATTTTTATCGTTTACCCCCTTCCTCCCCTCATCCAATTTTTTTAAAAATATTTATATTGATTAATAAATAAGTATGGCGGGTTGAATCCCATCCGTCTAATCCCCTAAGCTTCTGTCCTCCTGATGCAAAACTATAAATCAAAAATTATTAATTTTACTTTTCGTATAAATATTAATTTTTTACTTTTAAAATATGGTATGTGTTTTTTTTTTGTTTGTTTGTTTGTTTGTTTTTCGTTTAAATTTACATACACCAGTATATAGCAAAGGAAAATATAAGCAATGTGTAATTTAAATATAAGTTACAAAATGCCAGGATATTATTTCGGGGAGGGGGGGGGGCGACTAATCCCCTAAGCTTCTGTTCTCCTGATGCAAAGCTATAAATCAAAAATTATTAATTTTACTTTTCGTATAAATATTAATTTTTTACTTTTAAAATATGGAATATGTTTTTTTTTTTTTTTTTTAGTTTAAATTTACATACACCTGTATATAGAAAAGGAAAATATAAGTAATGTGTAATTTAAAAATAAGTTACAAAATAATAAGTCTAAAATATTTCAATCGATTACTTTTTTAAAAGAAAGTCGGTTTTATCAATTTTTTGCAGGTAAAAAAGGGATATTTTTAAAAATACCATATCATTGTTTTCCGTGATTAAAATTCCTTACATGTCGCAAAGAAAATTTAATATGATTGCAACTTAATACTTGAAATAATCTCAGTTAGGAAGAAGTGTATACCACTGCTCAATTATTTGGATTTGTAACCTTGAGAAGTAATCGCGGGATTCTTGTTTCTTGTCAACCAATGGGAGAATGGAACCTTTCACCCTTGAGTCTCTTCCTCGGAGACTGGTAAGATTGATGGATTCGCCCCGCCCTGCGTTACACTGCCTTTTATTATATAGAGATGGCGCCCTAAGGAAATTTTATATGCATCATTTTAAAATAGACTTTATTACCAATCGTGTGGTACCAGTAACGTTCTTCTACGATATTTTTTGTAGAGTTAGTAAGAGGTGTTTACTTTTTTTTCCCACGACTGCACAAGACTGAAAATTTTTGTGATGTCCAAAGTATCTCCTGGACCACCTGAGACTCAGAATTCTTAAATTCTAATTATTAGTTGAGTTCACTCATCTTGAGAATCTCATCAAAAAGTCATTTATTTGTTCCCCAGTCAAGGACAGCGCTTGCTCATGCGCACAAACCCATTTACGCATCGGAAGCTATCGGAGAACCGACTTTCGATTTTATTTGTGGTTTTTAATAGCGTTGTTTTAAGCTAAACCGACCAAACCGCTCGGTACAGTTAAAATTTAAAGACATATTAGATATTGCCCATCAAGATTTGACGGTAAATAACTTAAATGTTTAAAATTCTTGAATTTTTAATTAGTTGCTTTTAAATTAATTATTGAAATCGTGACAGATTTCTATGTTGCATAAGTGATTCCTATTACTGTAAGGTGATAGAGGGCGTTGTCAGTCTAACCTATTCAATGAAGTGAAAGGATTTTAAGTTTATAATTTACAACCAATTACGCTTGCTTTTTATCAGAAATTTACTTAAAAATACTGGGTAAAGCATTAATTTTTACTTACTACGGTATTTTTTTTTTCTTCTTTCCTTTTCCTTTTTTTTTCTTTTGGAAAAAATAACAATATTTATTTTTAGTTATTTATTTATTTTAAACTGCACAACCATTAAAAGCTGAAATGAATTTTATTTTTATCAGTCTCATTCTCTAAAACCTAAATTTGAAACTTTATGCAGCTAACAATTTATAATATAATTTTTTTTTTTTTTACTTGAATTTTATTTTACATTTTTATTTATTTTTTAAATATTAAACCATGGATATCAAGGTATTTTTTTTATATATATTTCTTATATGAATATTTTTTTCTTTCTTCCAGTTTTCTTTTTTACGGAAGAGAATGGTAAACTTTTCTTTCTGCCACGCACATATATATATTCTTGATAATGGTCAGAAAATATAACAAGAATTGTAGATCAGCTCAATTTATTTAATTGATAATTACATGCAAAATATTTTAAATAAAAAATTATTATTATTTTAAAAATATTGTTGCGTATTAAATTTTATCTAATTATAAAGCATTCAAATGATAATAATAACAAAATAAAAATCATACAACTTCTGCTGCTAATAAAACATGTCATTCAAAAATTCAGAGCTTTAAACTGCTGCGTCTGACCGCTACGCTAGCAGGGACTCCCTCAATGTTCCTCTAAGTTAAAGAGGTTCGAAAAAGAGTTGACGCATGCGCAAATGTGTCAATATTGGTCTTACTGATCGTAATCTTACAGAATTCCCTTTACGTTTTAATATACAGTAAATTCTGTCTAAGGCGGACTCTGTAGAAGCCGGAAATTTGTCTACCGCGGAAAATTTTTCAAGTCCCGGCGAACCCATAGAAAACAACATTAATTCTTGTTGTATAAGCCGGAATCTGTCTAACGCGGAAACGGAAATGTTTTTAAGGTCCCGCCAAAACCAAAATTTTGCATAAGGCGGAAAAAACAGATACTTTAAAAATGAAAAGCATTTCGTTTATGAAACTTTAATACATACGTCATACATTCAATGCCGAGAATTTTAATTACATTCCGTAATAGTTTAAAAAAGTTAATTTAAGGAACTAGAAGCTGTTTAAATTTTAAGGAAATTAATAAGGATTTTTTTTTTTTTTTTTTTTTTTTTTGCACTACGATCGCATATGGACCACTACCGCCTTTTCCGCTACGAAAATTCATAACGAACCAAAAGCAATTACATTTATACCTTAATGTCAGTTAAAACTTCGAATTAGTAATTTTTAAACTTTCTAGACGAAGGCTTAACAACCTGAAAATAAATCGTCAGTATAAGTATCATTGTGAATTAAATAAAAATGAAAACAACATAAGATATTTTTAAAAAGCATTTTAAACACCAAAAGCTGCCTGTTTTCTTATATTCGTATTACAAACATCCAAAAAGAGTTCTATTAAGTTGGCAGCATTGATTAAAATTTTAATAAGCCTTTCCCATGCGTAGAAGGCTTGATTACTTGAATTCAGATCCGAATTTTTCGTTTAAGAGTACCTAGTCTTAAAAAAATTATGTAAGTCGTATTTTTTATTATACTTTTTCTGGTACTAATGTTTTTTTTTATTTGCAGTATAAAATATTAGTAGTAATAAAAAGAATTACAAAACAAATTTTTAATATTTTCCCTAAAAATAATTACCTATTGAATCTCTCTATAATACAAAAAAAAAAAAAAAAAAAAAAAAAAATAACTAACGCTGTCACCATCCGTAAATGATTTTTTTGTGATCGGAAGTCTTTTTTCACTAATACTATGAAAATGAAAACTACTGCATACAAAAATATGAAAATTTGTACTAAGTTGTTAATTGAGAAATATTTGGTAAACACGCTGAAGTAGAGTTTTTAAATCGAAGAATTATTTTAAGAGCACTCTTTTGTCTTGAAGTCGGTCAAAATAGTTCCGTTAAAAAAGTTTTATGTTAAAGTCGGTAAATCGTTCCATTAAAAAAGTTCTATATGAATAAAAACTATATATAGGGATTTAATAATTTTTTTAGAAATATATTTCACAAGCTAGCGGTGTGCAGACTGCGCTTATTTTTTGAAACTGACAAATATTTTGAGGGGTATTTTTTTCAAATTTTCATCATTTGAGGACATAGTTTTTTTATATTTAAAAAAGGTAATTTTTTTATATTGGTGCCAACTTGTAAAACAGAGCAAAGAATTATATTTCTCCTCAAATAAAAAATGTGTTTACACGTGACTATTAAAAATAGATATGAAATTTTAAAGTAATTAGATTATCACGTGTTAAAACAGGAAAATTATGGCATAAAAATTTTATTTTCACGTGAATATTAAACAAGTAAGAAAACCTTAAAATAATTAAATTATTACACTCGAAACGCATTTAATGGGGTAATTACATCATATGTAAAAGGCTCAAATATTAAATATCGTCATAAGTAAAATGCCTAAAATAATTAAATAATTACGCGTGAAAAACTTTTAATGGTGAAAATTAGGTCATATTTAAAATGCTCAAATAATAATATTCCCAAGCACTTTTAAATTGAATAATATATTTACACGTAAATCTTAAAAGAAAAAAAACCTTTCAAATAATTGAATTATTACATGGGAAATGCATTTAATGGTGAAAATTACATAATATATTAAAACTATACATTTAAAACGATTTTCTTATGTACAATATTCATGTGACGTCACATTGGGAAACCGCACAGGGTAAAAGTAACGCGGCTAGCAAATTTTCTTTTATAAATTTCTTCACTAGACGCATCATAAAAACAGGTATGCGCAAAATATTTTTGATTTGTTTTGTACGAAATTGTATTCGATAAATACACATTAGAAAAATCGAATACACTAATTAATTAAAATAAACAGTTTACATTTTAAAAATAACATGAAAATATGGATGATGGTGCATTAAAATGTGGGAAAGAATTCATGCATAAGCTATAACCGCTCCTGAATATATCTAAAACTCGATCAAAACATAAAATATAAGCGTAAAATTTCAAAATGCAGCGCTTTTCAATAACGTAGTTCAATAACGTAGTTTTCAATAACGAATATTATTCTCGAGCAGACGGAGTTTTTAACCTCGGACCCAAAGTAAGAATATTGTCCATAGCGTCGTTATAAAAGTCTAAATGGCAGCGACATTTTTTACTTAACCATTTTATACCATGATGATTTTCAGGTGGGCAATTGATCTTATTTATCAATTCCATACATAGCTGTCAGCTGTCGCGACAGCGGTGGATGAGGCCATTGTAACCGAAAAAGGCCCCATTCAAACGGAAAAGCATGGCAACCCGATTACAGAAGATAGTCGCCGTGCAAAGTCTGAACGGGAGTTAGTCAGCGTATCTCGCAAGGGACAGAACGCTCTTAGACCGGGAGCCGGCAGCACAGACAATCACCGCATCGAGTTGGAGGCTGAAATTCTAGGATTAGTTAAATCCCGATTCGCCTATTTTAATTCAATCGGTCTGCCAAGTCCTATCTTGGTGGAAAACACCTGAAAACCCGATTTTAGTGGTTGACTCGTAGGTTTACCATTGTGTTTTCCTGCACCCAAACATATGAAAACATGGAGGAATGGGAGCAGGAAAATACAATAGTAAACCTCAGTACGAGTCAACCGATAAAATCGGGTTTTCAGGTGTTTTCCACCAAGATAGGACTTGGCAGACCGATTGCATTAAAAAAGGCGAATCGGGATTTAACTAATCCTTGAATTTCATCCATGAACTCGGTGATGTGATTGTCTGTTCTGCCGGCTCCCGCTCTAACTATAGTGAAGAATATTTTAAAGATCGAAGCAACATTTGAAAGATCTGTATTTGAATCTTACCTTTATAAGGCCTGACAGAGGATCCCTTTTCTCTCATTTCCCCCATTGTCTCGAGCTTGTACTAGGGAAAAGAAAATACCAGGTTGTTAAAACTAATGTAATGGCTGATACAATAATACAGGATGTCCCGTTATAAACTATGTAAGGGGTGATAAGCACACTGCAACAAACATTTTTCGTATAGGACTCAGAGTGGTTCGCAATTATTGAGTCATAAATACATGTATTTATGATTGAATAAGTAGATTGCGACAACTAGTTACCGGGTATCCCAAAAATGACTGATGGATTTTAAAATTCAATAACTTGCAAATGGTGACAGATATTAAAAAAATTCTTGCAGGAGTGTTATGTAAGATGTCAGGAGTTTTTATGCTGCGATTCTAAGTTTTAGTTACAAATAGCATCGATAGATGGCGCTGCAAGTAATAACCGTTAAATCCAGGCTCGATTTTTCGGCCTCTCTCTTCTTCCATGTGAAAAAAGGAGATTAAAATGTATTGAATGGATCCCGCAGTCGGCTCTGGACTGAGCGCCTATTGCTCTCAGCGCCATCTATTGTTTGAAATTCGAACAAAAATCAAGAATCACAGTACAAAAACTCCTGACATCATGCATAACCCTCCTGCAAGATTTTTTTTAATATCTGTCACCGTTTGGAAGTTATTGAATTTTAAAATCCATCAGTCATTTTTGGAACACCCAGTACCTGTACAATAAATGTTTGTTGCAGCGTGCTTTAACACTTAACCCTTTATGTTCTGATGGGAAAAAAATTCCCACATAAGTCGAACGTTTTTATTTGCAATCACATTCATTCGATATTAAAATGGATAACACGGTTTAGAGGTTTTATTTCTCCTTTCCGCACTTACATAGCAGCACCACACTCTACCAATATCAATTGCTTTTCCTCGATTAATTAAAACTTTCCAATTTTCATGACAGGGTTCGTACGGGCACCGTTATTTTTAAGGCAAAATATCAGTATTTTTTAATAGAAAAATAAATCTAGTTTAACCCCTTGAGGGGCGGTGGGACAAAATATATCCCACTGATTTAAACAAGATTCTCACCAGAAAATTTTAACTAAACTTTATATTTTTAACTTTGGAGGGAAATTGTAGAAAAATTGCATTTCCTTATTTAAAAATAATTTTTTTTTTATTATTCCGGTGAGAATTCAATATTTAGAGACATTTTTGCTTGCTCCTCGAGGGGTTAAGTCATGCGCGAAATTTGGGCCTTATTTAAGAAGAGATTTTCTATAAGAAAATACTGGTACCGAAGAATTTCTTAGTCTGGAAATTAAAGGACCCGTACGAACACTGCATGAGTAAGAAATTTTGTGGTTTTCGAACGTTATAAAGAAAGATTTTTTATTAGAGATTACTTTTTTTTTTTTTTTTAGTCACTTATATTCATTAATACAAATTGTTTCCAAATGGCTATACTGAAAATTTAACTTTTTTCAAGGGATGAAATAAAACAGTGGGTTGATTTTTACCCGACTGCCAAGAAGGGTTATGTGTTTCACGCGTATCTGGGTATGTGGATTTCTTTATACCCTCGAAACATACCAACGGCTGGGTGGATTTTAATGAATGAGGTCTCTATCGATTCGTCTTAATCGTCCGATGGTTATAGGCTAGATTTTGTTTTTATAAATTCAAAATGGCGGCCGTAGAATACAGAATGGCGGTAGAATCGAAAAAAATTTTTACGCACCCTATTGAGTAGCCTATTATTGGATAGGTCTTTTAAAATGAAGACGATGTTTCATGGACTATTTTACATCTGAAGCTCCGTTTAAATATTACACAACCTGGAAGTTGTGTAGGTACTCTATAGCTTTACTGCAACTCTAACCTTCATAGACATCTATAGGCCTCATTAAAACAGTGTTTATAGATAAGAACTAACAATTAAACACAACTTAAAAGACATCAATACAAGTAAATAAAAAAAATAGGTAAGTAATATAAAAAATAGTTTCCCATTGATAAGAAATAATTAATTAGTTCGCTTTTCACGCAATAGGGTTTTTTGATTTTTTAAATTTAATTTTTACTTGTTACCTATCAGAACTCAGGAGCCCAATAACGTCATTTGTCATTGGATGGCAACACCACCGAAATAAACTTTTGTCTTTCAAAATCAAAGAAATCGAGGGCGGAGCACCGAGGAACATTTGGGATGGGAAATTTGGTATTTTGTTTGATTCACAGAAAAGGATTTAATTTCTTCACATTCCAGCCTAATGTTTTTACGAAAAGTTTCCAGATTACATTTCTCGAAACGTGCAGTTCTTGTGTTGTAAATATTTCTAAAAACTTTTATACATTTTTTTTAGTACCTATTTCATCTCTTAATTCGATATATTTTTTAATATTCAGTATTTTTAAATTGTGTTTTCTGTAATTTTTGAAATTTTAATTTTCTATCAGTAAATAAATAAATAGAAATGCTTAATTCATCTTTAAAAAGTTAAACTTAAACTTACACTATGTGCAAAAAAAACTACTTAAAAGATGAGACAATATTAAAAAAGATGTTAAATTATTTTAATACCTTAGTACTTTCAACTATAAAAACATAGTCTTCGTCAGAGCATCGTGCGAATCTAAAACTTGACTTTCACTTTCACTCCTTTTGTCACCATCTACTTGTTTTGAAAATTAGACGTTAATAACAATTGTATTTCTTATATTTCTCTGACGAAGACTATGTTTTTATAGTTGAAAGTACTAAGGTATTAAAATAACTTAACATCTTTTTTAATATTGTCTCATCTTTTAAGTAGCTTTTGCACATAGTGTAAGTTTAAGTTTAATTTTCTAGTTTACTATATTTTTAAATATTTCAATAATCTTAATATTTGTATAAACAATGTCTATCTCCTGAAATTTTTACAATTATAGTAATTTTAAAATAAATTTGCAATCTTGTGTTTGCATGCTGAAATGAGCTCTGATGGGAAAAAAATCTTCCCACCACCCCGAGCCTAAAAAAAGAATTTTAAACTATATTTATTCCTAATTAGTTTCATAAATCACATTTATAGTGTTTGCTAACATATTTTCAAACTTTAAGAACCGGAGATCAAAAGATTAGAGTTTATACACGAGGAACCCCCACATAATCAATGAAGCATAATCATATTATTAAAGGCAGAATAAATACTCATCTACAAGGGGGATTCAAAAATGATTAGACAAACTTTAACGGCTGGTACAGCACACTAAAAAAACATTTATGCTTATGGGAAACCAGATCCGTAATTCGTTTACTGAGTTAAAAATGCAGAGCATCTCACTCTAGTTCGGGATTTGGTCCATTATGTTAAAACGCCTGTACTAAATTAACATAATTATGCAATTTTTTCCAATACTTCCCAATGACATATGTCGCAGTGCATGTCATAGACGCCGGTAGCACGAAACCTAGAGTGGGGCAAAAATTTAGGACAGATATGACTGTGGTGCGTAGCTTTACTCTGGCCGTGTCTTTTAAAATGGATACTATAAACATGAAACAAGCTAAAGTGAGCATTAATTTTTAATCAAGATACTCTTTGGGACAATTTTTAAAACCTATTAATATAAAAAGCAACGTAGACATTTAGCAATTAAAAATTATTAAATATTTAAAAATAAATTTCTACCGGCATAAAAAAAAGAAAAGAAAAGAAAAATATCTTAAAGGCCGCATAACAAAAAAGACCAAATCTGTTATTTAAAGATGCAATACAATGTTTTACATTAACTGTTATAGTAGATTTATATATATAGTATATATAGAAAACAACTCCTTAAATACAACGTACCAAGATATTTCAGTATAGTAAATATTCTTACAAATTTATGAGGGCACTATAGCGCAATAGCGCTTAACCCTTTCGCGGGTTGTATCCTTAAAAAAGGACACCTAATTTTTATCTTACTGGCTAAGTAAGTTCGTGTTTTCTAATAAATTGGATTATAAATTCTGGTGACAGTTCATCATGTCATCAGTTTACAAACAGAATTACTCCACGCCGGAATGGGTTATTAAGGGGCTACTTCACTCAAGCGAAAACACCAGTTCGCTGATGTTAATCTCATGGAAAAATTTTTTTAAAGATATACCGTTTTCATTTTACTGTCTTGTAATGATTTTTGTGCATTGGATAGCTGAGGTCGATCTCTAAAAAGACCGGTTTTTTGTTTTTCGATTTTATTTGTGTGGCTTTTTTTTTAAATAAGAATACTTTAACTTTCGAAATCGGTTTCCAAAGTGAAAGTATCCTAATTAAAAGAAAATCATAAAAGTAAAACACGGCCTTTGTAGAGATCGACATCAGCTATCCAATGCAAAAAAATATCATTAAAAAATATGGAAATGCAAACGAGATATCTTTAAAAATTCCTTCCATGGGACTAACGTTAGCGAGTGGTTTTTTTTTTTTTTTTTTTCCTTTTTGCGTGATTGAAGTAGGGACACCCTTGACGTTTGACTCTCCATGTCTAGATAATTTAGATGGATAAAAACAAAAACGAGGAGGAAACTGAACTTACAATGTAAATGCCTTCCGTAAATATGTCAGAGATGCGCATCTGCTTCAAAAAATTGTTTTTGTAGAATACATGCTTGGACACGTAGCGACGAAGAGCGTCTTCAACGACTGTCTGCGTTAAGCTAGAAACACTGAAATTGGAACAAACAAAATGTAAGTATTTAATATTCAATATAAAGAGTGTGCATAAAAGAATGTTATATTATAACAGTTTAATTTAGACTATTTACAACACATCATACATCAAATTGAAGGTAAACTAACCTAGTGTTTCTACCTAGTGTTCAATAGGTGTTGCACCTATTGAACATCAGTTATACGGCACACATCCAACCAGTGTTGATTTCAGGGGGTGGCGCGGGGGGGGACATTCCCCCTGGAGCAATGAGATGTCCCCCCCGGAAGATTTGAGATTTTGTGTTTTCATTAGTCAAAAAGTGCAATTTCCCCCCCGGAACTCTATAATGTCCCCCCCCCCCGGAGCATAAGAAATCCCTCCCGGAGAAAAGTGTCTGAATTCAACACAGCATCCAACCTAAAGTCCATTCTTCACACACTTCAGTTAACAAGTCCGGAGTCATGGAAACAATTGCCTCTTCAATTCTGTGTCTCAATTCTTGCAAATCATTAGGTAGCGACGGAACGTAGACACGATCTTTTATAAAGCCCCCAAAGGAAAATAATCGCATGGCGAACGTGCTGTTAAAGAAATAAAACCATTGTTTTCGAACCCCATTTGTGGTTTTTTAATAAAAGGACGAGAGGATCAACAATGGATTCAACAACGGGCCAGGAGATAAGATAAGATCGTACTTGAAGGAAGCTTTCCCCTGCTTGTAAAGTTATAAAAGATGAAAAAAGCCGCGAAACCACCAAAAAGCGCCGCCTGGCCCACAACAAAAAAAACCGCAAGTAAAATGAAGCTGCGAACGGACCATCCTTCTAACAGTTATCAGTATCGGCGTCTTTTCTTGTGGCCCGCGGTGTTTTTGATCTTTAATGACTTCAAAAGGAAAGGAACTGATGTCCTTCAAGTACAATTCAGCTCCTTATCTCCTGACCCGTTGTTGATTCCTCTCATTCTTTTGTGAATAAACCGCAGAAGGGTCCAGAACAAAAGATTTCCACGAAAACTGTAGAAGGATGGCAAAACAAGCGTGTATATGCAGCCCGAAGGTCTGTGTAAAGCTTAACGGCTTTTAACCCCTTAACGGTCGCTAAATATTTGGAAAATCCATCAAAAAAGTACCTATTTTTTTTATTACAGAAATTGAATAATTATAAGGTTTCTATGTGAAATATGCAATTAGGTTTTTTTTTTTTTTTTTTTTTTTTTAAGTCGAAAAAAAAAAGATGTTATAGAACAAATTCACATTTGTGGCAATGTTTTATGCAATTAGTTTTTTTTTTAAGTCGAAAAAAAAAAAAAAGATGTTATAGAACAAATTCACATTTGCGGAAAAGCCATCATACGAGAATTCTGTGTTTTAATGTTTGTTTTACACCATACAAATGAATGCGAATAAGACCTTTATTTTTCACATCTTAGATCTTTATTTATCACCATCAAACAAATTTTTACAAATAATATTTGAAATAATATAATATACATTAAATTTTGATTATTAATCATTTTTTTGAGTGTGATACATTTCGAAACATGCAATACGAAGTCCAACATCACAACCAGCGCCAAAAACCAAACCCAAACGCTATTATTCAAAGACTTCACACCGAAATGCCAGTTAAATTTTACTGGCTTCAGAAGTTTTTTCCAGCATTAAATCTCGAGCCCGGAAATAGGACGGGCACGAAAAATAACGAACGACACCTCAGCCCGCGATATTGACGGGAGCGAGAATTAAGGGGTTAAATCTTCAGCCCACCAATAACGTTTTACGCCCAGAGGTCGCCATTTTGCGTAGGTGCCACTGCAAGCAAGAAAATAACAAAGCAATACTCGCGCATGCGCTTCTCGCTTCTCTAAAACTTTTGGAGGGACTCTTTATTTGTGACCTTGAAACAACACTTTACAACGCTTACACTATTAAAATTTATAACTGGTACATTCTTTTATAAACATACTGTATTACAGAGTGCGGAAAACATTTTTGCTGCATCTCGTTTATAGCCTGATGGACCGATGCTGACTCTTGCTATAAAATCCGGAACAGATGTGTTTGTGGTCCGCAGGCTGAACCCGGCGATTTTTTTCCCGATGAACGCCAAAATGCCATTTTGGAAAATGATCGGCAATCTGAAAGTCCGAGATAAACCAATGTGGCGGTTTATTTCAAAACTTCGACACTTTAAATTAGTTGAATGTGTCAATCCTAAAACTTTCCTCTAATACATCTTAATATTTCAAAGTGTAGTTACAAATGTCAATAATATTATTAGTTTAATACTATACCAACTTTGACTTTCATCTTAAATTTCTGCTTCAGTCAATGAATCAGAGTAAAAACGAGTTCATGTTAGAGGTCTGCACGGGCCGGAATTTCCAGGCCCGGGCCCGGCCCGGCCCGAAAGAAAGCTATCTTGGCCCGGCCCGGCCCGGTGTAAAAATTGGAAGTTCGGCCCGAGCCCGGCCCGACCCGTTTGCATTTTTACAGTTCTCGGCCCGGCCCGGCCCGGCCCGTACAAAAAATCAGTGAAAACAGGCCCGGCCCGGCCCGACACAATTTCTATTTAAAAAAAAATCCTTTTTTTCTCAACATACAATTAAGATTCTTTTAATGAATACTACATACATATTTATGGGAGCATTTTACAGTATATTTTACATTACTATGGTGTTCGCAAAACAGAAAACACACAATAGTAAACATTAACGATTACTTATAGTGTTTTAGTCATCGTGTCTACAGACATTTCAAAATGGAAATAAGGATTCATTAAAAGATTAATGTAGTT
This sequence comes from Maratus speciosus, assembly GCA_963932465.1. Taxonomy (NCBI): domain Eukaryota; kingdom Metazoa; phylum Arthropoda; class Arachnida; order Araneae; family Salticidae; genus Maratus; species Maratus speciosus. The sequence goes on from OZ010792.1 coordinate 581,492,844, forward strand.
CAGAATAAAGGATTAAAAACATGATAACTTTTGAAGCTGTATAATAAAAAGTAGATTTGTGAAAATATTTCTCTCAATTTTAAGGCTTTTCTCAAATCCAAAGGAGCTACATTTCGACACATTTATGAATTCTTTTCTTTTTCGGAAACGCGTCAGATTGGCAGGTATTCTTATTCAGAAGCTATGTAAATGTCGGTTTTTTTTATAGATAAAAGCAATGTAGCTTTCTGAAAATACTGTCAAAGTTAGCGTTTTGAATCGAATTTCCGGAAGCGATAGCACAGGAAAGGAGCAAAACGTACAGTCACGTGACAGGAATCTCTGTTATCTCTGTAAGTAATTTATCAAATATGGAAAAAGCTATTCGTTTCCAAATGCCTTCAATAGGCAGGCCTGTCAATTTTATGCCTTTATAGTTAAAAATTTTGTCAGAAAATGTGTCTGAAAGCTTCGCATTGCTGAGCAGTGAATATGAGGGTATATTTCCAAAGATACTGTTAAGAAAAGTTCATTATTACTATTAATACTACAAAACACAATGACTGTTCTACACATCCTGAGATCGATTAAGACCCGTTCCGTCCCGGCACGAGTCTGCTGAAAAAAAAATTAAACTCGAAATCAGACATCTTGTAACTGTACGATGCCGATCTCTACGATGGACATGTTACATTTCTGTACTGATGTTGGGAAACTCGCAATGGCTCGCATCATTTATACTTCTCGAGAAAATCATATTCATTGAAAATGGCTCGTATTTTATCTTTTTCGCTTAAATTCTAATATCGGGCCGACAGGCCCGATTAATTTTTTTGCCGGCCCGGCCCGTTTATTTTGTCTGTCGGCCCGGCCCGGCCCGTTGAAAAAATTGTCCTAATTCTGCCGGCCCGGCCCGTTTGAAAATTCGCCTTCATTCCGCCGGCCCGGCCCGGCCCGCGGGCCGGGCCGGGTACGGGCCTCGGGCCAAGCCCGGGCCCGTGCAGACCTCTAGTTCATGTCGATCATGATATTTATTAAAATCAATAGTTTTTCGTTATTCTGTTGTACATCAGCTATTCGCGAATAGCCAGCTTATAATGATGCGAAGTTCCCGTCGCTTTGCGAGCTGCCGGTGTACAATAAAACTACGAAAAATCAAGAAAATTATACAAAAATCGCTATTACAGGGCTCCCTTTCGGCGGAATATTTCCAAATTCAAGGAGAACCTGCTTGGCATAGCCAAAAACATACACAAAAAATTTGGTTCAATTCTATGCATAACTTCATACACTTTTCGATGGTACAATAATGAAAATGGCACAAAAAATCGCTATTACAGCGCCCCCTTCCGTCGACATTTTTCTAAATTAAGGGAGGACCTTCTTGCTATGGCCAAAAACATACACAAAAAATTTGGTTCGATTCTATACATAATTTGATACACTTTTCGATGGTACAATAATGAAAAGGGCACACAAATCGCCATTACAGCGGCCCCTTCCTTCAGAATTTTTCGAAATTAAAAGAAAACCTGTTTGCCATAGCCAAAAATCCAAAAAAAAATTGGTTCAATTCTATGCATAACTTCATACACTTTTTGATGGTACAATGGCAACATACGGGCACACGGACAGACAAACTTTTTCTATAAACATGTTTTTGGGGATCTCTGACCCCTAAAATGTGTAAATCCATCGAAAACCGGAAGTCGAAAAAATTTTGATTACAATACTTTCTTCTGGTAGAAGAAAGTAAACAATTGTTTAGTAAAATGTTTTAAAGTGCTTTCTTCCCTATTTAAAAATAAAATTTCCTCGTAGTTTCGTAATTACGATCAATTTCAATAACGACATTCTCATCATATTAACATACAAAAACAATTGAAAATTAAAGAAATATTAAAAATTACAAAAGTAAGTTTCGATTCTAATAAATTTAGCATCTTAATGCAGAAAATCAGATCATAAAATTCAGATAATGAGAAATAATACAGAAATATTACTTACATTATGCAGATAAATTTTTAAAGTAAATTATAAGTACCAGATTAAAAAAAAAAGAAAGAAAAAATTCTGATTTTAAAGAATCAAATGTAAAAATATCTACAAGGTGGTTCAGAATTATATGTCAAAAATATAAAGGCAGGTAGAAAGGACGTAAATAAGCAGAATTCGTATAGGAATGTGGGTGCGGAAATGCAGCGTTGAGGTAATAGAGGGCGCTGTTGAGTTAGGCGTATGAAAGCGCTTCGCTGACTTGAATAGTCATTCTCCGTTCGGATTTTTAGCAACATGCGTCGTTATACCAATGCGGAGCCGCCATGCATTTCATGTATGGGGCTGCACAAGGAAATCGAGCGGTTGCTCAACAGGATGTACACGGAACGATCCCAGGGTATGAATTTCCTGGATCTCCAAACATTTGAGCGTCTTCATCGGGAGTTGTACGCGAGTGGATCATTTTATGCGTCGAGGCGTGATAAGGGTACTGAAAGATATCGCAGAATTCATCCAGTGGAAGAAGCAATATTACGCACAGCAGAAGATAGTCCTTCGACAAGCTCAAGAACTGTTGGGTGTGAGCCATTTCCTTGCGCAGCCCCATACATGAAATGCATGTTAGCAGTGTAACGATGCATGTTGCTCGATTTCTGTGCTGGAAATGACGATTCAAGTCAGTGAAGCGCTTTCACCCGCCTAACTCAACAGCGCCCTCTACTGCCGCAATGCTACATATTTCCCCACCCACATTCCTATACGAAATCTGCTTATTTAGGTCCCCTCTATTTGTCTTTACATTTTGACATATAGTTCTGAACCAACCTAGGTGTTCTGAACCACCTCTGGGGGGTTCTGCTCTCAAAGCTGGTAGACGGGAGGTGCTGGGTTCGAACTCAATCGCGCCGTCGGCCTAATCGTCAGGAGTTTTCCGTGGTTTTCTTCGAACCTTGGAAATCCTTGAGTAAATACGGGTTAGTTTCCCTTAGTAAGACCCCATGGAGGGCATGCCCCCTTCGTGCCTATATCCCTCGTGTAGATGGCCGTCATAAACAACACCAATACACCATTCCAAACCATCACAGAAATAGGATGTACAGATCGGTCGACAGGCGTTAATGTCCTATCATTTTGTTTATTAATTTATTATTCAACTGCAAATAGCTTTTCATGTGTTCACAAAATATCTATGTGCATGCCATAAACCAAATATTTATGTGCATGCCATAAACCTGTATTTCAGTTTCCCTGTTCGTATTTTTACCAAACAAAACTAATGAACATTTCAAAAAATCCCCGCCGGCCCGGCCTACAGGCGGAGATAGATTTCGAAGTTAAATATACAAATTTCACCAACAAAAACTAAATCATGATTAGATATAAACCCACTTTAACAGTTTTATCTGGCCGCTTTTGAGGAGTTTTATTTCATTTTTATGTAATAGCTGGTTTTATCAGAATCATGTTAAGGCGGTATTAAAAAAATACTTTTCCAAGCTCAACAACTCGAAATTTGCTGGCACATTTTCAGATTCATTTTTAAAAGGAAAAATATGAAACTGGCTGACGTGATTTTTGAAGAGATTTATAAGCGACCTGTGTTTTTATTTTTTGTTCAATTAATTAAAACTTGATTTATAAACAATTATTTTCTCAGTAGGACGATATTTTTGGTTTCTAACACAATCGCTTAGGGAAATTCTGTTCAAAATGCCCACTTTGACATCACTTTTTGAAATATATTCTGCCTCTATCAAAAAATCGACCATTACGGTACAGTATATAGTTTCTGAATAAGAGAATCTAACAATTGGATGCGTTTGAGAGCAAAAATTAATTTAAAAATGAGTAAGAAAATAAGCAATTTGGATTTGAATACGCCCTTAATAAGATGATTTTTTTCTTCAACCGCTATGTATTTTTAATTTGTTTTTGCTGTAAGAATCGGTCCTATCAAAAACTTGTCTATATAAAGGTTGTGGACAATATTAAGAAGATCCATGAAGATTTTATATCTTGTGAATTGACGGAGTTATGGGTTTTCTTGTACTTCAACCCCCCCCCCCTTTTTGTTTTCGTTTTTATTTTTATTTTTTTTGCGGTACGAATTTGTCCTATCAAAAACTTGTGAATATAAAAGTTGTAGATAATATTAAGGAGATGCATAATAAAATTAATTGGATTTGATATCTTGAGAATTGACGAAGTTATGAATTTTTTTCTTCCAAAAACTCTATTTTTTGCGCCCCTTGAACCCATTTTAATTTTATCAAAAATTTGTGATGCATAAATTTTTGGCCCTATTTTTAGAAGTAATAAAAACTTTAAACTGATTTGATATGTACAAAAATTAAGAAGTTATGGGGTTTTATCGGTTTTCACAAAACCCCTCACTATTTCAATCCCCTTGGTCCGATTTTGCCAATTAACGAACTTGATCGAGATTTTATGTCCCTTGATGTATCAGTTTGGAAGAGATTTGTGCAGAATTGTGGAAGTTATCATGTCCAGAAGAAAGTGTAAAGTAAATATATATATATATATATATATAGATAGATAGATAGATAGATAGATAGATAGATATAAAGTTTTTTACTGAGGGTAGTTTTGGGTTCTAGGGGTCATGATCGGTGCAGATCTGCAAAAATTGTTCAGAAATTCCTACATAGGGGAGAATGTAATAGGTAGTATTTCATACGAAATCTATCTAATACGTAACTAATGACATACATCATCCTTTAACATCTATATAGTGGCAATATATCAATATCTACATAGAAAAAAAATATATTTTTTTCTAATGCGGCAAAGATTTTCTTACACCCTGTACGTTTAAGTTGAAATCAAATAAAGAATAACAAAATTCTTACTTGCAACGCCATAGTCTTGATGCAGTCTGTTCGGGTAAGTTGGGTGATGTAGGTACCTGTTCGTAATTATCTAAAAAGAGAAAAATTACAATGTGAGATTTTACGGCGAAAAGAAAAATTGGATAAAATTGCAATTTTTAAATAGTTAATGCTACACCAGAAATAATATATTGAGTGAACTTTTTAAAAGAGCTATGAGTCACTCTAAATTGAGTCAAAATGTAATTACTTTAAAAACTTACAGTAAGTTCTCGATTATCCGAAACTCAGTTATCTGACGCACTCGATAATCAACATCTATTATATAAAACTTTGTTAGAAAAACACTGAGGCCAAAGTATAAAAAACCAAAATAAACTTAATTTTTTTTTCCTCATTTCGTTTCATTTTAAATTTTAAAACACTTAAATCAAAGGATTGATTCAGAAAGGAAAGTACCAGAATACAACGTGACTCATATCAGTATACAAAATATGTAATAATAAAATCCAAACTCTTCGAATGATTTAAAAAACTTATGCAGATAAATCAAAGTTCTAATCTATTATGTAGGTTACAAAATTGAAGCGCAAACGAAGAAAAATAAATATGTATCATTGTTTCTTTTTGTTTTCTAAACTGCCATACGAATACTGAAAATGACATAAAAATAAAGATATAATTACAGATTTTTCTTAATTTTATGTTGTTCCTGTTCGTTTCTCTTTTTATTTAATGTTATTTACTGTTATTAATAATTTATCTTATTTATGTTAATTTACTTGTAATGTTTTCTATAGTTAGTTCTATGCTATATTATAATTATAAATAAATTAAATTACACCTACTGTCCTCTTCTGTATAAAATTCCCGATGAAAACACTAATCTCTCCTGACAATTTTTGAAAACACCCATCTCTGAATGAATGATTTAAAATCGTTATCCAATTCTTTTAGCCAAGAGCTAATGTACATTTACCGAGAATTTATGTTTATTCTCTGTACTTTTAAAGAAATGTTCAACAATTTCACTTTAACACCTAACCTATTTGAATATATTCCATTTTTTTTACTTTCAACAAATTTCATACTAAGCAAAATTTATACTATGATAATAGTAGGGAGAAAAGGTTTAAAATATCAGTTCAGAAAAACTGCATAAAATGAATAGATGTCGTTTCATACTAACAAATCACCCTCCGGGAACCCAAATAAACTTATAGATTTTAAAAAATATTTATTGTAATAATAGTACGCAAATATTTCTAAACATTAATTTTGCATGGTTTGATATTTTTCAGTACTTTCGCAATAGCCACATACCAGTGCTTATTGCCGAGGATTTCATGTACACATGTATATTTGTATTGTGTATTATATATATATATATGTATGTATGTATGTAAGTATGTTTATATGCATGCATGTATGAGTGAATGTTTGGGATGGGCATAATGAATGATTTTAGCATTCGAACGAATCATTTGGGCTGTAAAGAATAGTCTTCATTTACTAATTAACGAATAGTTACAAAAGTTCTTAAAAAGATCTTTAATCAACCCTTCAGTCTAAAAGAAAACACCGCAGTAAGTAGCTCATAAAAATCTATAACACCGGTTCTCAGACTAGCCATTAATTCTGCTTCAGACCACTCTATTTAACGTTATAAAAGTCGTAACTTTGGACCACGTACTTATATTTGACACTATATCGGACAGATACGAGTCTGTAAATAACTCTAGTGTTTCAAGTGCTCTCAGAGAGATATTTCAACTACTAGAAAATCCCAATGCTTAACCCCTGCGGGACGAGCGTCATTTACAGAATTTTTAATCTTTTATCACCGGTTTTTCAAAGCAGAAATTTTTACCCAATTGAATCGGGAAAATGCTCGGATTAAATAATCCACAATTTACAATAAAAATTTACTGGTGAGAATAATCACGGATTCTGATCACCTTACGTGGCACATATACTGGTCGCTCGTCCCCAAGGGGTTAAATAAAGGCCTCACAGGGAGACCAATTTCGATTGCTAAAGGTGCAGGAAATCCGAAGGACGTTGCGGTCAAGCAACGAAAATCTTTATGAGGAGGCATTGGCCCCGGTCTTGCGTCAGGCCCCGCTTTAAGGACGCCTTAGCGGCCGAACAAGAGTATGGGAATTGTACTCTGTAATCCCCATCGATTAATTCGCATGCAGAGGAGAAATATCTGCAAAGCTTACTTTCTTTTCAAACTGATTATCTGTGCTTTTGTATTTGTGAAATAGTTGTCTGCTGTGCGTGTCGTGAATAAAAATAGTGTTCACTTATCTCTGCCATCCTAAGTTACTTCACTAGATCATCACAGGACATGCGCAAAAGCATAGTATTTCAACCTTCGTATTCTTTTTAATCAATTAAAACTAGAAATTTTGTAAAAAAAGAAAAAAGAGAGAGAGAGAGAGAATTAAATTAAGAATCTTTATGTTGTAATTTTTCTAATTCATTTTTTTAAATAAAATTTTTGCTTATAATTAATTAAAAAGAATCCGTATGTTGGCATCTATGCTTTTGAAAAGCCCGGGATGACTCATTCGAATGTCAAAATCATTCATTATGCTCGTCTCTTAGTGCATGTAGATATGTGGAGTTGAGGGGGAAAAAGTAAGCACCCCCTACTAACTATGCAACAAATTATTGTAGAAGAAAGTTACTGGTACCAAATGATTGGAAATAAAGTCTACTTTTGAATGATGTATACAAAATTTGCTTAGAGGGCCATCTACATGTCAAAATTAACCCAAACTTTGTTTTTTAAATAGTAATACCCAAGTTTGACACCCTTCAATTAGCCTAAAAACAATTTTTCATGAAATTCGTACGATTAGTTTCTAAGAAATTAATTATTTTTAAATGAGCCTATTTTAGGGGCTGTCTCCAAATTGAAGTTCGCTACTCGATTGTTGGAATGCTACAGAAAGATAATGTCACTTCTATTAATGTATTATTTCTTGCCAATGTGACCCTTTCACTCCCTTAATATGTTTCGACTCATGCCAGCCCAAATGTTTCAATAAAATGAGTAAAACATATTTTTTCGAATTATGCTTTTCTGCAACATCATAGACGGCCCCTTAACCCTTTGAAGGGCAAGTGATTGTGTTCCTGTAGTGTTGAATTCACACCGGAATCTTCGAAAAATTTCATTTCAAAATAAGGAAAAGTAATTTTACAACTTTTTCCAACCAAAGTTACAAAATGAAATTTAATTAAAAGTTTCCGGTGCAAATCTTGATTAAACTTAGGTGGTATATAATATATCCAACCGCTCCTCAAGGGGTTAAAGCGTCATTTTAAAACATCATTTTGATGTTTTTTAATCATAATTCGAAATCTACTTGGACGAAATGTTTGAAATTGAAAATTCGCATTAAGCAGGGCATAATAAATATAAATCTACCAAAGAAATTGTAGGTTGCAATTCATATTTTTTTCGAATATTAATTTCCTAATTCATATTATAAAATTTTTTATATTACAAATTCAATGTATTTATGTTTGGGTTTTATAGTATTATAACCACAGAAAAAATGATCACATTAGGATTATAATTTCAGAAGATATTAATAAAAATATGAAAATATAATTTAACATTAAAAGCTCTAAATTTTGCAAGTTTATAATTCAAAAACTTATCATCCAAATGACTTGAAATTTCGTTTCTGGGCAAAATTCGAAGCGAAGATTTATTATTGTCAAAATTGGGTGTTGCCATTGAAAAGAATGAAGTTTGGTCTGGTTTGGATTTGCAGATGGCCCCCTAAGCAAATTTTATATAGAACATTTAAAAGTAGACTTTATTTTCAATCGTTTGGTAGCAGTGACTTTCTTCTGTTATAATTAGTTCCAGAGTTAGTAGGGGGTGTTAACTTTTTTTTTCATGACTGTACGTCTTTATGCATGTATTAATTTATTAATTAAACATTTTCTACGCAAAACAACAGCAACAAAATTAGATAGTGAAGCTCTCCAAAATTGTGACATAAACTTTACGGTAATGCGAAAGTATCAATTATCCCATTAAATTTTCTTAAATCTGCACTATTTTTTTAAGATTACGAAATATATTTACCGTTTTCTTTATGTCGAATTTCCATATCAGATTTTGAACTATTGCAACTTGATTAAGATGTATATTTTAGGAGAAACTTATGTTACCAAATTATGAGAGAGAGAGGAATGAATGGCGATTTGGAAATTTAATTATTGTTGCAGCCAAGTTATTACCATGCAGTGCAACAATGGGGAAAATGCAATAAATACAAAAATAGTCTTCTGTAATAATGATGGATATTTTCTTTTACCCCAACAATCAAACATTGTTAACTTTATACTTCGTACTTTATTTTATACTAGCAAACCCCGCGGCTTTGCTCGCGTAATAGTTGAACTATGCCAAGTGATATTTGCATGACTATGTTTTATTAGAAGAACACTTTTTGGAATAATTCAAAAATTACAAATTAAGCCACAGTTTGACTAAACTTCATTATAAAAGTGAAATAGACAGAAATGATATCTTAATTAATAAGAAGAACTAAAACTAATTCCAAATAAATGATAATTTAGAAAGTATTTTGAGACTTTTATGCTCATTTCATACGTTCATTTCAGTATTCATTTGAAGTTTTGAAGTTTTTTAGAAACCATCTTAACACATTTACATCTTAAAATTAACCATCATGTCAAATTCCAAGCTTCGTGTCTAACCACTGATGGATTTATAATCCTCTCAGATATGGACAGTAAACTACTTTAGAAACATTAAACAAGCAATAACTTTCAAGGACATAAAAACTTTATGATACTTGAACTAATTTAGTAGCAGTAAATCAATTCGTAATCATCTCAGATATCATTAACTGATTTCAAAACAGGAAACCATTCAAGAATACAAACATTTGAACTCGTAAATAAATACATTAAGTAATAATAAATCATTCTGCAACAAACAAACTTTTCTATTCTGGCTAAATTATCCTACTCAAGTTATACAATTACAAATAAATAATGATATTAACAAGTGAAATATGTTTGTGAAATTTGTTCATATATCAACCCACGCATGCTGCAGCTGTCTGACGTCAACATCATCGTCATCAAAGAACTCTGACTCAAAAAACTCTTTTTCTTATTATTAAGTTAGTTGTTGTGTAGATCCCGTTAAGTAATAATGTAATGTAAAATTTACTGCTGCAAAAAGGCAGCATAATTTAAATGAATATGTAAATTATTAACTGAAAATGTAAAGTTAGTTTTAATAATATAATTTCTTAAACCAAAGAAAAGATGTCAAGAGTGGAATCATTTATAAATAAGATAAAAAAATTAAACATCCACTTTCTATTCTCAACACTATAGGATAGTGCAATATGCATATACATACACCCGTGCGAAGCCGAAGTATGAGGAATTGCTGAGCAACAACATAAAGGTAAGAGATTACCTATATTATTATTATATTTAAATGTATTTTAATGGCCAGAAACAAAATAATATTTATTTATTTATCTAAGTATTAGCGCGCGTACCTTACTGTGCAGAGCAGAGGCGGCTTTTTGCCAACAATTTGATTCCGAGACTGAGAAAGTCTGTATTTTAGTAGATAAATAATATTTGTGAAAAAAAAACTACTGGCCATAGAGGTATGCACATAAAAAAGAAATTGTTGAAAATAATTGAAAATATAGTTCGTCAATTGTTTGACGACAAAATAAATATTGTGCATTGTTTTTTTGTTGATATAAATGAAATGTTAAAGAATTGAAGAAAACTAAATAATAAGAAGTTTTATATAGAATAAAATAAAAACAGCAATTCCTCACATAAGTAAAACTTAAATAACTAGAAAAATGGCCGCATCACGTGAGATACAGCTTGTAGAAAAACTTAACGCTAGTAACTACAGTAATTGGAAGTTCAAAACTGAGATGTTACTGATTAGAGAAGACTTGTTTAACGTAATTAGCGAAGATAGGCCCACGCCAGTCACAACCGATTGGGAGAAAAAGGACAAGAAGGCCAGAGCCATAATAAATCTGTCAATTGAAGATTCTCAAATCGTCCATGTAAAAGGGCTTAACACAGCCAGAGACACTTGGAACGCTCTTAAAACGATACACGAACGGGCGAACTTCTCTAGTAAATTATTTTTGTTAAGAAAGCTTTATGGAGCCAAGCTCCAAGAAAACGGGAACCTAATCAAACATATAAAATACATTCTAGAACTTATAGACAAACTCTCAGCGATCGGGGAAACAATTAGCGACTCCCATCTTTCAGCTTTATTGCTGTGTTCGCTACCCCCTAGTTATAATACTTTGATCACTGCCCGTGAATCACGAAATAAGGACGAACTTACACCACAATTTATTAGAAGTAAATTAACAGATGAGTACAACAGAAGAGTCGAAAACACAGACCAGGGTGAAAATTCAACAAAAGCGTTTAAAACGCAGAAAAGATTTCCTAATGGTAACTTTAAAAAAGATAAGCAGTGCACATATTGCAAATTAAGAAATCACACGTACAGAGAATGTTGGCATTTGAAAAATCGAAACAATCACCCAAATACACAAAAACAACAACAAACATACAAAAACAAACATTACTCATCATCGTTGTGCTATCAACAATCGGATAACCACATAGGAAACACTGACCGCGAATCAGTAGACAAGAGAAATTATAGTACGGAAATAAAACCAGATCAAAGCAACGACGCAGCCTTTCTAATAGACAAAGCAGGAAAACAAACCTGGATTATTGATTCTGGTTCATCCTCACATATCCTAAACAATAAAGATGACTTGACTAAATTAAATGACACCGAAAAAACAACGGTCATAATTGCCAACGGCAAAACTCTAAACTCGCTAGGTACAGGAGAGACTACATTCACGACAAAAACATCCGATGGGGGCATAAATAAAATTACGTTGAAAGAAGTGTTGTATGTACCGGAGCTAGAATCTAATTTAATTTCAGTTAGTAAAGCCACAAAGAATGGGTATAAATTATTATTTGATAAAGATCAATGCACGCTGTCCCGAAATGGAAAAGTCTATTTGGAGGCAAAAATGAAAAATAACCTATACGAAGTTGAATTATTAGAAAATGCAGATAGGAATATAGTAAATATGGCACATGAATGCAAAAGTAAAGACTGCCTGGAACTTTGTCACAAACGCCTAGGGCATAGAAATTATAATTCCATAAAGGAAATGGTTAAAGACGATTTAGCCTATGGCATAAAACTAAATAATTGCAATCATGGAACAACGTGCGAAACGTGCATACAAACAAAAACAAGCGATGCTCCCTATCCCAAAACAGTGTATAGAAACAAAACAGGTAGAGTACTCGATCTAGTGCACACGGACGTATGCACAGCGATAGGAACCCCCACAATAGGTGGTAAAACAATGTTTGTAACTTTCATTGACGACTACTCTAGATTTACTGTAATATACTTATTAAAACACAAACATGAAGTACAGGATAAACTAATCGACTATATAGCTATGGTTCGAAACCAGTTCGGGATATATCCGAAAGCAATAAGATCGGACAACGGGGGAGAGTACATAAATAGAAGGATAGAGGATTACCTGAGGAAAAGGGGCATTAAACATCAATTAACCGTGCCGTATTGCCCGAGCCAAAATGGCATTGCAGAGAGAAAAAATAGGTCGCTATTAGACATGACTAGAAGCCTACCCAGAGAAGCAGATCTGCCACAAAAATTTTGGGGAGAAGCAATTAACACTGCGAATCATTTACAGAATCGCTTACCAACAAGATCGACAAATAAAACCCCATTTGAGCTATGGTTTAATCGCAAACCGAATTTACACTATTTGCGAACATTCGGATGCAAAGCTTACGTATGCGTGAATAAACAACATCGAGGAAAATTGAACGACAGGGCTCAGGAAGGGATTTTTGTAGAATACGATAACAACTCAAAAGAATATCGCGTATACACTAAAGAAAATAAAATTGTAATTGGCAGAACAGTGAAATTCATAGAAAATAGCAAAATTAACCTAAAAGAAAGTAAAGAGAGAGAAAACTCATATGACGACAAAAATTACATTGAAACGGAGATAAACAACGCAACCGAAGAACCAACTGCGTCCAAACAACCGACCAATGAACCAAGAAGATCCAGAAGATCCAACAGGGGGGTACCACCAGACAGATATGCCTGTTATGTAAAACATGATGATATGACAGAACCCACTAGTTGGAATGAAATACTGGATATAAATAATCCCAAAGAAAAGGAAAATTGGCTTAAAGCCACACAAGCGGAAATCAATTCGCTGAGAAAACACAACACATGGGAATTAGTGGATCCTCCACCTAACAAAAAGGTTATAGGTTGCAAATGGACATTCAAAAAGAAATTAGACAGTCACGGGAACACTCAAAAGTACAAAGCACGTTTAGTAGCCAAAGGGTTTAGTCAAAAATATGGGGAAAACTATGACGAGACTTTCGCCCCAGTAGTGTCACAAACAACCGTCAGGACATTTTTGGCAGCAGCCGCATATAAGAAGTTGAATGTGAGGCACATAGACATAGACACAGCTTTTCTCTACGGTGAGCTAGAAGATGAAGTGTACATGAAACAACCGGAGGGCTACATTGAGAAAAATTCAGAAAACAAAGTCTGTAAACTGAAAAAATCCATCTAAGGACTCAAACAGGCAGCCAGAACCTGGAATAAAAAAATCGCACAATCTTTGAAAAATTTAAACTTTCAACAAAGCACCGTGGACACATGTCTATATACACGAAAAGAAAACGAAATTTCAACTTACATAATAATCTATGTTGACGACATTTTGATAGGTGGTGAAAACGAAACGATTGAAGACATAATAAAATCTTTAAAGGAAGAATTTGAATTAAAGGACCTTGGGGAAGTATCTCACTACTTAGGCATGGAAATAAACATATCAGAAAACGGGTATAAACTGAATCAAAGATTAAAAATAGAAGAGCTCGCAAGAAAATTCAATTTAGAAAACGCAAAACCTGTAAGCACTCCCATGGATGCCGGTATTCACAAATTAGAAGACGAAGAAAATTTATTACCTAACAATACGAAATTCAGACAAGCAATAGGATCGTTGTTATATATAGGAACCACTACGCGTCCAGATATATCAGCCGCTGTTAACATACTCAGCAGAAGATGTGAAACTCCACGCCTAAAAGACTGGAACGGTGTGAAACGCGTAATAAGTTACCTGAACATTACAAAAACTTTAAACCTCACATTAAACATAAGTCACGATCCACAACTCATCGGTTTTTCTGACTCCGACTGGGCGGGGGACACAAGAACGAGAAAATCGACCACTGGAAACATATTCATGCTGGGAAATAGTCCCTTACAGTGGTACACGAAAAGGCAAAATTGCATTGCCTATTCATCGGCAGAAGCTGAATTCGTTGCTGCAGCTAGTGCAAGACAGGTAATTGCCTGGATAATAAAACTATTAGCAGACCTGGACTTAAAACAAAATTTACCAGTAATACTGTATGAAGACAACCAGAGCGTCATCAAGATGGTGGAGAACGAAAAGTTCTCAAAGCGAACCAAATATATCGATGTTCGCTATCACGCAATAAAAGAGGTGAAAGAAGATGGAATACTAGATCTTCGTTACTGCCCAACACAAGACATGACAGCAGACGCGCTGACAGAACCACTGGCCAAGCCTCAATGCCTGAAACATCGTGAATCCATGCAACTATTACCGGATGCATCTGAGATGGTTAAGGAAGGGTGATGGATTTATAACCCTCTCAGATATGGACAGTAAACTACTTTAGAAACATTAAACAAGCAATAACTTTCAAGGACATAAAAACTTTATGATACTTGAACTAATTTAGTAGCAGTAAATCAATTCGTAATAATCTCAGATATCATTAACTGATTTCAAAACAGGAAACCATTCAAGAATACAAACATTTGAACACGTAAATAAATACATTAAGTAATAATAAATCATTCTGCAATAAACAAACTTTTCTATTCTAGCTAAATTATCCTACTCAAGTTATACAATTACAAATAAATAATGATATTAACAAGTGAAATATATTTGTGAAATTTGTTCATATATCAACCCACGCATGCTGCAGCTGTCTGACGTCAACATCATCGTCATCAAAAAACTCTGACTCAAAAAACTCTTTTTCTTATAATTAAGTTAGTTGTTGTGTGGATCCCGTTAAGTAATAATGTAATGTAAAATTTACTGCTGCAAAAAGACAGCATAATTTAAATGAATATGTAAATTATTATTTCAAATGAAAATCAAATTTCAAATTATTATTATTTTTTTTTTTTTGCTTAAAAGGCGCAAAGACCAACTTAGTGAAAAATATTCCATGCCGGGAAGCGAACCCGGGTCATCAGTATAGCGCACTGACGTTCTACCGCTAAACCACATGGAACGATACCCAGCCTGGAAACTCTCACTATTACAAGTTGGCAAGGCTACAAACGCAGCACAAGATGGAATATTTTCCGCGAGCCACCAACACGGGGCAAACACAGACACCTAATTAAATCCAGCATCGATGAATCCACATTAATGTTTGGAAATTTTTCCAGAGAGAAACATTCGCCTTGAATACAATATTTCAAATGAAAATCAAATTTCAAATTATTATTTTTTTTTTTTGCTTAAAAGGCGCAAAGACCAACTTAGTGAAAAATATTCCATGCCGGGAATCGAACCCGGGTCATCAGTATAGCGCACTGACGTTCTACCGCTAAACCACATGGAACGATACCCAGCCTGGAAACTCTCACTATTACAAGTTGGCAAGGCTACAAACGCAGCACAAGATGGAATATTTTCCGCGAGCCACCAACACGGGGCAAACACAGACACCTAATTAAATCCAGCATCGATGAATCCACATTAATGTTTGGAAATTTTTCCAGAGAGAAACATTCGCCTTGAATACAATATTTCAAATGAAAATCAAATTTCAAATTATTTTTTTTTTTTTGCTTAAAAGGCGCAAAGACCAACTTAGTGAAAAATATTCCATGCCGGGAATCGAACCCGGGTCATCAGTATAGCGCACTGACGTTCTACCGCTAAACCACATGGAACGATACTCAGCCTGGAACCTCTCACTATTACAAGTTGGCAAGGCTACAAACGCAGCACAAGATGGAATATTTTCCGCGAGCCACCAACACGGGGCAAACACAGACACCTAATTAAATCCAGCATCGATGAATCCACATTAATGTTTGGAAATTTTTCCAGAGAGAAACATTCGCCTTGAATACAATATTTCAAATGAAAATCAAATTTCAAATTATTTTTTTTTTTTTTTTTTTTTTTTTTTTGCTTAAAAGGCGCAAAGACCAACTTAGTGAAAAATATTCCATGCCGGGAATCGAACCCGGGTCATCAGTATAGCGCACTGACGTTCTACCGCTAAACCACATGGAACCATACCCAGCCTGGAACCTCTCACTATTACAAGTTGGCAAGGCTACAAACGCAGCACAAGATGGAATATTTTCCGCGAGCCACCAACACGGGGCAAACACAGACACCTAATTAAATCCAGCATCGATGAATCCACATTAATGTTTGGAAATTTTTCCAGAGAGAAACATTCGCCTTGAATACAATATTTCAAATGAAAATCAGATTTCAAATTATTTTTTTTTTTTTTGCTTAAAAGGCGCAAAGACCAACTTAGTGAAAAATATTCCGTGCCGGGAATCGAACCCGGGTCATCAGTATAGCGCACTGACGTTCTACCGCTAAACCACATGGAACGATACCCAGCCTGGAACCTCTCACTATTACAAGTTGGCAAGGCTACAAACGCAGCACAAGATGGAATATTTTCCGCGAGCCACCAACACGGGGCAAACACAGACACCTAATTAAATCCAGAATCGATGAATCCACATTAATGTTTGGAAATTTTTCCAGAGAGAAACATTCGCCTTGAATACAATATTTCAAATGAGAATCAAATTTCAAATTATTTTTTTTTTTTTGCTTAAAAGGCGCAAAGACCAACTTAGTGAAAAATATTCCGTGCCGGGAATCGAACCCGGGTCATCAGTATAGCGCACTGACGTCCTACCACTAAACCACATGGAACGATACCCAGCCTGGAACCTCTCACTATTACAAGTTCGCAAGGCTACAAACGCAGCACAAGATGGAATATTTTCCGCGAGCCACCAACACGGGGCAAACACAGACACCTAATTAAATCCAGCATCGATGAATCCACATTAATGTTTGGAAATTTTCCCAGAGAGAAACATTCGCCTTGAATACAATATTTCAAATGAAAATCAAATCTCAAATTATTTTTTTTTTGCTTAAAAGGCGGAAAGACCAACTTAGTGAAAAATATTCCATACCGGGAATCGAACCCGGGTCATCAGTATAGCGCACTGACGTTCTACCGCTAAACCACATGGAACGATACCCAGCCTGGAACCTCTCACTATTACAAGTTGGCAAGGCTACAAACGCAGCACAAGATGGAATATTTTCCGCGAGCCACCAACACGGGGCAAACACAGACACCTAATTAAATCCAGCATCGATGAATCCACATTAATGTTTGGAAATTTTTCCAGAGAGAAACATTCGCCTTGAATACAATATTTCAAATGAAAATCAAATTTCAAATTATTATTTTTTTTTTTTGCTTAAAAGGCGCAAAGACCAACTTAGGGAAAAATATTCCATGCCGGGAATCGAACCCGGGTCATCAGTATAGCGCACTGACGTTCTACCGCTAAACCACATGGAACGATACTCAGCCTGGAACCTCTCACTATTACAAGTTGGCAAGGCTACAAACGCAGCACAAGATGGAATATTTTCCGCGAGCCACCAACACGGGGCAAACACAGACACCTAATTAAATCCAGCATCGATGAATCCACATTAATGTTTGGAAATTTTTCCAGAGAGAAACATTCGCCTTGAATACAATATTTCAAATGAAAATCAAATTTCAAATTATTTTTTATTTTTTTTTTTTTGCTTAAAAGGCGCAAAGACCAACTTAGTGAAAAATATTCCATGCCGGGAATCGAACCCGGGTCATCAGTATAGCGCACTGACGTTCTACCGCTAAACCACATGGAACGATACCCAGCCTGGAACCTCTCACTATTACAAGTTGGCAAGGCTACAAACGCAGCACAAGATGGAATATTTTCCGCGAGCCACCAACACGGGGCAAACACAGACACCTAATTAAATCCAGCATCGATGAATCCACATTAATGTTTGGAAATTTTTCCAGAGAGAAACATTCGCCTTGAATACAATATTTCAAATGAAAATCAGATTTCAAATTATTATTATTTTTTTTTTTTGCTTAAAAGGCGCAAAGACCAACTTAGTGAAAAATATTCCATGCCGGGAATCGAACCCGGGTCATCAGTATAGCGCACTGACGTTCTACCGCTAAACCACATGGAACGATACCCAGCCTGGAACCTCTCACTATTACAAGTTGGCAAGGCTACAAACGCAGCACAAGATGGAATATTTTCCGCGAGCCACCAACACGGGGCAAACACAGAAACCTAGTTAAATCCAGCATCGATGAATCCACATTAATGTTTGGAAATTTTTTCAGAGAGAAACATTCGCCTTGAATACAATATTTCAAATGAAAATCAAATTTCAAATTATTTTTTTTTTTGCTTAAAAGGCGCAAAGACCAACTTAGTGAAAAATATTCCGTGCCGGGAATCGAACCCGGGTCATCAGTATAGCGCACTGACGTCCTACCGCTAAACCACATGGAACGATACCCAGCCTGGAACCTCTCACTATTACAAGTTCGCAAGGCTACAAACGCAGCACAAGATGGAATATTTTCCGCGAGCCACCAACACGGGGCAAACACAGACACCTAATTAAATCCAGCATCGATGAATCCACATTAATGTTTGGAAATTTTTCCAGAGAGAAACATTCGCCTTGAATACAATATTTCAAATGAAAATCAAATTTCAAATTATTTTTTTTTTGCTTAAAAGGCGGAAAGACCAACTTAGTGAAAAATATTCCATACCGGGAATCGAACCCGGGTCATCAGTATAGCGCACTGACGTTCTACCGCTAAACCACATGGAACGATACCCAGCCTGGAACCTCTCACTATTACAAGTTGGCAAGGCTACAAACGCAGCACAAGATGGAATATTTTCCGCGAGCCACCAACACGGGGCAAACACAGACACCTAATTAAATCCAGCATCGATGAATCCACATTAATGTTTGGAAATTTTTCCAGAGAGAAACATTCGCCTTGAATACAATATTTCAAATGAAAATCAAATTTCAAATTATTATTTTTTTTTTTTTTTTGCTTAAAAGGCGCAAAGACCAACTTAGTGAAAAATATTCCATGCCGGGAATCGAACCCGGGTCATCAGTATAGCGCACTGACGTTCTACCGCTAAACCACATGGAACGATACCCACCCTGGAACCTCTCACTATTACAAGTTGGCAAGGCTACAAACGCAGCACAAGATGGAATATTTTCCGCGAGCCACCAACACGGGGCAAACACAGACACCTAATTAAATCCAGCATCGATGAATCCACATTAATGTTTGGAAATTTTTCCAGAGAGAAACATTCGCCTTGAATACAATATTTCAAATGAAAATCAAATTTCAAGTTATTTATTTTTTTTTTTTGCTTAAAAGGCGCAAAGACCAACTTAGTGAAAAATATTCCATGCCGGGAATCGAACCCGGGTCATCAGTATAGCGCACTGACGTTCTACCGCTAAACCACATGGAACGATACCCAGCCTGGAACCTCTCACTATTACAAGTTGGCAAGGCTACAAACGCAGCACAAGATGGAATATTTTCCGCGAGCCACCAACACGGGGCAAACACAGACACCTAATTAAATCCAGCATCGATGAATCCACATTAATGTTTGGAAATTTTTCCAGAGAGAAACATTCGCCTTGAATACAATATTTCAAATGAAAATCAAATTTCAAATTATTTTTTTTTTTTTTTTTGCTTAAAAGGCGGAAAGACCAACTTAGTGAAAAATATTCCATGCCGGGAATCGAACCCTGGTCATCAGTATAGCGCACTGACGTTCTACCGCTAAACCACATGGAACGATACCCAGCCTGGAGCCTCTCACTATTACAAGTTGGCAAGGCTACAAACACAGCACAAGATGGAATATTTTCCGCGAGCCACCAACACGGGGCAAACACAGACACCTAATTAAATCCAGCATCGATGAATCCACATTATTGCTTGGAAATTTTTCCAGAGAGAAACATTCGCCTTGAATACAATATTTCAAATGAAAATCAAATTTCAAATTATTATTATTTTTTTTTTGCTTAAAAGGCGCAAAGACCAACTTAGTAAAAAATATTCCATGCCGGGAATCGAACCCGGGTCATCAGTATAGCGCACTGACGTTCTACCGCTAAACCACATGGAACGATACCCAGCCTGGAACCTCTCATTATTACAAGTTGGCAAGGCTACAAACGCAGCACAAGATGGAATATTTTCCGCGAGCCACCAACACGGGGCAAACACAGACACCTAATTAAATCCAGCATCGATGAATCCACATTATTGCTTGGAAATTTTTCCAGAGAGAAACATTCGCCTTGAATACAATATTTCAAATAAAAATCAAATTTCAATTTTTTTTTTTTTTTTTTTTTTTTTTTTTTGCTTAAAAGGCGCAAAGACCAACTTAGTGAAAAATATTCCATGCCGGGAATCGAACCCGGGTCATCAGTATAGCGCACTGACGTTCTACCGCTAAACCACATGGAACGATACCCAGCCTGGAACCTCTCATTATTACAAGTTGGCAAGGCTACAAACGCAGCACAAGATGGAATATTTTCCGCGAGCCACCAACACGGGGCAAACACAGACACCTAATTAAATCCAGCATCGATGAATCCACATTAATGTTTGGCAATTTTTCCAGAGAGAAACATTCGCCTTGAATACAATATTTCAAATGAAAATCAAATTTCAAATTATTTTTTTTTTTTTTGCTTAAAAGGCGCAAAGACCAACTTAGTGAAAAATATTTCATGCCGGGAATCGAACCCGGGTCATCAGTATAGCGCACTGACGTTCTACCGCTAAACCACATGGAACGATACCCAGCCTGGAACCTCTCACTATTACAAGTTGGCAAGGCTACAAACGCAGCACAAGATGGAATATTTTCCGCGAGCCACCAACACGGGGCAAACACAGACACCTAATTAAATCCAGCATCGATGAATCCACATTAATGTTTGGAAATTTTTCCAGAGAGAAACATTCGCCTTGAATACAATATTTCAAATGAAAATCAAATTTCAAATTATTTTTTTTTTTTTTTTTTTTTTTGCTTAAAAGGCGCAAAGACCAACTTAGTGAAAAATATTCCATGCCGGGAATCGAACCCGGGTCATCAGTACAGCGCACTGACGTTCTACCGCTAAACCACATGGAACGATACCCAGCCTGGAACCTCTCACTATTACAAGTTGGCAAGGCTACAAACGCAGCACAAGATGGAATATTTTCCGCGAGCCACCAACACGGGGCAAACACAGACACCTAATTAAATCCAGCATCGATGAATCCACATTAATGTTTGGAAATTTTTCCAGAGAGAAACATTCGCCTTGAATACAATATTTCAAATGAAAATCAAATTTCAAATTATTTTTTTTTTTTTTTGCTTAAAAGGCGCAAAGACCAACTTAGTGAAAAATATTTCATGCCGGGAATCGAACCCGGGTCATCAGTATAGCGCACTGACGTTCTACCGCTAAACCACATGGAACGATACCCAGCCTGGAACCTCTCACTATTACAAGTTGGCAAGGCTACAAACGCAGCACAAGATGGAATATTTTCCGCGAGCCACCAACACGGGGCAAACACAGACACCTAATTAAATCCAGCATCGATGAATCCACATTAATGTTTGGAAATTTTTCCAGAGAGAAACATTCGCCTTGAATACAATATTTCAAATGAAAATCAAATTTCAAATTATTTTTTTTTTTTTTGCTTAAAAGGCGCAAAGACCAACTTAGTGAAAAATATTCCATGCCGGGAATCGAACCCGGGTCCTCAGTACAGCGCACTGACGTTCTACCGCTAAACCACATGGAACGATACCCAGCCTGGAACCTCTCACTATTACAAGTTGGCAAGGCTACAAACGCAGCACAAGATGGAATATTTTCCGCGAGCCACCAACACGGGGCAAACACAGACACCTAATTAAATCCAGCATCGATGAATCCACATTAATGTTTGGAAATTTTTCCAGAGAGAAACATTCGCCTTGAATACAATATTTCAAATGAAAATCAAATTTCAAATTATTTTTTTTTTTTGCTTAAAAGGCGCAAAGACCAACTTAGTGAAAAATATTCCATGCCGGGAATCGAACCCGGGTCATCAGTATAGCGCACTGACGTTCTACCGCTAAACCACATGGAACGATACCCAGCCTGGAACCTCTCACTATTACAAGTTGGCAAGGCTAGAAAAGCAGCACAAGATGGAATATTTTCCGCGAGCCACCAACACGGGGCAAACACAGACACCTAATTAAATCCAGCATCGATGAATCCACATTAATGTTTGGAAATTTTTCCAGAGAGAAACATTCGCCTTGAATACAATATTTCAAATGAAAATCAAATTTCAAATTATTATTATTTTTTTTTTGCTTAAAAGGCGCAAAGACCAACTTAGTGAAAAATATTCCATGCAGGGAATCGAACCCGGGTTATCAGTATAGCGCACAGACGTTCTACCGCTAAACCACATGGAACGATACCCAGCCTGGAACCTCTCACTATTACAAGTTGGCAAGGCTACAAACGCAGCACAAGATGGAATATTTTCCGCGAGCCACCAACACGGGGCAAACACAGACACCTAATTAAATCCAGCATCGATGAATCCACATTAATGTTTGGAAATTTTTCCAGAGAGAAACATTCGCCTTGAATACAATATTTCAAATGAAAATCAAATTTCAAATTATTTTTTTTTTTTTTTGCTTAAAAGGCGGAAAGACCAACTTAGTGAAAAATATTCCATGCCGGGAATCGAACCCGGGTCATCAGTATAGCGCACTGACCTTCTACCGCTAAACCACATGGAACGATACCCAGCCTGGAACCTCTCACTATTACAAGTTGGCAAGGCTACAAACGCAGCACAAGATGGAATATTTTCCGCGAGCCACCAACACGGGGCAAACACAGACACCTAATTAAATCCAGCATCGATGAATCCACATTAATATTTGGAAATTTTTCCAGAGAGAAACATTCGCCTTGAATACAATATTTCAAATGAAAATCAAATTTCAAATTATTATTTTTTGCTTAAAAGGCGCAAAGACCAACTTAGTGAAAAATATTCCATGCCGGGAATCGAACCCGGGTCATCAGTATAGCGCACTGACGTTCTACCGCTAAACCACATGGAATGATGCCCAGCCTGGAACCTCTCACTATTACAAGTTGGCAAGGCTACAAACGCAGCACAAGATGGAATATTTCCCGCGAGCCACCAACACGGGGCAAACACAGACACCTAATTAAATCCAGCATCGATGAATCCACATTAGTGTTTGGAAATTTTTCCAGAGAGAAACATTCGCCTTGAATACAATATTTCAAATGAAAATCAAATTTCAAATTATTTTTTTTTTTGCTTAAAAGGCGCAAAGACCAACTTAGTGAAAAATATTCCATGCCGGGAATCGAACCCGGGTCATCAATATAGCGCACTGACGTTCTACCGCTAAACCACATGGAACGATACCCAGCCTGGAACATCTCACTATTACAAGTTGGCAAGGCTACAAACGCAGCACAAGATGGAATATTTTCCGCGAGCCACCAACACGGGGCAAACACAGACACCTAATTAAATCCAGCATCGATGAATCCACATTAATGTTTGGAAATTTTTCCAGAGAGAAACATTCGCCTTGAATACAATATTTCAAATGAAAATCAAATTTCAAATTATTTTTTTTTTTTTTTTGCTTAAAAGGCGGAAAGACCAACTTTGTGAAAAATATTCCATGCCGGGAATCGAACCCGGGTCATCAGTATAGCGCACTGACGTTCTACCGCTAAACCACATGGAACGATACCCAGCCTGGAACCTCTCACTATTACAAGTTGGCAAGGCTACAAACGCAGCACAAGATGGAATATTTTCCGCGAGCCACCAACACGGGGCAAACACAGACACCTAATTAAATCCAGCATCGATGAATCCACATTAATGTTTGGCAATTTTTCCAGAGAGAAACATTCGCCTTGAATACAATATTTCAAATGAAAATCAAATTTCAAATTATTTTTTTTTTTTTTTGCTTAAAAGGCGCAAAGACCAACTTAGTGAAAAATATTTCATGCCGGGAATCGAACCCGGGTCATCAGTATAGCGCACTGACGTTCTACCGCTAAACCACATGGAACGATACCCAGCCTGGAACCTCTCACTATTACAAGTTGGCAAGGCTACAAACGCAGCACAAGATGGAATATTTTCCGCGAGCCACCAACACGGGGCAAACACAGACACCTAATTAAATCCAGCATCGATGAATCCACATTAATGTTTGGAAATTTTTCCAGAGAGAAACATTCGCCTTGAATACAATATTTCAAATGAAAATCAAATTTCAAATTATTTTTTTTTTTGCTTAAAAGGCGCAAAGACCAACTTAGTGAAAAATATTCCATGCCGGGAATCGAACCCGGGTCATCAGTATAGCGCACTGACGTTCTACCGCTAAACCACATGGAACGATACCCAGCCTGGAACCTCTCACTATTACAAGTTGGCAAGGCTACAAACGCAGCACAAGATGGAATATTTTCCGCGAGCCACCAACACGGGGCAAACACAGACACCTAATTAAATCCAGCATCGATGAATCCACATTAATGTTTGGAAATTTTTCCACAGAGAAACATTCGCCTTGAATACAATATTTCAAATGAAAATCAAATTTCAAATTATTTTTTTTTTGCTTAAAAGGCGGAAAGACCAACTTAGTGAAAAATATTCCATACCGGGAATCGAACCCGGGTCATCAGTATAGCGCACTGACGTTCTACCGCTAAACCACATGGAACGATACCCAGCCTGGAACCTCTCACTATTACAAGTTGGCAAGGCTACAAACGCAGCACAAGATGGAATATTTTCCGCGAGCCACCAACACGGGGCAAACACAGACACCTAATTAAATCCAGCATCGATGAATCCACATTAATGTTTGGAAATTTTTCCAGAGAGAAACATTCGCCTTGAATACAATATTTCAAATGAAAATCAAATTTCAAATTATTATTTTTTTTTTTTTTGCTTAAAAGGCGCAAAGACCAACTTAGTGAAAAATATTCCATGCCGGGAATCGAACCCGGGTCATCAGTATAGCGCACTGACGTTCTACCGCTAAACCACATGGAACGATACCCACCCTGGAACCTGTCACTATTACAAGTTGGCAAGGCTACAAACGCAGCACAAGATGGAATATTTTCCGCGAGCCACCAACACGGGGCAAACACAGACACCTAATTAAATCCAGCATCGATGAATCCACATTAATGTTTGGAAATTTTTCCAGAGAGAAACATTCGCCTTGAATACAATATTTCAAATGAAAATCAAATTTCAAATTATTTATTTTTTTTTTTTTGCTTAAAAGGCGCAAAGACCAACTTAGTGAAAAATATTCCATGCCGGGAATCGAACCCGGGTCATCAGTATAGCGCACTGACGTTCTACCGCTAAACCACATGGAACGATACCCAGCCTGGAACCTCTCACTATTACAAGTTGGCAAGGCTACAAACGCAGCACAAGATGGAATATTTTCCGCGAGCCACCAACACGGGGCAAACACAGACACCTAATT
This sequence comes from Maratus speciosus, assembly GCA_963932465.1. Taxonomy (NCBI): domain Eukaryota; kingdom Metazoa; phylum Arthropoda; class Arachnida; order Araneae; family Salticidae; genus Maratus; species Maratus speciosus. The sequence goes on from OZ010792.1 coordinate 581,518,731, forward strand.
AAATCCAGCATCGATGAATCCACATTAATGTTTGGAAATTTTTCCAGAGAGAAACATTCGCCTTGAATACAATATTTCAAATAAAAATCAAATTTCAAATTATTTTTTTTTTTTTTTTGCTTAAAAGGCGGAAAGACCAACTTAGTGAAAAATATTCCATGCCGGGAATCGAAACCGGGTCATCAGCATAGCGCACTGACGTTCTACCGCTAAACCACATGGAACGATACCCAGCCTGGAACCTCTCACTATTACAAGTTGGCAAGGCTACAAACGCAGCACAAGATGGAATATTTTCCGCGAGCCACCAACACGGGGCAAACACAGACACCTAATTAAATCCAGCATCGATGAATCCACATTAATGTTTGGAAATTTTTCCAGAGAGAAACATTCGCCTTGAATACAATATTTCAAATGAAAATCAAATTTCAAATTATTATTATTTTTTTTTTGCTTAAAAGGCGCAAAGACCAACTTAGTAAAAAATATTCCATGCCGGGAATCGAACCCGGGTCATCAGTATAGCGCACTGACGTTCTACCGCTAAACCACATGGAACGATACCCAGCCTGGAACCTCTCATTATTACAAGTTGGCAAGGCTACAAACGCAGCACAAGATGGAATATTTTCCGCGAGCCACCAACACGGGGCAAACACAGACACCTAATTAAATCCAGCATCGATGAATCCACATTATTGCTTGGAAATTTTTCCAGAGAGAAACATTCGCCTTGAATACAATATTTCAAATAAAAATCAAATTTCAATTTTTTTTTTTTTTTTTTTTTTTTTTTTTTTTTTTTTTGCTTAAAAGGCGCAAAGACCAACTTAGTGAAAAATATTCCATGCCGGGAATCGAACCCGGGTCATCAGTATAGCGCACTGACGTTCTACCGCTAAACCACATGGAACGATACCCAGCCTGGAACCTCTCACTATTACAAGTTGGCAAGGCTACAAACGCAGCACAAGATGGAATATTTTCCGCGAGCCACCAACACGGGGCAAACACAGACACCTAATTAAATCCAGCATCGATGAATCCACATTAATGTTTGGCAATTTTTCCAGAGAGAAACATTCGCCTTGAATACAATATTTCAAATGAAAATCAAATTTCAAATTATTTTTTTTTTTTTTTGCTTAAAAGGCGCAAAGACCAACTTAGTGAAAAATATTTCATGCCGGGAATCGAACCCGGGTCATCAGTATAGCGCACTGACGTTCTACCGCTAAACCACATGGAACGATACCCAGCCTGGAACCTCTCACTATTACAAGTTGGCAAGGCTACAAACGCAGCACAAGATGGAATATTTTCCGCGAGCCACCAACACGGGGCAAACACAGACACCTAATTAAATCCAGCATCGATGAATCCACATTAATGTTTGGAAATTTTTCCAGAGAGAAACATTCGCCTTGAATACAATATTTCAAATGAAAATCAAATTTCAAATTATTTTTTTTTTTTTTTTTTTTGCTTAAAAGGCGCAAAGACCAACTTAGTGAAAAATATTCCATGCCGGGAATCGAACCCGGGTCATCAGTACAGCGCACTGACGTTCTACCGCTAAACCACATGGAACGATACCCAGCCTGGAACCTCTCACTATTACAAGTTGGCAAGGCTACAAACGCAGCACAAGATGGAATATTTTCCGCGAGCCACCAACACGGGGCAAACACAGACACCTAATTAAATCCAGCATCGATGAATCCACATTAATGTTTGGAAATTTTTCCAGAGAGAAACATTCGCCTTGAATACAATATTTCAAATGAAAATCAAATTTCAAATTATTTTTTTTTTTGCTTAAAAGGCGCAAAGACCAACTTAGTGAAAAATATTCCATGCCGGGAATCGAACCCGGGTCATCAGTATAGCGCACTGACGTTCTACCGCTAAACCACATGGAACGATACCCAGCCTGGAACCTCTCACTATTACAAGTTGGCAAGGCTAGAAAAGCAGCACAAGATGGAATATTTTCCGCGAGCCACCAACACGGGGCAAACACAGACACCTAATTAAATCCAGCATCGATGAATCCACATTAATGTTTGGAAATTTTTCCAGAGAGAAACATTCGCCTTGAATACAATATTTCAAATGAAAATCAAATTTCAAATTATTATTATTTTTTTTTTGCTTAAAAGGCGCAAAGACCAACTTAGTGAAAAATATTCCATGCAGGGAATCGAACCCGGGTTATCAGTATAGCGCACTGACGTTCTACCGCTAAACCACATGGAACGATACCCAGCCTGGAACCTCTCACTATTACAAGTTGGCAAGGCTACAAACGCAGCACAAGATGGAATATTTTCCGCGAGCCACCAACACGGGGCAAACACAGACACCTAATTAAATCCAGCATCGATGAATCCACATTAATGTTTGGAAATTTTTCCAGAGAGAAACATTCGCCTTGAATACAATATTTCAAATGAAAATCAAATTTCAAATTATTTTTTTTTTTTTTTTTGCTTAAAAGGCGGAAAGACCAACTTTGTGAAAAATATTCCATGCCGGGAATCGAACCCGGGTCATCAGTATAGCGCACTGACGTTCTACCGCTAAACCACATGGAACGATACCCAGCCTGGAACCTCTCACTATTACAAGTTGGCAAGGCTACAAACGCAGCACAAGATGGAATATTTTCCGCGAGCCTCCAACACGGGGCAAACACAGACACCTAATTAAATCCAGCATCGATGAATCCACATTAATGTTTGGAAATTTTTCCAGAGAGAAACATTCGCCTTGAATACAATATTTCAAATGAAAATCAAATTTCAAATTATTATTTTTTGCTTAAAAGGCGCAAAGACCAACTTAGTGAAAAATATTCCATGCCGGGAATCGAACCCGGGTCATCAGTATAGCGCACTGACGTTCTACCGCTAAACCACATGGAACGATACCCAGCCTGGAACCTCTCACTATTACAAGTTGGCAAGGCTACAAACGCAGCACAAGATGGAATATTTCCCGCGAGCCACCAACACGGGGCAAACACAGACACCTAATTAAATCCAGCATCGATGAATCCACATTAGTGTTTGGAAATTTTTCCAGAGAGAAACATTCGCCTTGAATACAATATTTCAAATGAAAATCAAATTTCAAATTATTTTTTTTTTTTGCTTAAAAGGCGCAAAGACCAACTTAGTGAAAAATATTCCATGCCGGGAATCGAACCCGGGTCATCAATATAGCGCACTGACGTTCTACCGCTAAACCACATGGAACGATACCCAGCCTGGAACCTCTCACTATTACAAGTTGGCAAGGCTACAAACGCAGCACAAGATGGAATATTTTCCGCGAGCCACCAACACGGGGCAAACACAGACACCTAATTAAATCCAGCATCGATGAATCCACATTAAAGTTTGGAAATTTTTCCAGAGAGAAACATTCGCCTTGAATACAATATTTCAAATGAAAATCAAATTTCAAATTATTTTTTTTTTTTTTTTTTTTTTTTTTTGCTTAAAAGGCGGAAAGACCAACTTAGTGAAAAATATTCCATGCCGGGAATCGAACCCGGGTCATCAGTATAGCGCACTGACGTTCTACCGCTAAGCCACATGGAACGATACCCAGCCTGGAACCTCTCACTATTACAAGTTGGCAAGGCTACAAACGCAGCACAAGATGGAATATTTTCCGCGAGCCACCAACACGGGGCAAACACAGACACCTAATTAAATCCAGCATCGATGAATCCACATTAATGTTTGGCAATTTTTCCAGAGAGAAACATTCGCCTTGAATACAATATTTCAAATGAAAATCAAATTTCAAATTATTTTTTTTTTTTTTTGCTTAAAAGGCGCAAAGACCAACTTAGTGAAAAATATTTCATGCCGGGAATCGAACCCGGGTCATCAGTATAGCGCACTGACGTTCTACCGCTAAACCACATGGAACGATACCCAGCCTGGAACCTCTCACTATTATAAGTTGGCAAGGCTACAAACGCAGCACAAGATGGAATATTTTCCGCGAGCCACCAACACGGGGCAAACACAGACACCTAATTAAATCCAGCATCGATGAATCCACATTAATGTTTGGAAATTTTTCCAGAGAGAAACATTCGCCTTGAATACAATATTTCAAATGAAAATCAAATTTCAAATTATTATTATTATTTTTCTTTTTTTTGCTTAAAAGGCGCAAAGACCAACTTAGTGAAAAATATTCCATGCCGGGAATCGAACCCGGGTCATCAGTATAGCGCACTGACGTTCTACCGCTAAACCACATGGAACGATACCCAGCCTGGAACCTCTCACTATTACAAGTTGGCAAGGCTACAAACGCAGCACAAGATGGAATATTTTCCGCGAGCCACCAACACGGGGCAAACACAGACACCTAATTAAATCCAGCATCGATGAATCCACATTAATGTTTGGAAATTTTTCCAGAGAGAAACATTCGCCTTGAATACAATATTTCAAATGAAAATAAATTTCAAATTATTTTTTTTTTTGCTTAAAAGGCGCAAAGACCAACTTAGTGAAAAATATTCCATGCCGGGAATCGAACCCGGGTCATCAGTATAGCGCACTGACGTTCTACCGCTAAACCACATGGAACGATACCCAGCCTGGAACCTCTCACTATTACAAGTTGGCAAGGCTAGAAAAGCAGCACAAGATGGAATATTTTCCGCGAGCCACCAACACGGGGCAAACACAGACACCTAATTAAATCCAGCATCGATGAATCCACATTAATGTTTGGAAATTTTTCCAGAGAGAAACATTCGCCTTGAATACAATATTTCAAATGAAAATCAAATTTCAAATTATTATTATTTTTTTTTTTTTTGCTTAAAAGGCGCAAAGACCAACTTAGTGAAAAATATTCCATGCAGGGAATCGAACCCGGGTTATCAGTATAGCGCACTGACGTTCTACCGCTAAACCACATGGAACGATACCCAGCCTGGAACCTCTCACTATTACAAGTTGGCAAGGCTACAAACGCAGCACAAGATGGAATATTTTCCGCGAGCCACCAACACGGGGCAAACACAGACACCTAATTAAATCCAGCATCGATGAATCCACATTAATGTTTGGAAATTTTTCCAGAGAGAAACATTCGCCTTGAATACAATATTTCAAATGAAAATCAAATTTCAAATTATTATTTATTTTTTTTTTTTTGCTTAAAAGGCGGAAAGACCAACTTAGTGAAAAATATTCCATGCCGGGAATCGAACCCGGGTCATCAGTATAGCGCACTGACGTTCTACCGATAAACCACATGGAACGATGCCCAGCCTGGAACCTCTCACTATTACAAGTTGGCAAGGCTACAAACGCAGCACAAGATGGAATATTTTCCGCGAGCCACCAACACGGGGCAAACACAGACACCTAATTAAATCCAGCATCGATGAATCCACATTAATGTTTGGAAATTTTTCCAGAGAGAAACATTCGCCTTCAATACAATATTTCAAATGAAAATCAAATTTCAATTTTTTTTTTTTTTTTTTTTTTTTGCTTAAAAGGCGCAAAGACCAACTTAGGGAAAAATATTCCATGCCGGGAATCGAACCCGGGTCATCAGTATAGCGCACTGACGTTCTACCGCTAAACCACATGGAACGATACCCAGCCTGGAACCTCTCACTATTACAAGTTGGCAAGGCTACAAACGCAGCACAAGATGGAATATTTTCCGCGAGCCACCAACACGGGGCAAACACAGACACCTAATTAAATCCAGCATCGATGAATCCACATTAATGTTTGGAAATTTTTCCAGAGAGAAACATTCGCCTTGAATACAATATTTCAAATGAAAATCAAATTTCAAATTATTTTTTTTTTTTTTTTTTTTTGCTTAAAAGGCGCAAAGACCAACTTAGTGAAAAATATTCCATGCCGGGAATCGAACCCGGGTCATCAGTATAGCGCACTGACGTTCTACCGCTAAACCACATGGAACGATACCCAGCCTGGAACCTCTCATTATTACAAGTTGGCAAGGCTACAAACGCAGCACAAGATGGAATATTTTCCGCGAGCCACCAACACGGGGCAAACACAGACACCTAATTAAATCCAGCATCGATGAATCCACATTAATGTTTGGAAATTTTTCCAGAGAGAAACATTCGCCTTGAATACAATATTTCATATGAAAATCAAATTTCAAATTATTATTTTTTGCTTAAAAGGCGCAAAGACCAACTTAGTGAAAAATATTCCATGCCGGGAATCGAACCCGGGTCATCAGTATAGCGCACTGACGTTCTACCGCTAAACCACTTGGAACGATACCCAGCCTGGAACCTCTCACTATTACAAGTTGGCAAGGCTACAAACGCAGCACAAGATGGAATATTTCCCGCGAGCCACCAACACGGGGCAAACACAGACACCTAATTAAATCCAGCATCGATGAATCCACATTAGTGTTTGGAAATTTTTCCAGAGAGAAACATTCGCCTTGAATACAATATTTCAAATGAAAATCAAATTTCAAATTTTTTTTTTTTTTTGCTTAAAAGGCGCAAAGACCAACTTAGTGAAAAATATTCCATGCCGGGAATCGAACCCGGGTCATCAATATAGCGCACTGACGTTCTACCGCTAAACCACATGGAACGATACCCAGCCTGGAACCTCTCACTATTACAAGTTGGCAAGGCTACAAACGCAGCACAAGATGGAATATTTTCCGCGAGCCACCAACACGGGGCAAACACAGACACCTAATTAAATCCAGCATCGATGAATCCACATTAATGTTTGGAAATTTTTCCAGAGAGAAACATTCGCCTTGAATACAATATTTCAAATGAAAATCAAATTTCAAATTATTTTTTTTTTTTGCTTAAAAGGCGCAAAGACCAACTTAGTGAAAAATATTCCATGCCGGGAATCGAACCCGGGTCATCAGTATAGCGCACTGACGTTCTACCGCTAAACCACATGGAACGATACCCAGCCTGGAACCTCTCACTATTACAAGTTGGCAAGGCTACAAACGCAGCACAAGATGGAATATTTTCCGCGAGCCACCAACACGGGGCAAACACAGACATCTAATTAAATCCAGCATCGATGAATCCACATTAATGTTTGGAAATTTTTCCAGAGAGAAACATTCGCCTTGAATACAATATTTCAAATGAAAATCAAATTTCAAATTATTATTATTATTTTTTTTTTTTTTTTGCTTAAAAGGCGCAAAGACCAACTTAGTGAAAAATATTCCATGCCGGGAATCGAACCCGGGTCATCAGTATAGCGCACTGACGTTCTACCGCTAAACCACATGGAACGATACCCAGCCTGGAACCTCTCACTATTACAAGTTGGCAAGGCTACAAACGCAGCACAAGATGGAATATTTTCCGCGAGCCACCAACACGGGGCAAACACAGACACCTAATTAAATCCAGCATCGATGAATCCACATTAATGTTTGGAAATTTTTCCAGAGAGAAACATTCGCCTTGAATACAATATTTCAAATGAAAATAAATTTCAAATTATTTTTTTTTTTGCTTAAAAGGCGCAAAGACCAACTTAGTGAAAAATATTCCATGCCGGGAATCGAACCCGGGTCATCAGTATAGCGCACTGACGTTCTACCGCTAAACCACATGGAACGATACCCAGCCTGGAACCTCTCACTATTACAAGTTGGCAAGGCTAGAAAAGCAGCACAAGATGGAATATTTTCCGCGAGCCACCAACACGGGGCAAACACAGACACCTAATTAAATCCAGCATCGATGAATCCACATTAATGTTTGGAAATTTTTCCAGAGAGAAACATTCGCCTTGAATACAATATTTCAAATGAAAATCAAATTTCAAATTATTATTATTATTTTTTTTTTTGCTTAAAAGGCGCAAAGACCAACTTAGTGAAAAATATTCCATGCAGGGAATCGAACCCGGGTTATCAGTATAGCGCACTGACGTTCTACCGCTAAACCACATGGAACGATACCCAGCCTGGAACCTCTCACTATTACAAGTTGGCAAGGCTACAAACGCAGCACAAGATGGAATATTTTCCGCGAGCCACCAACACGGGGCAAACACAGACACCTAATTAAATCCAGCATCGATGAATCCACATTAATGTTTGGAAATTTTTCCAGAGAGAAACATTCGCCTTGAATACAATATTTCAAATGAAAATCAAATTTCAAATTATTATTTATTTTTTTTTTTTTGCTTAAAAGGCGGAAAGACCAACTTAGTGAAAAATATTCCATGCCGGGAATCGAACCCGGGTCATCAGTATAGCGCACTGACGTTCTACCGATAAACCACATGGAACGATGCCCAGCCTGGAACCTCTCACTATTACAAGTTGGCAAGGCTACAAACGCAGCACAAGATGGAATATTTTCCGCGAGCCACCAACACGGGGCAAACACAGACACCTAATTAAATCCAGCATCGATGAATCCACATTAATGTTTGGAAATTTTTCCAGAGAGAAACATTCGCCTTCAATACAATATTTCAAATGAAAATCAAATTTCAATTTTTTTTTTTTTTTTTTTTTTTTGCTTAAAAGGCGCAAAGACCAACTTAGGGAAAAATATTCCATGCCGGGAATCGAACCCGGGTCATCAGTATAGCGCACTGACGTTCTACCGCTAAACCACATGGAACGATACCCAGCCTGGAACCTCTCACTATTACAAGTTGGCAAGGCTACAAACGCAGCACAAGATGGAATATTTTCCGCGAGCCACCAACACGGGGCAAACACAGACACCTAATTAAATCCAGCATCGATGAATCCACATTAATGTTTGGAAATTTTTCCAGAGAGAAACATTCGCCTTGAATACAATATTTCAAATGAAAATCAAATTTCAAATTATTTTTTTTTTTTTTTTTTTTGCTTAAAAGGCGCAAAGACCAACTTAGTGAAAAATATTCCATGCCGGGAATCGAACCCGGGTCATCAGTATAGCGCACTGACGTTCTACCGCTAAACCACATGGAACGATACCCAGCCTGGAACCTCTCATTATTACAAGTTGGCAAGGCTACAAACGCAGCACAAGATGGAATATTTTCCGCGAGCCACCAACACGGGGCAAACACAGACACCTAATTAAATCCAGCATCGATGAATCCACATTAATGTTTGGAAATTTTTCCAGAGAGAAACATTCGCCTTGAATACAATATTTCATATGAAAATCAAATTTCAAATTATTATTTTTTGCTTAAAAGGCGCAAAGACCAACTTAGTGAAAAATATTCCATGCCGGGAATCGAACCCGGGTCATCAGTATAGCGCACTGACGTTCTACCGCTAAACCACTTGGAACGATACCCAGCCTGGAACCTCTCACTATTACAAGTTGGCAAGGCTACAAACGCAGCACAAGATGGAATATTTCCCGCGAGCCACCAACACGGGGCAAACACAGACACCTAATTAAATCCAGCATCGATGAATCCACATTAGTGTTTGGAAATTTTTCCAGAGAGAAACATTCGCCTTGAATACAATATTTCAAATGAAAATCAAATTTCAAATTTTTTTTTTTTTTTGCTTAAAAGGCGCAAAGACCAACTTAGTGAAAAATATTCCATGCCGGGAATCGAACCCGGGTCATCAATATAGCGCACTGACGTTCTACCGCTAAACCACATGGAACGATACCCAGCCTGGAACCTCTCACTATTACAAGTTGGCAAGGCTACAAACGCAGCACAAGATGGAATATTTTCCGCGAGCCACCAACACGGGGCAAACACAGACACCTAATTAAATCCAGCATCGATGAATCCACATTAATGTTTGGAAATTTTTCCAGAGAGAAACATTCGCCTTGAATACAATATTTCAAATGAAAATCAAATTTCAAATTATTTTTTTTTTTTGCTTAAAAGGCGCAAAGACCAACTTAGTGAAAAATATTCCATGCCGGGAATCGAACCCGGGTCATCAGTATAGCGCACTGACGTTCTACCGCTAAACCACATGGAACGATACCCAGCCTGGAACCTCTCACTATTACAAGTTGGCAAGGCTAGAAAAGCAGCACAAGATGGAATATTTTCCGCGAGCCACCAACACGGGGCAAACACAGACACCTAATTAAATCCAGCATCGATGAATCCACATTAATATTTGGAAATTTTTCCAGAGAGAAACATTCGCCTTGAATACAATATTTCAAATGAAAATCAAATTTCAAATTATTATTATTTTTTTTTTTGCTTAAAAGGCGCAAAGACCAACTTAGTGAAAAATATTCCATGCAGGGAATCGAACCCGGGTTATCAGTATAGCGCACTGACGTTCTACCGCTAAACCACATGGAACGATACCCAGCCTGGAACCTCTCACTATTACAAGTTGGCAAGGCTACAAACGCAGCACAAGATGGAATATTTTCCGCGAGCCACCAACACGGGGCAAACACAGACACCTAATTAAATCCAGCATCGATGAATCCACATTAATGTTTGGAAATTTTTCCAGAGAGAAACATTCGCCTTGAATACAATATTTCAAATGAAAATCAAATTTCAAATTATTATTTTTTGCTTAAAAGGCGCAAAGACCAACTTAGTGAAAAATATTCCATGCCGGGAATCGAACCCGGGTCATCAGTATAGCGCACTGACGTTCTACCGCTAAACCACATGGAATGATACCCAGCCTGGAACCTCTCACTATTACAAGTTGGCAAGGCTACAAACGCAGCACAAGATGGAATATTTCCCGCGAGCCACCAACACGGGGCAAACACAGACACCTAATTAAATCCAGCATCGATGAATCCACATTAGTGTTTGGAAATTTTTCCAGAGAGAAACATTCGCCTTGAATACAATATTTCAAATGAAAATCAAATTTCAAATTATTTTTTTTTTTGCTTAAAAGGCGCAAAGACCAACTTAGTGAAAAATATTCCATGCCGGGAATCGAACCCGGGTCATCAATATAGCGCACTGACGTTCTACCGCTAAACCACATGGAACGATACCCAGCCTGGAACATCTCACTATTACAAGTTGGCAAGGCTACAAACGCAGCACAAGATGGAATATTTTCCGCGAGCCACCAACACGGGGCAAACACAGACACCTAATTAAATCCAGCATCGATGAATCCACATTAATGTTTGGAAATTTTTCCAGAGAGAAACATTCGCCTTGAATACAATATTTCAAATGAAAATCAAATTTCAAATTATTTTTTTTTTTTTTTTGCTTAAAAGGCGGAAAGACCAACTTTGTGAAAAATATTCCATGCCGGGAATCGAACCCGGGTCATCAGTATAGCGCACTGACGTTCTACCGCTAAACCACATGGAACGATACCCAGCCTGGAACCTCTCACTATTACAAGTTGGCAAGGCTACAAACGCAGCACAAGATGGAATATTTTCCGCGAGCCACCAACACGGGGCAAACACAGACACCTAATTAAATCCAGCATCGATGAATCCACATTAATGTTTGGCAATTTTTCCAGAGAGAAACATTCGCCTTGAATACAATATTTCAAATGAAAATCAAATTTCAAATTATTTTTTTTTTTTTTTTTGCTTAAAAGGCGCAAAGACCAACTTAGTGAAAAATATTTCATGCCGGGAATCGAACCCGGGTCATCAGTATAGCGCACTGACGTTCTACCGCTAAACCACATGGAACGATACCCAGCCTGGAACCTCTCACTATTATAAGTTGGCAAGGCTACAAACGCAGCACAAGATGGAATATTTTCCGCGAGCCACCAACACGGGGCAAACACAGACACCTAATTAAATCCAGCATCGATGAATCCACATTAATGTTTGGAAATTTTTCCAGAGAGAAACATTCGCCTTGAATACAATATTTCAAATGAAAATCAAATTTCAAATTATTATTATTTTTTTTTTTTTTTTTTTTTGCTTAAAAGGCGCAAAGACCAACTTAGTGAAAAATATTCCATGCCGGGAATCGAACCCGGGTCATCAGTATAGCGCACTGACGTTCTACCGCTAAACCACATGGAACGATACCCAGCCTGGAAACTCTCACTATTACAAGTTGGCAAGGCTACAAACGCAGCACAAGATGGAATATTTTCCGCGAGCCACCAACACGGGGCAAACACAGACACCTAATTAAATCCAGCATCGATGAATCCACATTAATGTTTGGAAATTTTTCCAGAGAGAAACATTCGCCTTGAATACAATATTTCAAATGAAAATCAAATTTCAAATTATTTTTTTTTTTGCTTAAAAGGCGCAAAGACCAACTTAGTGAAAAATATTCCATGCCGGGAATCGAACCCGGGTCATCAGTATAGCGCACTGACGTTCTACCGCTAAACCACATGGAACGATACCCAGCCTGGAACCTCTCACTATTACAAGTTGGCAAGGCTACAAACGCAGCACAAGATGGAATATTTTCCGCGAGCCACCAACACGGGGCAAACACAGACACCTAATTAAATCCAGCATCGATGAATCCACATTAATGTTTGGAAATTTTTCCACAGAGAAACATTCGCCTTGAATACAATATTTCAAATGAAAATCAAATTTCAAATTATTTTTTTTTTGCTTAAAAGGCGGAAAGACCAACTTAGTGAAAAATATTCCATACCGGGAATCGAACCCGGGTCATCAGTATAGCGCACTGACGTTCTACCGCTAAACCACATGGAACGATACCCAGCCTGGAACCTCTCACTATTACAAGTTGGCAAGGCTACAAACGCAGCACAAGATGGAATATTTTCCGCGAGCCACCAACACGGGGCAAACACAGACACCTAATTAAATCCAGCATCGATGAATCCACATTAATGTTTGGAAATTTTTCCAGAGAGAAACATTCGCCTTGAATACAATATTTCAAATGAAAATCAAATTTCAAATTATTATTTTTTTTTTTTTTTGCTTAAAAGGCGCAAAGACCAACTTAGTGAAAAATATCCCATGCCGGGAATCGAACCCGGGTCATCAGTATAGCGCACTGACGTTCTACCGCTAAACCACATGGAACGATACCCACCCTGGAACCTGTCACTATTACAAGTTGGCAAGGCTACAAACGCAGCACAAGATGGAATATTTTCCGCGAGCCACCAACACGGGGCAAACACAGACACCTAATTAAATCCAGCATCGATGAATCCACATTAATGTTTGGAAATTTTTCCAGAGAGAAACATTCGCCTTGAATACAATATTTCAAATGAAAATCAAATTTCAAATTATTTATTTTTTTTTTTTTGCTTAAAAGGCGCAAAGACCAACTTAGTGAAAAATATTCCATGCCGGGAATCGAACCCGGGTCATCAGTATAGCGCACTGACGTTCTACCGCTAAACCACATGGAACGATACCCAGCCTGGAACCTCTCACTATTACAAGTTGGCAAGGCTACAAACGCAGCACAAGATGGAATATTTTCCGCGAGCCACCAACACGGGGCAAACACAGACACCTAATTAAATCCAGCATCGATGAATCCACATTAATGTTTGGAAATTTTTCCAGAGAGAAACATTCGCCTTGAATACAATATTTCAAATGAAAATCAAATTTCAAATTATTTTTTTTTTTTTTGCTTAAAAGGCGGAAAGACCAACTTAGTGAAAAATATTCCATGCCGGGAATCGAACCCTGGTCATCAGTATAGCGCACTGACGTTCTACCGCTAAACCACATGGAACGATACCCAGCCTGGAGCCTCTCACTATTACAAGTTGGCAAGGCTACAAACGCAGCACAAGATGGAATATTTTCCGCGAGCCACCAACACGGGGCAAACACAGACACCTAATTAAATCCAGCATCGATGAATCCACATTAATGTTTGGAAATTTTTCCAGAGAGAAACATTCGCCTTGAATACAATATTTCAAATAAAAATCAAATTTCAAATTATTTTTTTTTTTTTTTTTGCTTAAAAGGCGGAAAGACCAACTTAGTGAAAAATATTCCATGCCGGGAATCGAAACCGGGTCATCAGCATAGCGCACTGACGTTCTACCGCTAAACCACATGGAACGATACCCAGCCTGGAACCTCTCACTATTACAAGTTGGCAAGGCTACAAACGCAGCACAAGATGGAATATTTTCCGCGAGCCACCAACACGGGGCAAACACAGACACCTAATTAAATCCAGCATCGATGAATCCACATTAATGTTTGGAAATTTTTCCAGAGAGAAACATTCGCCTTGAATACAATATTTCAAATGAAAATCAAATTTCAAATTATTATTATTTTTTTTTTGCTTAAAAGGCGCAAAGACCAACTTAGTAAAAAATATTCCATGCCGGGAATCGAACCCGGGTCATCAGTATAGCGCACTGACGTTCTACCGCTAAACCACATGGAACGATACCCAGCCTGGAACCTCTCATTATTACAAGTTGGCAAGGCTACAAACGCAGCACAAGATGGAATATTTTCCGCGAGCCACCAACACGGGGCAAACACAGACACCTAATTAAATCCAGCATCGATGAATCCACATTATTGCTTGGAAATTTTTCCAGAGAGAAACATTCGCCTTGAATACAATATTTCAAATAAAAATCAAATTTCAATTTTTTTTTTTTTTTTTTTTTTTTTTTTTTTTTTTGCTTAAAAGGCGCAAAGACCAACTTAGTGAAAAATATTCCATGCCGGGAATCGAACCCGGGTCATCAGTATAGCGCACTGACGTTCTACCGCTAAACCACATGGAACGATACCCAGCCTGGAACCTCTCACTATTACAAGTTGGCAAGGCTACAAACGCAGCACAAGATGGAATATTTTCCGCGAGCCACCAACACGGGGCAAACACAGACACCTAATTAAATCCAGCATCGATGAATCCACATTAATGTTTGGCAATTTTTCCAGAGAGAAACATTCGCCTTGAATACAATATTTCAAATGAAAATCAAATTTCAAATTTTTTTTTTTTTTTTTTTGCTTAAAAGGCGCAAAGACCAACTTAGTGAAAAATATTTCATGCCGGGAATCGAACCCGGGTCATCAGTATAGCGCACTGACGTTCTACCGCTAAACCACATGGAACGATACCCAGCCTGGAACCTCTCACTATTACAAGTTGGCAAGGCTACAAACGCAGCACAAGATGGAATATTTTCCGCGAGCCACCAACACGGGGCAAACACAGACACCTAATTAAATCCAGCATCGATGAATCCACATTAATGTTTGGAAATTTTTCCAGAGAGAAACATTCGCCTTGAATACAATATTTCAAATGAAAATCAAATTTCAAATTATTTTTTTTTTTTTTTTTTTTTGCTTAAAAGGCGCAAAGACCAACTTAGTGAAAAATATTCCATGCCGGGAATCGAACCCGGGTCATCAGTATAGCGCACTGACGTTCTACCGCTAAACCACATGGAATGATACCCAGCCTGGAACCTCTCACTATTACAAGTTGGCAAGGCTACAAACGCAGCACAAGATGGAATATTTCCCGCGAGCCACCAACACGGGGCAAACACAGACACCTAATTAAATCCAGCATCGATGAATCCACATTAGTGTTTGGAAATTTTTCCAGAGAGAAACATTCGCCTTGAATACAATATTTCAAATGAAAATCAAATTTCAAATTATTTTTTTTTTTGCTTAAAAGGCGCAAAGACCAACTTAGTGAAAAATATTCCATGCCGGGAATCGAACCCGGGTCATCAATATAGCGCACTGACGTTCTACCGCTAAACCACATGGAACGATACCCAGCCTGGAACATCTCACTATTACAAGTTGGCAAGGCTACAAACGCAGCACAAGATGGAATATTTTCCGCGAGCCACCAACACGGGGCAAACACAGACACCTAATTAAATCCAGCATCGATGAATCCACATTAATGTTTGGAAATTTTTCCAGAGAGAAACATTCGCCTTGAATACAATATTTCAAATGAAAATCAAATTTCAAATTATTTTTTTTTTTTTTTTGCTTAAAAGGCGGAAAGACCAACTTTGTGAAAAATATTCCATGCCGGGAATCGAACCCGGGTCATCAGTATAGCGCACTGACGTTCTACCGCTAAACCACATGGAACGATACCCAGCCTGGAACCTCTCACTATTACAAGTTGGCAAGGCTACAAACGCAGCACAAGATGGAATATTTTCCGCGAGCCACCAACACGGGGCAAACACAGACACCTAATTAAATCCAGCATCGATGAATCCACATTAATGTTTGGCAATTTTTCCAGAGAGAAACATTCGCCTTGAATACAATATTTCAAATGAAAATCAAATTTCAAATTATTTTTTTTTTTTTTTTTGCTTAAAAGGCGCAAAGACCAACTTAGTGAAAAATATTTCATGCCGGGAATCGAACCCGGGTCATCAGTATAGCGCACTGACGTTCTACCGCTAAACCACATGGAACGATACCCAGCCTGGAACCTCTCACTATTATAAGTTGGCAAGGCTACAAACGCAGCACAAGATGGAATATTTTCCGCGAGCCACCAACACGGGGCAAACACAGACACCTAATTAAATCCAGCATCGATGAATCCACATTAATGTTTGGAAATTTTTCCAGAGAGAAACATTCGCCTTGAATACAATATTTCAAATGAAAATCAAATTTCAAATTATTATTATTTTTTTTTTTTTTTTTTTTTGCTTAAAAGGCGCAAAGACCAACTTAGTGAAAAATATTCCATGCCGGGAATCGAACCCGGGTCATCAGTATAGCGCACTGACGTTCTACCGCTAAACCACATGGAACGATACCCAGCCTGGAAACTCTCACTATTACAAGTTGGCAAGGCTACAAACGCAGCACAAGATGGAATATTTTCCGCGAGCCACCAACACGGGGCAAACACAGACACCTAATTAAATCCAGCATCGATGAATCCACATTAATGTTTGGAAATTTTTCCAGAGAGAAACATTCGCCTTGAATACAATATTTCAAATGAAAATCAAATTTCAAATTATTTTTTTTTTTGCTTAAAAGGCGCAAAGACCAACTTAGTGAAAAATATTCCATGCCGGGAATCGAACCCGGGTCATCAGTATAGCGCACTGACGTTCTACCGCTAAACCACATGGAACGATACCCAGCCTGGAACCTCTCACTATTACAAGTTGGCAAGGCTACAAACGCAGCACAAGATGGAATATTTTCCGCGAGCCACCAACACGGGGCAAACACAGACACCTAATTAAATCCAGCATCGATGAATCCACATTAATGTTTGGAAATTTTTCCACAGAGAAACATTCGCCTTGAATACAATATTTCAAATGAAAATCAAATTTCAAATTATTTTTTTTTTGCTTAAAAGGCGGAAAGACCAACTTAGTGAAAAATATTCCATACCGGGAATCGAACCCGGGTCATCAGTATAGCGCACTGACGTTCTACCGCTAAACCACATGGAACGATACCCAGCCTGGAACCTCTCACTATTACAAGTTGGCAAGGCTACAAACGCAGCACAAGATGGAATATTTTCCGCGAGCCACCAACACGGGGCAAACACAGACACCTAATTAAATCCAGCATCGATGAATCCACATTAATGTTTGGAAATTTTTCCAGAGAGAAACATTCGCCTTGAATACAATATTTCAAATGAAAATCAAATTTCAAATTATTATTTTTTTTTTTTTTTGCTTAAAAGGCGCAAAGACCAACTTAGTGAAAAATATCCCATGCCGGGAATCGAACCCGGGTCATCAGTATAGCGCACTGACGTTCTACCGCTAAACCACATGGAACGATACCCACCCTGGAACCTGTCACTATTACAAGTTGGCAAGGCTACAAACGCAGCACAAGATGGAATATTTTCCGCGAGCCACCAACACGGGGCAAACACAGACACCTAATTAAATCCAGCATCGATGAATCCACATTAATGTTTGGAAATTTTTCCAGAGAGAAACATTCGCCTTGAATACAATATTTCAAATGAAAATCAAATTTCAAATTATTTATTTTTTTTTTTTTGCTTAAAAGGCGCAAAGACCAACTTAGTGAAAAATATTCCATGCCGGGAATCGAACCCGGGTCATCAGTATAGCGCACTGACGTTCTACCGCTAAACCACATGGAACGATACCCAGCCTGGAACCTCTCACTATTACAAGTTGGCAAGGCTACAAACGCAGCACAAGATGGAATATTTTCCGCGAGCCACCAACACGGGGCAAACACAGACACCTAATTAAATCCAGCATCGATGAATCCACATTAATGTTTGGAAATTTTTCCAGAGAGAAACATTCGCCTTGAATACAATATTTCAAATGAAAATCAAATTTCAAATTATTTTTTTTTTTTTTGCTTAAAAGGCGGAAAGACCAACTTAGTGAAAAATATTCCATGCCGGGAATCGAACCCTGGTCATCAGTATAGCGCACTGACGTTCTACCGCTAAACCACATGGAACGATACCCAGCCTGGAGCCTCTCACTATTACAAGTTGGCAAGGCTACAAACGCAGCACAAGATGGAATATTTTCCGCGAGCCACCAACACGGGGCAAACACAGACACCTAATTAAATCCAGCATCGATGAATCCACATTAATGTTTGGAAATTTTTCCAGAGAGAAACATTCGCCTTGAATACAATATTTCAAATAAAAATCAAATTTCAAATTATTTTTTTTTTTTTTTTTGCTTAAAAGGCGGAAAGACCAACTTAGTGAAAAATATTCCATGCCGGGAATCGAAACCGGGTCATCAGCATAGCGCACTGACGTTCTACCGCTAAACCACATGGAACGATACCCAGCCTGGAACCTCTCACTATTACAAGTTGGCAAGGCTACAAACGCAGCACAAGATGGAATATTTTCCGCGAGCCACCAACACGGGGCAAACACAGACACCTAATTAAATCCAGCATCGATGAATCCACATTAATGTTTGGAAATTTTTCCAGAGAGAAACATTCGCCTTGAATACAATATTTCAAATGAAAATCAAATTTCAAATTATTATTATTTTTTTTTTGCTTAAAAGGCGCAAAGACCAACTTAGTAAAAAATATTCCATGCCGGGAATCGAACCCGGGTCATCAGTATAGCGCACTGACGTTCTACCGCTAAACCACATGGAACGATACCCAGCCTGGAACCTCTCATTATTACAAGTTGGCAAGGCTACAAACGCAGCACAAGATGGAATATTTTCCGCGAGCCACCAACACGGGGCAAACACAGACACCTAATTAAATCCAGCATCGATGAATCCACATTATTGCTTGGAAATTTTTCCAGAGAGAAACATTCGCCTTGAATACAATATTTCAAATAAAAATCAAATTTCAATTTTTTTTTTTTTTTTTTTTTTTTTTTTTTTTTTTGCTTAAAAGGCGCAAAGACCAACTTAGTGAAAAATATTCCATGCCGGGAATCGAACCCGGGTCATCAGTATAGCGCACTGACGTTCTACCGCTAAACCACATGGAACGATACCCAGCCTGGAACCTCTCACTATTACAAGTTGGCAAGGCTACAAACGCAGCACAAGATGGAATATTTTCCGCGAGCCACCAACACGGGGCAAACACAGACACCTAATTAAATCCAGCATCGATGAATCCACATTAATGTTTGGCAATTTTTCCAGAGAGAAACATTCGCCTTGAATACAATATTTCAAATGAAAATCAAATTTCAAATTTTTTTTTTTTTTTTTTTGCTTAAAAGGCGCAAAGACCAACTTAGTGAAAAATATTTCATGCCGGGAATCGAACCCGGGTCATCAGTATAGCGCACTGACGTTCTACCGCTAAACCACATGGAACGATACCCAGCCTGGAACCTCTCACTATTACAAGTTGGCAAGGCTACAAACGCAGCACAAGATGGAATATTTTCCGCGAGCCACCAACACGGGGCAAACACAGACACCTAATTAAATCCAGCATCGATGAATCCACATTAATGTTTGGAAATTTTTCCAGAGAGAAACATTCGCCTTGAATACAATATTTCAAATGAAAATCAAATTTCAAATTATTTTTTTTTTTTTTTTTTTTTTGCTTAAAAGGCGCAAAGACCAACTTAGTGAAAAATATTCCATGCCGGGAATCGAACCCGGGTCATCAGTACAGCGCACTGACGTTCTACCGCTAAACCACATGGAACGATACCCAGCCTGGAACCTCTCACTATTACAAGTTGGCAAGGCTACAAACGCAGCACAAGATGGAATATTTTCCGCGAGCCACCAACACGGGGCAAACACAGACACCTAATTAAATCCAGCATCGATGAATCCACATTAATGTTTGGAAATTTTTCCAGAGAGAAACATTCGCCTTGAATACAATATTTCAAATGAAAATCAAATTTCAAATTATTTTTTTTTTTGCTTAAAAGGCGCAAAGACCAACTTAGTGAAAAATATTCCATGCCGGGAATCGAACCCGGGTCATCAGTATAGCGCACTGACGTTCTACCGCTAAACCACATGGAACGATACCCAGCCTGGAACCTCTCACTATTACAAGTTGGCAAGGCTAGAAAAGCAGCACAAGATGGAATATTTTCCGCGAGCCACCAACACGGGGCAAACACAGACACCTAATTAAATCCAGCATCGATGAATCCACATTAATGTTTGGAAATTTTTCCAGAGAGAAACATTCGCCTTGAATACAATATTTCAAATGAAAATCAAATTTCAAATTATTATTATTTTTTTTTTGCTTAAAAGGCGCAAAGACCAACTTAGTGAAAAATATTCCATGCAGGGAATCGAACCCGGGTTATCAGTATAGCGCACTGACGTTCTACCGCTAAACCACATGGAACGATACCCAGCCTGGAACCTCTCACTATTACAAGTTGGCAAGGCTACAAACGCAGCACAAGATGGAATATTTTCCGCGAGCCACCAACACGGGGCAAACACAGACACCTAATTAAATCCAGCATCGATGAATCCACATTAATGTTTGGAAATTTTTCCAGAGAGAAACATTCGCCTTGAATACAATATTTCAAATGAAAATCAAATTTCAAATTATTTTTTTTTTTTTTTTTTGCTTAAAAGGCGGAAAGACCAACTTTGTGAAAAATATTCCATGCCGGGAATCGAACCCGGGTCATCAGTATAGCGCACTGACGTTCTACCGCTAAACCACATGGAACGATACCCAGCCTGGAACCTCTCACTATTACAAGTTGGCAAGGCTACAAACGCAGCACAAGATGGAATATTTTCCGCGAGCCTCCAACACGGGGCAAACACAGACACCTAATTAAATCCAGCATCGATGAATCCACATTAATGTTTGGAAATTTTTCCAGAGAGAAACATTCGCCTTGAATACAATATTTCAAATGAAAATCAAATTTCAAATTATTATTTTTTGCTTAAAAGGCGCAAAGACCAACTTAGTGAAAAATATTCCATGCCGGGAATCGAACCCGGGTCATCAGTATAGCGCACTGACGTTCTACCGCTAAACCACATGGAACGATACCCAGCCTGGAACCTCTCACTATTACAAGTTGGCAAGGCTACAAACGCAGCACAAGATGGAATATTTCCCGCGAGCCACCAACACGGGGCAAACACAGACACCTAATTAAATCCAGCATCGATGAATCCACATTAGTGTTTGGAAATTTTTCCAGAGAGAAACATTCGCCTTGAATACAATATTTCAAATGAAAATCAAATTTCAAATTATTTTTTTTTTTTGCTTAAAAGGCGCAAAGACCAACTTAGTGAAAAATATTCCATGCCGGGAATCGAACCCGGGTCATCAATATAGCGCACTGACGTTCTACCGCTAAACCACATGGAACGATACCCAGCCTGGAACCTCTCACTATTACAAGTTGGCAAGGCTACAAACGCAGCACAAGATGGAATATTTTCCGCGAGCCACCAACACGGGGCAAACACAGACACCTAATTAAATCCAGCATCGATGAATCCACATTAAAGTTTGGAAATTTTTCCAGAGAGAAACATTCGCCTTGAATACAATATTTCAAATGAAAATCAAATTTCAAATTATTTTTTTTTTTTTTTTTTTTTTTTTTTGCTTAAAAGGCGGAAAGACCAACTTAGTGAAAAATATTCCATGCCGGGAATCGAACCCGGGTCATCAGTATAGCGCACTGACGTTCTACCGCTAAACCACATGGAACGATACCCAGCCTGGAACCTCTCACTATTACAAGTTGGCAAGGCTACAAACGCAGCACAAGATGGAATATTTTCCGCGAGCCACCAACACGGGGCAAACACAGACACCTAATTAAATCCAGCATCGATGAATCCACATTAATGTTTGGCAATTTTTCCAGAGAGAAACATTCGCCTTGAATACAATATTTCAAATGAAAATCAAATTTCAAATTATTTTTTTTTTTTTTTGCTTAAAAGGCGCAAAGACCAACTTAGTGAAAAATATTTCATGCCGGGAATCGAACCCGGGTCATCAGTATAGCGCACTGACGTTCTACCGCTAAACCACATGGAACGATACCCAGCCTGGAACCTCTCACTATTATAAGTTGGCAAGGCTACAAACGCAGCACAAGATGGAATATTTTCCGCGAGCCACCAACACGGGGCAAACACAGACACCTAATTAAATCCAGCATCGATGAATCCACATTAATGTTTGGAAATTTTTCCAGAGAGAAACATTCGCCTTGAATACAATATTTCAAATGAAAATCAAATTTCAAATTATTATTATTTTTTTTTTTTTTTTTGCTTAAAAGGCGCAAAGACCAACTTAGTGAAAAATATTCCATGCCGGGAATCGAACCCGGGTCATCAGTATAGCGCACTGACGTTCTACCGCTAAACCACATGGAACGATACCCAGCCTGGAACCTCTCACTATTACAAGTTGGCAAGGCTACAAACGCAGCACAAGATGGAATATTTTCCGCGAGCCACCAACACGGGGCAAACACAGACACCTAATTAAATCCAGCATCGATGAATCCACATTAATGTTTGGAAATTTTTCCAGAGAGAAACATTCGCCTTGAATACAATATTTCAAATGAAAATCAAATTTCAAATTATTTTTTTTTTTGCTTAAAAGGCGCAAAGACCAACTTAGTGAAAAATATTCCATGCCGGGAATCGAACCCGGGTCATCAGTATAGCGCACTGACGTTCTACCGCTAAACCACATGGAACGATACCCAGCCTGGAACCTCTCACTATTACAAGTTGGCAAGGCTAGAAAAGCAGCACAAGATGGAATATTTTCCGCGAGCCACCAACACGGGGCAAACACAGACACCTAATTAAATCCAGCATCGATGAATCCACATTAATGTTTGGAAATTTTTCCAGAGAGAAACATTCGCCTTGAATACAATATTTCAAATGAAAATCAAATTTCAAATTATTATTATTTTTTTTTTTTTTGCTTAAAAGGCGCAAAGACCAACTTAGTGAAAAATATTCCATGCAGGGAATCGAACCCGGGTTATCAGTATAGCGCACTGACGTTCTACCGCTAAACCACATGGAACGATACCCAGCCTGGAACCTCTCACTATTACAAGTTGGCAAGGCTACAAACGCAGCACAAGATGGAATATTTTCCGCGAGCCACCAACACGGGGCAAACACAGACACCTAATTAAATCCAGCATCGATGAATCCACATTAATGTTTGGAAATTTTTCCAGAGAGAAACATTCGCCTTGAATACAATATTTCAAATGAAATCAAATTTCAAATTATTATTTATTTTTTTTTTTTTGCTTAAAAGGCGGAAAGACCAACTTAGTGAAAAATATTCCATGCCGGGAATCGAACCCGGGTCATCAGTATAGCGCACTGACGTTCTACCGCTAAACCACATGGAACGATGCCCAGCCTGGAACCTCTCACTATTACAAGTTGGCAAGGCTACAAACGCAGCACAAGATGGAATATTTTCCGCGAGCCACCAACACGGGGCAAACACAGACACCTAATTAAATCCAGCATCGATGAATCCACATTAATGTTTGGAAATTTTTCCAGAGAGAAACATTCGCCTTCAATACAATATTTCAAATGAAAATCAAATTTCAATTTTTTTTTTTTTTTTTTTTTTTTTGCTTAAAAGGCGCAAAGACCAACTTAGGGAAAAATATTCCATGCCGGGAATCGAACCCGGGTCATCAGTATAGCGCACTGACGTTCTACCGCTAAACCACATGGAACGATACCCAGCCTGGAACCTCTCACTATTACAAGTTGGCAAGGCTACAAACGCAGCACAAGATGGAATATTTTCCGCGAGCCACCAACACGGGGCAAACACAGACACCTAATTAAATCCAGCATCGATGAATCCACATTAATGTTTGGAAATTTTTCCAGAGAGAAACATTCGCCTTGAATACAATATTTCAAATGAAAATCAAATTTCAAATTATTTTTTTTTTTTTTTTTTTTGCTTAAAAGGCGCAAAGACCAACTTAGTGAAAAATATTCCATGCCGGGAATCGAACCCGGGTCATCAGTATAGCGCACTGACGTTCTACCGCTAAACCACATGGAACGATACCCAGCCTGGAACCTCTCATTATTACAAGTTGGCAAGGCTACAAACGCAGCACAAGATGGAATATTTTCCGCGAGCCACCAACACGGGGCAAACACAGACACCTAATTAAATCCAGCATCGATGAATCCACATTAATGTTTGGAAATTTTTCCAGAGAGAAACATTCGCCTTGAATACAATATTTCATATGAAAATCAAATTTCAAATTATTATTTTTTGCTTAAAAGGCGCAAAGACCAACTTAGTGAAAAATATTCCATGCCGGGAATCGAACCCGGGTCATCAGTATAGCGCACTGACGTTCTACCGCTAAACCACTTGGAACGATACCCAGCCTGGAACCTCTCACTATTACAAGTTGGCAAGGCTACAAACGCAGCACAAGATGGAATATTTCCCGCGAGCCACCAACACGGGGCAAACACAGACACCTAATTAAATCCAGCATCGATGAATCCACATTAGTGTTTGGAAATTTTTCCAGAGAGAAACATTCGCCTTGAATACAATATTTCAAATGAAAATCAAATTTCAAATTATTTTTTTTTTTTTGCTTAAAAGGCGCAAAGACCAACTTAGTGAAAAATATTCCATGCCGGGAATCGAACCCGGGTCATCAATATAGCGCACTGACGTTCTACCGCTAAACCACATGGAACGATACCCAGCCTGGAACCTCTCACTATTACAAGTTGGCAAGGCTACAAACGCAGCACAAGATGGAATATTTTCCGCGAGCCACCAACACGGGGCAAACACAGACACCTAATTAAATCCAGCATCGATGAATCCACATTAATGTTTGGAAATTTTTCCAGAGAGAAACATTCGCCTTGAATACAATATTTCAAATGAAAATCAAATTTCAAATTATTTTTTTTTTTTGCTTAAAAGGCGCAAAGACCAACTTAGTGAAAAATATTCCATGCCGGGAATCGAACCCGGGTCATCAGTATAGCGCACTGACGTTCTACCGCTAAACCACATGGAACGATACCCAGCCTGGAACCTCTCACTATTACAAGTTGGCAAGGCTAGAAAAGCAGCACAAGATGGAATATTTTCCGCGAGCCACCAACACGGGGCAAACACAGACACCTAATTAAATCCAGCATCGATGAATCCACATTAATATTTGGAAATTTTTCCAGAGAGAAACATTCGCCTTGAATACAATATTTCAAATGAAAATCAAATTTCAAATTATTATTATTTTTTTTTTTGCTTAAAAGGCGCAAAGACCAACTTAGTGAAAAATATTCCATGCAGGGAATCGAACCCGGGTTATCAGTATAGCGCACTGACGTTCTACCGCTAAACCACATGGAACGATACCCAGCCTGGAACCTCTCACTATTACAAGTTGGCAAGGCTACAAACGCAGCACAAGATGGAATATTTTCCGCGAGCCACCAACACGGGGCAAACACAGACACCTAATTAAATCCAGCATCGATGAATCCACATTAATGTTTGGAAATTTTTCCAGAGAGAAACATTCGCCTTGAATACAATATTTCAAATGAAAATCAAATTTCAAATTATTTTTTTTTTTTTTTTTTTTTTTTTGCTTAAAAGGCGCAAAGACCAACTTAGTGAAAAATATTCCATGCCGGGAATCGAACCCGGGTCATCAATATAGCGCACTGACGTTCTACCGCTAAACCACATGGAACGATACCCAACCTGGAACCTCTCACTATTACAAGTTGGCAAGGCTACAAACGCAGCACAAGATGGGATATTTTCCGCGAGCCACCAACACGGGGCAAACACAGACACCTAATTAAATCCAGCATCGATGAATCCACATTAATGTTTGGAAATTTTTCCAGAGAGAAACATTCGCCTTGAATACAATATTTCAAACGAAAATCAAATTTCAAATTTTTTTTTTTTTTTTTTTTTTTTTTTTTTTTTTTTTTTTTTTGCTTAGAAGGCGCAAAGACCAACTTAGTGAAAAATATTCCATGCCGGGAATCGAACCCGGGTCATCAGTATAGCGCACTGACGTTCTACCGCTAAACCACATGGAACGATACCCAGCCTGGAACCTCTCACTATTACAAGTTGGCAAGGCTACAAACGCAGCACAAGATGGAATATTTTCCGCGAGCCACCAACACGGGGCAAACACAGACATCTAATTAAATCCAGCATCGATGAATCCACATTAATGTTTGGAAATTTTTCCAGAGAGAAACATTCGCCTTGAATACAATATTTCAAATGAAAATCAAATTTCAAATTATTATTATTATTTTTTTTTTTTTTTTGCTTAAAAGGCGCAAAGACCAACTTAGTGAAAAATATTCCATGCCGGGAATCGAACCCGGGTCATCAGTATAGCGCACTGACGTTCTACCGCTAAACCACATGGAACGATACCCAGCCTGGAACCTCTCACTATTACAAGTTGGCAAGGCTACAAACGCAGCACAAGATGGAATATTTTCCGCGAGCCACCAACACGGGGCAAACACAGACACCTAATTAAATCCAGCATCGATGAATCCACATTAATGTTTGGAAATTTTTCCAGAGAGAAACATTCGCCTTGAATACAATATTTCAAATGAAAATCAAATTTCAAATTATTATTTTTTTTTTTTTTGCTTAAAAGGCGCAAAGACCAACTTAGTAAAAAATATTCCATGCCGGGAATCGAACCCGGGTCATCAGTATAGCGCACTGACGTTCTACCGCTAAACCACATGGAACGATACCCAGCCTGGAACCTCTCATTATTACAAGTTGGCAAGGCTACAAACGCAGCACAAGATGGAATATTTTCCGCGAGCCACCAACACGGGGCAAACACAGACACCTAATTAAATCCAGCATCGATGAATCCACATTAATGTTTGGAAATTTTTCCAGAGAGAAACATTCGCCTTGAATACAATATTTCAAATGAAAATCAAATTTCAAATTATTATTTTTTGCTTAAAAGGCGCAAAGACCAACTTAGTGAAAAATATTCCATGCCGGGAATCGAACCCGGGTCATCAGTATAGCGCACTGACGTTCTACCGCTAAACCACATGGAACGATACCCAGCCTGGAACCTCTCACTATTACAAGTTGGCAAGGCTACAAACGCAGCACAAGATGGAATATTTCCCGCGAGCCACCAACACGGGGCAAACACAGACACCTAATTAAATCCAGCATCGATGAATCCACATTAGTGTTTGGAAATTTTTCCAGAGAGAAACATTCGCCTTGAATACAATATTTCAAATGAAAATCAAATTTCAAATTATTTTTTTTTTTTTTGCTTAAAAGGCGCAAAGACCAACTTAGTGAAAAATATTCCATGCCGGGAATCGAACCCGGGTCATCAATATAGCGCACTGACGTTCTACCGCTAAACCACATGGAACGATACCCAGCCTGGAACCTCTCACTATT
Organism: Maratus speciosus; assembly: GCA_963932465.1. Taxonomy (NCBI): domain Eukaryota; kingdom Metazoa; phylum Arthropoda; class Arachnida; order Araneae; family Salticidae; genus Maratus; species Maratus speciosus. The sequence continues at coordinate 581,546,707 of OZ010792.1, forward strand.
ACAAGTTGGCAAGGCTACAAACGCAGCACAAGATGGAATATTTTCCGCGAGCCACCAACACGGGGCAAACACAGACACCTAATTAAATCCAGCATCGATGAATCCACATTAATGTTTGGAAATTTTTCCAGAGAGAAACATTCGCCTTGAGTACAATATTTCAAATGAAAATCAAATTTCAAATTATTTTTTTTTTTTTTTTTTTGCTTAAAAGGCGGAAAGACCAACTTAGTGAAAAATATTCCATGCCGGGAATCGAACCCGGGTCATCAGTATAGCGCACTGACGTTCTACCGCTAAACCACATGGAACGATACCCAGCCTGGAAACTCTCACTATTACAAGTTGGCAAGGCTACAAACGCAGCACAAGATGGAATATTTTCCGCGAGCCACCAACACGGGGCAAACACAGACACCTAATTAAATCCAGCATCGATGAAACCACATTAATGTTTGGCAATTTTTCCAGAGAGAAACATTCGCCTTGAATACAATATTTCAAATGAAAATCAAATTTCAAATTATTTTTTTTTTTTGCTTAAAAGGCGCAAAGACCAACTTAGTGAAAAATATTTCATGCCGGGAATCGAACCCGGGTCATCAGTATAGCGCACTGACGTTCTACCGCTAAACCACATGGAACGATACCCAGCCTGGAACCTCTCACTATTACAAGTTGGCAAGGCTACAAACGCAGCACAAGATGGAATATTTTCCGCGAGCCACCAACACGGGGCAAACACAGACACCTAATTAAATCCAGCATCGATGAATCCACATTAATGTTTGGAAATTTTTCCAGAGAGAAACATTCGCCTTGAATACAATATTTCAAATGAAAATCAAATTTCAAATTATTTTATTTTTTTTTTTTTTGTGCTTAAAAGGCGCAAAGACCAACTTAGTGAAAAATATTCCATGCCGGGAATCGAACCCGGGTCATCAGTATAGCGCACTGACGTTCTACCGCTAAACCACATGGAACGATACCCAGCCTGGAACCTCTCACTATTACAAGTTGGCAAGGCTACAAACGCAGCACAAGATGGAATATTTTCCGCGAGCCACCAACACGGGGCAAACACAGACACCTAATTAAATCCAGCATCGATGAATCCACATTAATGTTTGGAAATTTTTCCAGAGAGAAACATTCGCCTTGAATACAATATTTCAAATGAAAATCAAATTTCAAATTATTTTTTTTTTTGCTTAAAAGGCGTAAAGACCAACTTAGTGAAAAATATTCCATGCCGGGAATCGAACCCGGGTCATCAGTATAGCGCACTGACGTTCTACCGCTAAACCACATGGAACGATACCCAGCCTGGAACCTCTCACTATTACAAGTTGGCAAGGCTAGAAAAGCAGCACAAGATGGAATATTTTCCGCGAGCCACCAACACGGGGCAAACACAGACACCTAATTAAATCCAGCATCGATGAATCCACATTAATGTTTGGAAATTTTTCCAGAGAGAAACATTCGCCTTGAATACAATATTTCAAATGAAAATCAAATTTCAAATTATTATTATTTTTTTTTTGCTTAAAAGGCGCAAAGACCAACTTAGTGAAAAATATTCCATGCAGGGAATCGAACCCGGGTTATCAGTATAGCGCACTGACGTTCTACCGCTAAACCACATGGAACGATACCCAGCCTTGAACCTCTCACTATTACAAGTTGGCAAGGCTACAAACGCAGCACAAGATGGAATATTTTCCGCGAGCCACCAACACGGGGCAAACACAGACACCTAATTAAATCCAGCATCGATGAATCCACATTAATGTTTGGAAATTTTTCCAGAGAGAAACATTCGCCTTGAATACAATATTTCAAATGAAAATCAAATTTCAAATTATTATTATTTTTTTTTTTGCTTAAAAGGCGGAAAGACCAACTTAGTGAAAAATATTCCATGCCGGGAATCGAACCCGGGTCATCAGTATAGCGCACTGACGTTCTACCGCTAAACCACATGGAACGATACCCAGCCTGGAACCTCTCACTATTACAAGTTGGCAAGGCTACAAACGCAGCACAAGATGGAATATTTTCCGCGAGCCACCAACACGGGGCAAACACAGACACCTAATTAAATCCAGCATCGATGAATCCACATTAATGTTTGGAAATTTTTCCAGAGAGAAACATTCGCCTTGAATACAATATTTCAAATGAAAATCAAATTTCAATTTTTTTTTTTTTTTTTTTTTTTTTTTTTTTGCTTAAAAGGCGCAAAGACCAACTTAGTGAAAAATATTCCATGCCGGGAATCGAACCCGGGTCATCAGTATAGCGCACTGACGTTCTACCGCTAAACCACATGGAACGATACCCAGCCTGGAACCTCTCACTATTACAAGTTGGCAAGGCTACAAACGCAGCACAAGATGGAATATTTTCCGCGAGCCACCAACACGGGGCAAACACAGACATCTAATTAAATCCAGCATCGATGAATCCACATTAATGTTTGGAAATTTTTCCAGAGAGAAACATTCGCCTTGAATACAATATTTCAAATGAAAATCAAATTTCAAATTATTATTATTTTTTTTTTTTTTTGCTTAAAAGGCGCAAAGACCAACTTAGTGAAAAATATTCCATGCCGGGAATCGAACCCGGGTCATCAGTATAGCGCACTGACGTTCTACCGCTAAACCACATGGAACGATACCCAGCCTGGAACCTCTCACTATTACAAGTTGGCAAGGCTACAAACGCAGCACAAGATGGAATATTTTCCGCGAGCCACCAACACGGGGCAAACACAGACACCTAATTAAATCCAGCATCGATGAATCCACATTAATGTTTGGAAATTTTTCCAGAGAGAAACATTCGCCTTGAATACAATATTTCAAATGAAAATCAAATTTCAAATTATTATTATTTTTTTTTTGCTTAAAAGGCGCAAAGACCAACTTAGTAAAAAATATTCCATGCCGGGAATCGAACCCGGGTCATCAGTATAGCGCACTGACGTTCTACCGCTAAACCACATGGAACGATACCCAGCCTGGAACCTCTCATTATTACAAGTTGGCAAGGTTACAAACGCAGCACAAGATGGAATATTTTCCGCGAGCCACCAACACGGGGCAAACACAGACACCTAATTAAATCCAGCATCGATGAATCCACATTATTGCTTGGAAATTTTTCCAGAGAGAAACATTCGCCTTGAATACAATATTTCAAATAAAAATCAAATTTCAAATTTTTTTTTTTTTTTTTTTTTTTTTTTTTTTTTTTGCTTAAACGGCGCAAAGACCAACTTAGTGAAAAATATTCCATGCCGGGAATCGAACCCGGGTCATCAGTATAGCGCACTGACGTTCTACCGCTAAACCACATGGAACGATACCCAGCCTGGAACCTCTCACTATTACAAGTTGGCAAGGCTACAAACGCAGCACAAGATGGAATATTTTCCGCGAGCCACCAACACGGGGCAAACACAGACACCTAATTAAATCCAGCATCGATGAATCCACATTAATGTTTGGCAATTTTTCCAGAGAGAAACATTCGCCTTGAATACAATATTTCAAATGAAAATCAAATTTCAAATTATTTTTTTTTTTTTGCTTAAAAGGCGCAAAGACCAACTTAGTGAAAAATATTTCATGCCGGGAATCGAACCCGGGTCATCAGTATAGCGCACTGACGTTCTACCGCTAAACCACATGGAACGATACCCAGCCTGGAACCTCTCACTATTACAAGTTGGCAAGGCTACAAACGCAGCACAAGATGGAATATTTTCCGCGAGCCACCAACACGGGGCAAACACAGACACCTAATTAAATCCAGCATCGATGAATCCACATTAATGTTTGGAAATTTTTCCAGAGAGAAACATTCGCCTTGAATACAATATTTCAAATGAAAATCAAATTTCAAATTATTTTTTTTTTTTTGCTTAAAAGGCGCAAAGACCAACTTAGTGAAAAATATTCCATGCCGGGAATCGAACCCGGGTCATCAGTATAGCGCACTGACGTTCTACCGCTAAACCACATGGAACGATACCCAGGCTGGAACCTCTCACTATTACAAGTTGGCAAGGCTACAAACGCAGCACAAGATGGAATATTTTCCGCGAGCCACCAACACGGGGCAAACACAGACACCTAATTAAATCCAGCATCGATGAATCCACATTAATGTTTGGAAATTTTTCCAGAGAGAAACATTCGCCTTGAATACAATATTTCAAATGAAAATCAAATTTCAAATTATTTTTTTTTTTGCTTAAAAGGCGCAAAGACCAACTTAGTGAAAAATATTCCATGCCGGGAATCGAACCCGGGTCATCAGTATAGCGCACTGACGTTCTACCGCTAAACCACATGGAACGATACCCAGCCTGGAACCTCTCACTATTACAAGTTGGCAAGGCTAGAAAAGCAGCACAAGATGGAATATTTTCCGCGAGCCACCAACACGGGGCAAACACAGACACCTAATTAAATCCAGCATCGATGAATCCACATTAATAATTGGAAATTTTTCCAGAGAGAAACATTCGCCTTGAATACAATATTTCAAATGAAAATCAAATTTCAAATTATTATTATTTTTTTTTTGCTTAAAAGGCGCAAAGACCAACTTAGTGAAAAATATTCCATGCAGGGAATCGAACCCGGGTTATCAGTATAGCGCACTGACGTTCTACCGCTAAACCACATGGAACGATACCCAGCCTGGAACCTCTCACTATTACAAGTTGGCAAGGCTACAAACGCAGCACAAGATGGAATATTTTCCGCGAGCCACCAACACGGGGCAAACACAGACACCTAATTAAATCCAGCATCGATGAATCCACATTAATGTTTGGAAATTTTTCCAGAGAGAAACCTCTCACTATTACAAGTTGGCAAGGCTACAAACGCAGCACAAGATGGAATATTTTCCGCGAGCCACCAACACGGGGCAAACACAGACACCTAATTAAATCCAGCATCGATGAATCCACATTAATGTTTGGAAATTTTTCCAGAGAGAAACATTCGCCTTGAATACAATATTTCAAATGAAAATCAAATTTCAAATTATTTTTTTTTTTTTTTTTTTTTTTGCTTAAAAGGCGCAAAGACCAACTTAGTGAAAAATATTCCATGCCGGGAATCGAACCCGGGTCATCAGTATAACTTACTGACGTTCTACCGCTAAACCACATGGAACGATACCCAACCTGGAACCTCTCACTATTACAAGTTGGCAAGGCTACAAACGCAGCACAAGATGGAATATTTTCCGCGAGCCACCAACACGGGGCAAACACAGACACCTAATTAAATCCAGCATCGATGAATCCACATTAATGTTTGGAAATTTTTCCAGAGAGAAACATTCGCCTTGAATACAATATTTCAAACGAAAATCAAATTTCAAATTTTTTTTTTTTTTTTGCTTAAAAGGCGCAAAGACCAACAAAGACCAACTTAGTGAAAAATATTCCATGCCGGGAATCGAACCCGGGTCATCAGTATAGCGCACTGACGTTCTACCGCTAAACCACATGGAACGATACCCAGCCTGGAACCTCTCACTATTACAAGTTGGCAAGGCTACAAACGCAGCACAAGATGGAATATTTTCCGCGAGCCACCAACACGGGGCAAACACAGACATCTAATTAAATCCAGCATCGATGAATCCACATTAATGTTTGGAAATTTTTCCAGAGAGAAACATTCGCCTTGAATACAATATTTCAAATGAAAATCAAATTTCAAATTATTATTATTTTTTTTTTTTTTTTTGCTTAAAAGGCGCAAAGACCAACTTAGTGAAAAATATTCCATGCCGGGAATCGAACCCGGGTCATCAGTATAGCGCACTGACGTTCTACCGCTAAACCACATGGAACGATACCCAGCCTGGAACCTCTCACTATTACAAGTTGGCAAGGCTACAAACGCAGCACAAGATGGAATATTTCCCGCGAGCCACCAACACGGGGCAAACACAGACACCTAATTAAATCCAGCATCGATGAATCCACATTAGTGTTTGGAAATTTTTCCAGAGAGAAACATTCGCCTTGAATACAATATTTCAAATGAAAATCAAATTTCAAATTATTTTTTTTTTTTTTGCTTAAAAGGCGCAAAGACCAACTTAGTGAAAAATATTCCATGCCGGGAATCGAACCCGGGTCATCAATATAGCGCACTGACGTTCTACCGCTAAACCACATGGAACGATACCCAGCCTGGAACCTCTCACTATTACAAGTTGGCAAGGCTACAAACGCAGCACAAGATGGAATATTTTCCGCGAGCCACCAACACGGGGCAAACACAGACACCTAATTAAATCCAGCATCGATGAATCCACATTAATGTTTGGAAATTTTTCCAGAGAGAAACATTCGCCTTGAGTACAATATTTCAAATGAAAATCAAATTTCAAATTATTTTTTTTTTTTTTTTTTTGCTTAAAAGGCGGAAAGACCAACTTAGTGAAAAATATTCCATGCCGGGAATCGAACCCGGGTCATCAGTATAGCGCACTGACGTTCTACCGCTAAACCACATGGAACGATACCCAGCCTGGAAACTCTCACTATTACAAGTTGGCAAGGCTACAAACGCAGCACAAGATGGAATATTTTCCGCGAGCCACCAACACGGGGCAAACACAGACACCTAATTAAATCCAGCATCGATGAATCCACATTAATGTTTGGCAATTTTTCCAGAGAGAAACATTCGCCTTGAATACAATATTTCAAATGAAAATCAAATTTCAAATTATTTTTTTTTTTTTGCTTAAAAGGCGCAAAGACCAACTTAGTGAAAAATATTTCATGCCGGGAATCGAACCCGGGTCATCAGTATAGCGCACTGACGTTCTACCGCTAAACCACATGGAACGATACCCAGCCTGGAACCTCTCACTATTACAAGTTGGCAAGGCTACAAACGCAGCACAAGATGGAATATTTTCCGCGAGCCACCAACACGGGGCAAACACAGACACCTAATTAAATCCAGCATCGATGAATCCACATTAATGTTTGGAAATTTTTCCAGAGAGAAACATTCGCCTTGAATACAATATTTCAAATGAAAATCAAATTTCAAATTATTTTTTTTTTTTTTTTTTTTTTTTGTGCTTAAAAGGCGCAAAGACCAACTTAGTGAAAAATATTCCATGCCGGGAATCGAACCCGGGTCATCAGTATAGCGCACTGACGTTCTACCGCTAAACCACATGGAACGATACCCAGCCTGGAACCTCTCACTATTACAAGTTGGCAAGGCTACAAACGCAGCACAAGATGGAATATTTTCCGCGAGCCACCAACACGGGGCAAACACAGACACCTAATTAAATCCAGCATCGATGAATCCACATTAATGTTTGGAAATTTTTCCAGAGAGAAACATTCGCCTTGAATACAATATTTCAAATGAAAATCAAATTTCAAATTATTTTTTTTTTTTGCTTAAAAGGCGTAAAGACCAACTTAGTGAAAAATATTCCATGCCGGGAATCGAACCCGGGTCATCAGTATAGCGCACTGACGTTCTACCGCTAAACCACATGGAACGATACCCAGCCTGGAACCTCTCACTATTACAAGTTGGCAAGGCTAGAAAAGCAGCACAAGATGGAATATTTTCCGCGAGCCACCAACACGGGGCAAACACAGACACCTAATTAAATCCAGCATCGATGAATCCACATTAATGTTTGGAAATTTTTCCAGAGAGAAACATTCGCCTTGAATACAATATTTCAAATGAAAATCAAATTTCAAATTATTATTATTTTTTTTTTGCTTAAAAGGCGCAAAGACCAACTTAGTGAAAAATATTCCATGCAGGGAATCGAACCCGGGTTATCAGTATAGCGCACTGACGTTCTACCGCTAAACCACATGGAACGATACCCAGCCTTGAACCTCTCACTATTACAAGTTGGCAAGGCTACAAACGCAGCACAAGATGGAATATTTTCCGCGAGCCACCAACACGGGGCAAACACAGACACCTAATTAAATCCAGCATCGATGAATCCACATTAATGTTTGGAAATTTTTCCAGAGAGAAACATTCGCCTTGAATACAATATTTCAAATGAAAATCAAATTTCAAATTATTATTATTTTTTTTTTTGCTTAAAAGGCGGAAAGACCAACTTAGTGAAAAATATTCCATGCCGGGAATCGAACCCGGGTCATCAGTATAGCGCACTGACGTTCTACCGCTAAACCACATGGAACGATACCCAGCCTGGAACCTCTCACTATTACAAGTTGGCAAGGCTACAAACGCAGCACAAGATGGAATATTTTCCGCGAGCCACCAACACGGGGCAAACACAGACACCTAATTAAATCCAGCATCGATGAATCCACATTAATGTTTGGAAATTTTTCCAGAGAGAAACATTCGCCTTGAATACAATATTTCAAATGAAAATCAAATTTCAATTTTTTTTTTTTTTTTTTTTTTTTTTTTTTTTTTGCTTAAAAGGCGCAAAGACCAACTTAGTGAAAAATATTCCATGCCGGGAATCGAACCCGGGTCATCAGTATAGCGCACTGACGTTCTACCGCTAAACCACATGGAACGATACCCAGCCTGGAACCTCTCACTATTACAAGTTGGCAAGGCTACAAACGCAGCACAAGATGGAATATTTTCCGCGAGCCACCAACACGGGGCAAACACAGACATCTAATTAAATCCAGCATCGATGAATCCACATTAATGTTTGGAAATTTTTCCAGAGAGAAACATTCGCCTTGAATACAATATTTCAAATGAAAATCAAATTTCAAATTATTATTATTTTTTTTTTTTTTTGCTTAAAAGGCGCAAAGACCAACTTAGTGAAAAATATTCCATGCCGGGAATCGAACCCGGGTCATCAGTATAGCGCACTGACGTTCTACCGCTAAACCACATGGAACGATACCCAGCCTGGAACCTCTCACTATTACAAGTTGGCAAGGCTACAAACGCAGCACAAGATGGAATATTTTCCGCGAGCCACCAACACGGGGCAAACACAGACACCTAATTAAATCCAGCATCGATGAATCCACATTAATGTTTGGAAATTTTTCCAGAGAGAAACATTCGCCTTGAATACAATATTTCAAATGAAAATCAAATTTCAAATTATTATTATTTTTTTTTTGCTTAAAAGGCGCAAAGACCAACTTAGTAAAAAATATTCCATGCCGGGAATCGAACCCGGGTCATCAGTATAGCGCACTGACGTTCTACCGCTAAACCACATGGAACGATACCCAGCCTGGAACCTCTCATTATTACAAGTTGGCAAGGTTACAAACGCAGCACAAGATGGAATATTTTCCGCGAGCCACCAACACGGGGCAAACACAGACACCTAATTAAATCCAGCATCGATGAATCCACATTATTGCTTGGAAATTTTTCCAGAGAGAAACATTCGCCTTGAATACAATATTTCAAATAAAAATCAAATTTCAAATTTTTTTTTTTTTTTTTTTTTTTTTTTTTTTTTTGCTTAAACGGCGCAAAGACCAACTTAGTGAAAAATATTCCATGCCGGGAATCGAACCCGGGTCATCAGTATAGCGCACTGACGTTCTACCGCTAAACCACATGGAACGATACCCAGGCTGGAACCTCTCACTATTACAAGTTGGCAAGGCTACAAACGCAGCACAAGATGGAATATTTTCCGCGAGCCACCAACACGGGGCAAACACAGACACCTAATTAAATCCAGCATCGATGAATCCACATTAATGTTTGGAAATTTTTCCAGAGAGAAACATTCGCCTTGAATACAATATTTCAAATGAAAATCAAATTTCAAATTATTTTTTTTTTTGCTTAAAAGGCGCAAAGACCAACTTAGTGAAAAATATTCCATGCCGGGAATCGAACCCGGGTCATCAGTATAGCGCACTGACGTTCTACCGCTAAACCACATGGAACGATACCCAGGCTGGAACCTCTCACTATTACAAGTTGGCAAGGCTACAAACGCAGCACAAGATGGAATATTTTCCGCGAGCCACCAACACGGGGCAAACACAGACACCTAATTAAATCCAGCATCGATGAATCCACATTAATGTTTGGAAATTTTTCCAGAGAGAAACATTCGCCTTGAATACAATATTTCAAATGAAAATCAAATTTCAAATTATTTTTTTTTTTGCTTAAAAGGCGCAAAGACCAACTTAGTGAAAAATATTCCATGCCGGGAATCGAACCCGGGTCATCAGTATAGCGCACTGACGTTCTACCGCTAAACCACATGGAACGATACCCAGCCTGGAACCTCTCACTATTACAAGTTGGCAAGGCTAGAAAAGCAGCACAAGATGGAATATTTTCCGCGAGCCACCAACACGGGGCAAACACAGACACCTAATTAAATCCAGCATCGATGAATCCACATTAATAATTGGAAATTTTTCCAGAGAGAAACATTCGCCTTGAATACAATATTTCAAATGAAAATCAAATTTCAAATTATTATTATTTTTTTTTTGCTTAAAAGGCGCAAAGACCAACTTAGTGAAAAATATTCCATGCAGGGAATCGAACCCGGGTTATCAGTATAGCGCACTGACGTTCTACCGCTAAACCACATGGAACGATACCCAGCCTGGAACCTCTCACTATTACAAGTTGGCAAGGCTACAAACGCAGCACAAGATGGAATATTTTCCGCGAGCCACCAACACGGGGCAAACACAGACACCTAATTAAATCCAGCATCGATGAATCCACATTAATGTTTGGAAATTTTTCCAGAGAGAAACCTCTCACTATTACAAGTTGGCAAGGCTACAAACGCAGCACAAGATGGAATATTTTCCGCGAGCCACCAACACGGGGCAAACACAGACACCTAATTAAATCCAGCATCGATGAATCCACATTAATGTTTGGAAATTTTTCCAGAGAGAAACATTCGCCTTGAATACAATATTTCAAATGAAAATCAAATTTCAAATTATTTTTTTTTTTTTTTTTTTTTTTTGCTTAAAAGGCGCAAAGACCAACTTAGTGAAAAATATTCCATGCCGGGAATCGAACCCGGGTCATCAGTATAACTTACTGACGTTCTACCGCTAAACCACATGGAACGATACCCAACCTGGAACCTCTCACTATTACAAGTTGGCAAGGCTACAAACGCAGCACAAGATGGAATATTTTCCGCGAGCCACCAACACGGGGCAAACACAGACACCTAATTAAATCCAGCATCGATGAATCCACATTAATGTTTGGAAATTTTTCCAGAGAGAAACATTCGCCTTGAATACAATATTTCAAACGAAAATCAAATTTCAAATTTTTTTTTTTTTTTTTTTTTTTGCTTAAAAGGCGCAAAGACCAACAAAGACCAACTTAGTGAAAAATATTCCATGCCGGGAATCGAACCCGGGTCATCAGTATAGCGCACTGACGTTCTACCGCTAAACCACATGGAACGATACCCAGCCTGGAACCTCTCACTATTACAAGTTGGCAAGGCTACAAACGCAGCACAAGATGGAATATTTTCCACGAGCCACCAACACGGGGCAAACACAGACATCTAATTAAATCCAGCATCGATGAATCCACATTAATGTTTGGAAATTTTTCCAGAGAGAAACATTCGCCTTGAATACAATATTTCAAATGAAAATCAAATTTCAAATTATTATTATTTTTTTTTTTTTTTTTTGCTTAAAAGGCGCAAAGACCAACTTAGTGAAAAATATTCCATGCCGGGAATCGAACCCGGGTCATCAGTATAGCGCACTGACGTTCTACCGCTAAACCACATGGAACGATACCCAGCCTGGAACCTCTCACTATTACAAGTTGGCAAGGCTACAAACGCAGCACAAGATGGAATATTTCCCGCGAGCCACCAACACGGGGCAAACACAGACACCTAATTAAATCCAGCATCGATGAATCCACATTAGTGTTTGGAAATTTTTCCAGAGAGAAACATTCGCCTTGAATACAATATTTCAAATGAAAATCAAATTTCAAATTATTTTTTTTTTTTGCTTAAAAGGCGCAAAGACCAACTTAGTGAAAAATATTCCATGCCGGGAATCGAACCCGGGTCATCAATATAGCGCACTGACGTTCTACCGCTAAACCACATGGAACGATACCCAGCCTGGAACCTCTCACTATTACAAGTTGGCAAGGCTACAAACGCAGCACAAGATGGAATATTTTCCGCGAGCCACCAACACGGGGCAAACACAGACACCTAATTAAATCCAGCATCGATGAATCCACATTAATGTTTGGAAATTTTTCCAGAGAGAAACATTCGCCTTGAATACAATATTTCAAATGAAAATCAAATTTCAAATTATTATTATTTTTTTTTTGCTTAAATTGCGCAAAGACCAACTTAGTGAAAAATATTCCATGCAGGGAATCGAACCCGGGTTATCAGTATAGCGCACTGACGTTCTACCGCTAAACCACATGGAACGATACCCAGCCTGGAACCTCTCACTATTACAAGTTGGCAAGGCTACAAACGCAGCACAAGATGGAATATTTTCCGCGAGCCACCAACACGGGGCAAACACAGACACCTAATTAAATCCAGCATCGATGAATCCACATTAATGTTTGGAAATTTTTCCAGAGAGAAACATTCGCCTTGAATACAATATTTCAAATGAAAATCAAATTTCAAATTATTATTTTTTGCTTAAAAGGCGCAAAGACCAACTTAGAGAAAAATATTCCATGCCGGGAATCAAACCCGGGTCATCAGTATAGCGCACTGACGTTCTACCGCTAAACCACATGGAACGATACCCAGCCTGGAACCTCTCACTATTACAAGTTGGCAAGGCTACAAACGCAGCACAAGATGGAATATTTTCCGCGAGCCACCAACACGGGGCAAACACAGACACCTAATTAAATCCAGCATCGATGAATCCACATTAATGTTTGGAAATTTTTCCAGAGAGAGACATTCGCCTTGAATACAATATTTCAAATGAAAATCAAATTTCAAATTATTTTTTTTTTTTTTTTGCTTAAAAGGCGCAAAGACCAACTTAGTGAAAAATATTCCATGCCGGGAATCGAACCCGGGTCATCAGTATAGCGCACTGACGTTCTACCGCTAAACCACATGGAACGATACCCAACCTGGAACCTCTCACTATTACAAGTTGGCAAGGCTACAAACGCAGCACAAGATGGAATATTTTCCGCGAGCCACCAACACGGGGCAAACACAGACACCTAATTAAATCCAGCATCGATGAATCCACATTAATGTTTGGAATTTTTTCCAGAGAGAAACATTCGCCTTGAATACAATATTTCAAACGAAAATCAAATTTCAAATTTTTTTTTTTTTTTTGCTTAAAAGGCGCAAAGACCAACAAAGACCAACTTAGTGAAAAATATTCCATGCCGGGAATCGAACCCGGGTCATCAGTATAGCGCACTGACGTTCTACCGCTAAACCACATGGAACGATACCCAGCCTGGAACCTCTCACTATTACAAGTTGGCAAGGCTACAAACGCAGCACAAGATGGAATATTTTCCGCGAGCCACCAACACGGGGCAAACACAGACATCTAATTAAATCCAGCATCGATGAATCCACATTAATGTTTGGAAATTTTTCCAGAGAGAAACATTCGCCTTGAATACAATATTTCAAATGAAAATCAAATTTCAAATTATTATTATTTTTTTTTTTTTTTTTTGCTTAAAAGGCGCAAAGACCAACTTAGTGAAAAATATTCCATGCCGGGAATCGAACCCGGGTCATCAGTATAGCGCACTGACGTTCTACCGCTAAACCACATGGAACGATACCCAGCCTGGAACCTCTCACTATTACAAGTTGGCAAGGCTACAAACGCAGCACAAGATGGAATATTTCCCGCGAGCCACCAACACGGGGCAAACACAGACACCTAATTAAATCCAGCATCGATGAATCCACATTAGTGTTTGGAAATTTTTCCAGAGAGAAACATTCGCCTTGAATACAATATTTCAAATGAAAATCAAATTTCAAATTATTTTTTTTTTTGCTTAAAAGGCGCAAAGACCAACTTAGTGAAAAATATTCCATGCCGGGAATCGAACCCGGGTCATCAATATAGCGCACTGACGTTCTACCGCTAAACAACATGGAACGATACCCAGCCTGGAACCTCTCACTATTACAAGTTGGCAAGGCTACAAACGCAGCACAAGATGGAATATTTTCCGCGAGCCACCAACACGGGGCAAACACAGACACCTAATTAAATCCAGCATCGATGAATCCACATTAATGTTTGGAAATTTTTCCAGAGAGAAACATTCGCCTTGAATACAATATTTCAAATGAAAATCAAATTTCAAATTATTATTATTTTTTTTTTTTTGCTTAAAAGGCGGAAAGACCAACTTAGTGAAAAATATTCCATGCCGGGAATCGAACCCGGGTCATCAGTATAGCGCACTGACGTTCTACCGCTAAACCACATGGAACGATACCCAGCCTGGAACCTCTCACTATTACAAGTTGACAAGGCTACAAACGCAGCACAAGATGGAATATTTTCCGCGAGCCACCAACACGGGGCAAACACAGACACCTAATTAAATCCAGCATCGATGAATCCACATTAATGGCCCCACCAGTGGCTGAGAGGTTCTGCTCTCGAAGCTGGTAGACGGGAGGTGCTGGGTTCGAACCCAATCGCGCCCGTCGGCCTAACCGTTTCGGAGTTTTCGTGGTTTTCTTCGAAGCCTTGGATTTTCCATGCGTAAATACGGGTTAGGTTCCCTTAGAAAGACCCCCACGAAGGGCACTCCCCCTAGGGCCTATATCCCTCGAGTAGATAATCGGCCGTCAACAATCAACCCAACCCAACCCACATTAATGTTTGGCAATTTTTCCAGAGAGAAACATTCGCCTTGAATACAATATTTCAAATGAAAATCAAATTTCAAATTATTTTTTTTTTTTTTTGCTTAAAAGGCGCAAAGACCAACTTAGTGAAAAATATTTCATGCCGGGAATCGAACCCGGGTCATCAGTATAGCGCACTGACGTTCTACCGCTAAACCACATGGAACGATACCCAGCCTGGAACCTCTCACTATTACAAGTTGGCAAGGCTACAAACGCAGCACAAGATGGAATATTTTCCGCGAGCCACCAACACGGGTCAAACACAGACACCTAATTAAATCCAGCATCGATGAATCCACATTAATGTTTGGAAATTTTTCCAGAGAGAAACATTCGCCTTGAATACAATATTTCAAATGAAAATCAAATTTCAAATTATTTTTTTTTTTTTTTTTTTTTTTTTTTGCTTAAAAGGCGCAAAGACCAACTTAGTGAAAAATATTCCATGCCGGGAATCGAACCCGGGTCATCAGTATAGCGCACTGACGTTCTACCGCTAAACCACATGGAACGATACCCAACCTGCAACCTCTCACTATTACAAGTTGGCAAGGCTACAAACGCAGCACAAGATGGAATATTTTCCGCGAGCCACCAACACGGGGCAAACACAGACACCTAATTAAATCCAGCATCGATGAATCCACATTAATGTTTGGAAATTTTTCCAGAGAGAAACATTCGCCTTGAATACAATATTTCAAACGAAAATCAAATTTCAAATTTTTTTTTTTTTTTTTTTTTTTTTTTTTTTTTTTTTGCTTAAAAGGCGCAAAGACCAACAAAGACCAACTTAGTGAAAAATATTCCATGCCGGGAATCGAACCCGGGTCATCAGTATAGCGCACTGACGTTCTACCGCTAAACCACATGGAACGATACCCAGCCTGGAACCTCTCACTATTACAAGTTGGCAAGGCTACAAACGCAGCACAAGATGGAATATTTTCCGCGAGCCACCAACACGGGGCAAACACAGACATCTAATTAAATCCAGCATCGATGAATCCACATTAATGTTTGGAAATTTTTCCAGAGAGAAACATTCGCCTTGAATACAATATTTCAAATGAAAATCAAATTTCAAATTATTATTATTTTTTTTTTTTTTTTTTTGCTTAAAAGGCGCAAAGACCAACTTAGTGAAAAATATTCCATGCCGGGAATCGAACCCGGGTCATCAGTATAGCGCACTGACGTTCTACCGCTAAACCACATGGAACGATACCCAGCCTGGAACCTCTCACTATTACAAGTTGGCAAGGCTACAAACGCAGCACAAGATGGAATATTTCCCGCGAGCCACCAACACGGGGCAAACACAGACACCTAATTAAATCCAGCATCGATGAATCCACATTAGTGTTTGGAAATTTTTCCAGAGAGAAACATTCGCCTTGAATACAATATTTCAAATGAAAATCAAATTTCAAATTATTTTTTTTTTTTGCTTAAAAGGCGCAAAGACCAACTTAGTGAAAAATATTCCATGCCGGGAATCGAACCCGGGTCATCAATATGGCGCACTGACGTTCTACCGCTAAACAACATGGAACGATACCCAGCCTGGAACCTCTCACTATTACAAGTTGGCAAGGCTACAAACGCAGCACAAGATGGAATATTTTCCGCAAGCCACCAACACGGGGCAAACACAGACACCTAATTAAATCCAGCATCGATGAATCCACATTAATGTTTGGAAATTTTTCCAGAGAGAAACATTCGCCTTGAATACAATATTTCAAATGAAAATCAAATTTCAAATTATTTTTTTTTTTTTTTTTTTTTGCTTAAAAGGCGGAAAGACCAACTTAGTGAAAAATATTCCATGCCGGGAATCGAACCCGGGTCATCAGTATAGCGCACTGACGTTCTACCGCTAAACCACATGGAACGATACCCAACCTGGAACCTCTCACTATTACAAGTTGGCAAGGCTACAAACGCAGCACAAGATGGAATATTTTCCGCGAGCCGCCAACACGGGGCAAACACAGACACCTAATTAAATCCAGCATCGATGAATCCACATTAATGTTTGGAAATTTTTCCAGAGAGAAACATTCGCCTTGAATACAATATTTGAAACGAAAATCAAATTTCAAATTTTTTTTTTTTTTTTTTTTTTTTTTTTTTTTTTTTTTTTTTTTTTTTTTTTTTTGCTTAAAAGGCGCAAAGACCAACAAAGACCAACTTAGTGAAAAATATTCCATGCCGGGAATCGAACCCGGGTCATCAGTATAGCGCACTGACGTTCTACCGCTAAACCACATGGAACGATACCCAGCCTGGAACCTCTCACTATTACAAGTTGGCAAGGCTACAAACGCAGCACAAGATGGAATATTTTCCGCGAGCCACCAACACGGGGCAAACACAGACATCTAATTAAATCCAGCATCGATGAATCCACATTAATGTTTGGAAATTTTTCCAGAGAGAAACATTCGCCTTGAATACAATATTTCAAATGAAAATCAAATTTCAAATTATTATTTTTTTTTTTTTTTTTTTTTTTTGCTTAAAAGGCGCAAAGACCAACTTAGTGAAAAATATTCCATGCCGGGAATCGAACCCGGGTCATCAGTATAGCGCACTGACGTTCTACCGCTAAACCACATGGAACGATACCCAGCCTGGAACCTCTCACTATTACAAGTTGGCAAGGCTACAAACGCAGCACAAGATGGAATATTTCCCGCGAGCCACCAACACGGGGCAAACACAGACACCTAATTAAATCCAGCATCGATGAATCCACATTAGTGTTTGGAAATTTTTCCAGAGAGAAACATTCGCCTTGAATACAATATTTCAAATGAAAATCAAATTTCAAATTATTTTTTTTTTTTGCTTAAAAGGCGCAAAGACCAACTTAGTGAAAAATATTCCATGCCGGGAATCGAACCCGGGTCATCAATATAGCGCACTGACGTTCTACCGCTAAACAACATGGAACGATACCCAGCCTGGAACCTCTCACTATTACAAGTTGGCAAGGCTACAAACGCAGCACAAGATGGAATATTTTCCGCGAGCCACCAACACGGGGCAAACACAGACACCTAATTAAATCCAGCATCGATGAATCCACATTAATGTTTGGAAATTTTTCCAGAGAGAAACATTCGCCTTGAATACAATATTTCAAATGAAAATCAAATTTCAAATTATTTTTTTTTTTTTTTTTTTGCTTAAAAGGCGGAAAGACCAACTTAGTGAAAAATATTCCATGCCGGGAATCGAACCCGGGTCATCAGTATAGCGCACTGACGTTCTACCGCTAAACCACATGGAACGATACCCAGCCTGGAACCTCTCACTATTACAAGTTGACAAGGCTACAAACGCAGCACAAGATGGAATATTTTCCGCGAGCCACCAACACGGGGCAAACACAGACACCTAATTAAATCCAGCATCGATGAATCCACATTAATGTTTGGCAATTTTTCCAGAGAGAAACATTCGCCTTGAATACAATATTTCAAATGAAAATCAAATTTCAAATTATTTTTTTTTTTTTTTGCTTAAAAGGCGCAAAGACCAACTTAGTGAAAAATATTTCATGCCGGGAATCGAACCCGGGTCATCAGTATAGCGCACTGACGTTCTACCGCTAAACCACATGGAACCTCTCACTATTACAAGTTGGCAAGGCTACAAACGCAGCACAAGATGGAATATTTTCCGCGAGCCACCAACACGGGGCAAACACAGACACCTAATTAAATCCAGCATCGATGAATCCACATTAATGTTTGGAAATTTTTCCAGAGAGAAACATTCGCCTTGAATACAATATTTCAAATGAAAATCAAATTTCAAATTTTTTTTTTTTTTTTTTTTTTTTTTTTTTTTTCTTAAAAGGCGCAAAGACCAACTTAGTGAAAAATATTCCATGCCGGGAATCGAACCCGGGTCATCAGTATAGCGCACTGACGTTCTACCGCTAAACCACATGGAACGATACCCAACCTGGAACCTCTCACTATTACAAGTTGGCAAGGCTACAAACGCAGCACAAGATGGAATATTTTCCGCGAGCCACCAACACGGGGCAAACACAGACACCTAATTAAATCCAGCATCGATGAATCCACATTAATGTTTGGAAATTTTTCCGGAGAGAAACATTCGCCTTGAATACAATATTTCAAACGAAAATCAAATTTCAAATTTTTTTTTTTTTTTTTTTTTTTTTGCTTAAAAGGCGCAAAGACCAACAAAGACCAACTTAGTGAAAAATATTCCATGCCGGGAATCGAACCCGGGTCATCAATATAGCGCACTGACGTTCTACCGCTAAACCACATGGAACGATACCCAGCCTGGAACCTCTCACTATTACAAGTTTGCAAGGCTACAAACGCAGCACAAGATGGAATATTTTCCGCGAGCCACCAACACGGGGCAAACACAGACATCTAATTAAATCCAGCATCGATGAATCCACATTAATGTTTGGAAATTTTTCCAGAGAGAAACATTCGCCTTGAATACAATATTTCAAATGAAAATCAAATTTCAAATTATTATTATTATTTTTTTTTTTTTTTTGCTTAAAAGGCGCAAAGACCAACTTAGTGAAAAATATTCCATGCCGGGAATCGAACCCGGGTCATCAGTATAGCGCACTGACGTTCTACCGCTAAACCACATGGAACGATACCCAGCCTGGAACCTCTCACTATTACAAGTTGGCAAGGCTACAAACGCAGCACAAGATGGAATATTTCCCGCGAGCCACCAACACGGGGCAAACACAGACACCTAATTAAATCCAGCATCGATGAATCCACATTAGTGTTTGGAAATTTTTCCAGAGAGAAACATTCGCCTTGAATACAATATTTCAAATGAAAATCAAATTTCAAATTATTTTTTTTTTTTGCTTAAAAGGCGCAAAGACCAACTTAGTGAAAAATATTCCATGCCGGGATTCGAACCCGGGTCATCAATATAGCGCACTGACGTTCTACCGCTAAACAACATGGAACGATACCCAGCCTGGAACCTCTCACTATTACAAGTTGGCAAGGCTACAAACGCAGCACAAGATGGAATATTTTCCGCGAGCCACCAACACGGGGCAAACACAGACACCTAATTAAATCCAGCATCGATGAATCCACATTAATGTTTGGAAATTTTTTTAGAGAGAAACATTCGCCTTGAATACAATATTTCAAATGAAAATCAAATTTCAAATTATTTTTTTTTTTTTTTTTTGCTTAAAAGGCGGAAAGACCAACTTAGTGAAAAATATTCCATGCCGGGAATCGAACCCGGGTCATCAGTATAGCGCACTGACGTTCTACCGCTAAACCACATGGAACGATACCCAGCCTGGAACCTCTCACTATTACAAGTTGACAAGGCTACAAACGCAGCACAAGATGGAATATTTTCCGCGAGCCACCAACACGGGGCAAACACAGACACCTAATTAAATCCAGCATCGATGAATCCACATTAATGTTTGGCAATTTTTCCAGAGAGAAACATTCGCCTTGAATACAATATTTCAAATGAAAATCAAATTTCAAATTATTTTTTTTTTTTTGCTTAAAAGGCGCAAAGACCAACTTAGTGAAAAATATTTCATGCCGGGAATCGAACCCGGGTCATCAGTATAGCGCACTGACGTTCTACTGCTAAACCACATGGAACGATACCCAGCCTGGAACCTCTCACTATTACAAGTTGGCAAGGCTACAAACGCAGCACAAGATGGAATATTTTCCGCGAGCCACCAACACGGGGCAAACACAGACACCTAATTAAATCCAGCATCGATGAATCCACATTAATGTTTGGAAATTTTTCCAGAGAGAAACATTCGCCTTGAATACAATATTTCAAATGAAAATCAAATTTCAAATTATTTTTTTTTTTTTTTTTTTTTTTTGCTTAAAAGGCGCAAAGACCAACTTAGTGAAAAATATTCCATGCCGGGAATCGAACCCGGGTCATCAGTACAGCGCACTGACGTTCTACCGCTAAACCACATGGAACGATACCCAGCCTGGAACCTCTCACTATTACAAGTTGGCAAGGCTACAAACGCAGCACAAGATGGAATATTTTCCGCGAGCCACCAACACGGGGCAAACACAGACACCTAATTAAATCCAGCATCGATGAATCCACATTAATGTTTGGAAATTTTTCCAGAGAGAAACATTCGCCTTGAATACAATATTTCAAATGAAAATCAAATTTCAAATTATTTTTTTTTTTGCTTAAAAGGCGCAAAGACCAACTTAGTGAAAAATATTCCATGCCGGGAATCGAACCCGGGTCATCAGTATAGCGCACTGACGTTCTACCGCTAAACCACATGGAACGATACCCAGCCTGGAACCTCTCACTATTACAAGTTGGCAAGGCTAGAAAAGCAGCACAAGATGGAATATTTTCCGCGAGCCACCAACACGGGGCAAACACAGACACCTAATTAAATCCAGCATCGATGAATCCACATTAATGTTTGGAAATTTTTCCAGAGAGAAACATTCGCCTTGAATACAATATTTCAAATGAAAATCAAATTTCAAATTATTTTTTTTTTTTTTTTTTGCTTAAAAGGCGGAAAGACCAACTTAGTGAAAAATATTCCATGCCGGGAATCGAACCCGGGTCATCAGTATAGCGCACTGACGTTCTACCGCTAAACCACATGGAACGATACCCAGCCTGGAACCTCTCACTATTACAAGTTGGCAAGGCTACAAACGCAGCACAAGATGGAATATTTTCCGCGAGCCACCAACACGGGGCAAACACAGACACCTAATTAAATCCAGCATCGATGAATCCACATTAATGTTTGGAAATTTTTCCAGAGAGAAACATTCGCCTTGAATACAATATTTCAAATGAAAATCAAATTTCAAATTATTATTTTTTGCTTAAAAGGCGCAAAGACCAACTTAGTGAAAAATATTCCATGCCGGGAATCGAACCCGGGTCATCAGTATAGCGCACTGACGTTCTACCGCTAAACCACATGGAACGATACCCAGCCTGGAACCTCTCACTATTACAAGTTGGCAAGGCTACAAACGCAGCACAAGATGGAATATTTCCCGCGAGCCACCAACACGGGGCAAACACAGACACCTAATTAAATCCAGCATCGATGAATCCACATTAGTGTTTGGAAATTTTTCCAGAGAGAAACATTCGCCTTGAATACAATATTTCAAATGAAAATCAAATTTCAAATTATTTTTTTTTTTTGCTTAAAAGGCGCAAAGACCAACTTAGTGAAAAATATTCCATGCCGGGAATCGAACCCGGGTCATCAATATAGCGCACTGACGTTCTACCGCTAAACCACATGGAACGATACCCAGCCTGGAACCTCTCACTATTACAAGTTGGCAAGGCTACAAACGCAGCACAAGATGGAATATTTTCCGCGAGCCACCAACACGGGGCAAACACAGACACCTAATTAAATCCAGCATCGATGAATCCACATTAATGTTTGGAAATTTTTCCAGAGAGAAACATTCGCCTTGAATACAATATTTCAAATGAAAATCAAATTTCAAATTATTTTTTTTTTTTTTTTTTTTTTTTGCTTAAAAGGCGGAAAGACCAACTTAGTGAAAAATATTCCATGCCGGGAATCGAACCCGGGTCATCAGTATAGCGCACTGACGTTCTACCGCTAAACCACATGGAACGATACCCAGCCTGGAACCTCTCACTATTACAAGTTGGCAAGGCTACAAACGCAGCACAAGATGGAATATTTTCCGCGAGCCACCAACACGGGGCAAACACAGACACCTAATTAAATCCAGCATCGATGAATCCACATTAATGTTTGGCAATTTTTCCAGAGAGAAACATTCGCCTTGAATACAATATTTCAAATGAAAATCAAATTTCAAATTATTTTTTTTTTTTTTGCTTAAAAGGCGCAAAGACCAACTTAGTGAAAAATATTTCATGCCGGGAATCGAACCCGGGTCATCAGTATAGCGCACTGACGTTCTACCGCTAAACCACATGGAACGATACCCAGCCTGGAACCTCTCACTATTATAAGTTGGCAAGGCTACAAACGCAGCACAAGATGGAATATTTTCCGCGAGCCACCAACACGGGGCAAACACAGACACCTAATTAAATCCAGCATCGATGAATCCACATTAATGTTTGGAAATTTTTCCAGAGAGAAACATTCGCCTTGAATACAATATTTCAAATGAAAATCAAATTTCAAATTATTATTTTTTTTTTTTTTTTTTTTTTTTGCTTAAAAGGCGCAAAGACCAACTTAGTGAAAAATATTCCATGCCGGGAATCGAACCCGGGTCATCAGTATAGCGCACTGACGTTCTACCGCTAAACCACATGGAACGATACCCAGCCTGGAACCTCTCACTATTACAAGTTGGCAAGGCTACAAACGCAGCACAAGATGCAATATTTTCCGCGAGCCACCAACACGGGGCAAACACAGACACCTAATTAAATCCAGCATCGATGAATCCACATTAATGTTTGGAAATTTTTCCAGAGAGAAACATTCGCCTTGAATACAATATTTCAAATGAAAATCAAATTTCAAATTATTTTTTTTTTTGCTTAAAAGGCGCAAAGACCAACTTAGTGAAAAATATTCCATGCCGGGAATCGAACCCGGGTCATCAGTATAGCGCACTGACGTTCTACCGCTAAACCACATGGAACGATACCCAGCCTGGAACCTCTCACTATTACAAGTTGGCAAGGCTACAAACGCAGCACAAGATGGAATATTTCCCGCGAGCCACCAACACGGGGCAAACACAGACACCTAATTAAATCCAGCATCGATGAATCCACATTAGTGTTTGGAAATTTTTCCAGAGAGAAACATTCGCCTTGAATACAATATTTCAAATGAAAATCAAATTTCAAATTATTTTTTTTTTTTGCTTAAAAGGCGCAAAGACCAACTTAGTGAAAAATATTCCATGCCGGGAATCGAACCCGGGTCATCAATATAGCGCACTGACGTTCTACCGCTAAACCACATGGAACGATACCCAGCCTGGAACCTCTCACTATTACAAGTTGGCAAGGCTACAAACGCAGCACAAGATGGAATATTTTCCGCGAGCCACCAACACGGGGCAAACACAGACACCTAATTAAATCCAGCATCGATGAATCCACATTAATGTTTGGAAATTTTTCCAGAGAGAAACATTCGCCTTGAATACAATATTTCAAATGAAAATCAAATTTCAAATTATTTTTTTTTTTTTTTTTTTGCTTAAAAGGCGGAAAGACCAACTTAGTGAAAAATATTCCATGCCGGGAATCGAACCCGGGTCATCAGTATAGCGCACTGACGTTCTACCGCTAAACCACATGGAACGATACCCAACCTGGAACCTCTCACTATTACAAGTTGGCAAGGCTACAAACGCAGCACAAGATGGGATATTTTCCGCGAGCCACCAACACGGGGCAAACACAGACACCTAATTAAATCCAGCATCGATGAATCCACATTAATGTTTGGCAATTTTTCCAGAGAGAAACATTCGCCTTGAATACAATATTTCAAATGAAAATCAAATTTCAAATTATTTTTTTTTTTTTGCTTAAAAGGCGCAAAGACCAACTTAGTGAAAAATATTTCATGCCGGGAATCGAACCCGGGTCATCAGTATAGCGCACTGACGTTCTACCGCTAAACCACATGGAACGATACCCAGCCTGGAACCTCTCACTATTATAAGTTGGCAAGGCTACAAACGCAGCACAAGATGGAATATTTTCCGCGAGCCACCAACACGGGGCAAACACAGACACCTAATTAAATCCAGCATCGATGAATCCACATTAATGTTTGGAAATTTTTCCAGAGAGAAACATTCGCCTTGAATACAATATTTCAAATGAAAATCAAATTTCAAATTATTATTATTTTTTTTTTTTTTTTTTGCTTAAAAGGCGCAAAGACCAACTTAGTGAAAAATATTCCATGCCGGGAATCGAACCCGGGTCATCAGTATAGCGCACTGACGTTCTACCGCTAAACCACATGGAACGATACCCAGCCTGGAACCTCTCACTATTACAAGTTGGCAAGGCTACAAACGCAGCACAAGATGGAATATTTTCCGCGAGCCACCAACACGGGGCAAACACAGACACCTAATTAAATCCAGCATCGATGAATCCACATTAATGTTTG
Source organism: Maratus speciosus (assembly GCA_963932465.1). Lineage (NCBI taxonomy): Eukaryota > Metazoa > Arthropoda > Arachnida > Araneae > Salticidae > Maratus > Maratus speciosus. The sequence continues at coordinate 581,571,875 of OZ010792.1, forward strand.
GCAATTTTTCCAGAGAGAAACATTCGCCTTGAATACAATATTTCAAATGAAAATCAAATTTCAAATTATTTTTTTTTTTTTTTGCTTAAAAGGCGCAAAGACCAACTTAGTGAAAAATATTTCATGCCGGGAATCGAACCCGGGTCATCAGTATAGCGCACTGACGTTCTACCGCTAAACCACATGGAACGATACCCAGCCTGGAACCTCTCACTATTATAAGTTGGCAAGGCTACAAACGCAGCACAAGATGGAATATTTTCCGCGAGCCACCAACACGGGGCAAACACAGACACCTAATTAAATCCAGCATCGATGAATCCACATTAATGTTTGGAAATTTTTCCAGAGAGAAACATTCGCCTTGAATACAATATTTCAAATGAAAATCAAATTTCAAATTATTATTATTATTTTTTTTTTTTTTTGCTTAAAAGGCGCAAAGACCAACTTAGTGAAAAATATTTCATGCCGGGAATCGAACCCGGGTCATCAGTATAGCGCACTGACGTTCTACCGCTAAACCACATGGAACGATACCCAGCCTGGAACCTCTCACTATTACAAGTTGGCAAGGCTACAAACGCAGCACAAGATGGAATATTTCCCGCGAGCCACCAACACGGGGCAAACACAGACACCTAATTAAATCCAGCATCGATGAATCCACATTAGTGTTTGGAAATTTTTCCAGAGAGAAACATTCGCCTTGAATACAATATTTCAAATGAAAATCAAATTTCAAATTATTTTTTTTTTTTGCTTAAAAGGCGCAAAGACCAACTTAGTGAAAAATATTCCATGCCGGGAATCGAACCCGGGTCATCAATATAGCGCACTGACGTTCTACCGCTAAACAACATGGAACGATACCCAGCCTGGAACCTCTCACTATTACAAGTTGGCAAGGCTACAAACGCAGCACAAGATGGAATATTTTCCGCGAGCCACCAACACGGGGCAAACACAGACACCTAATTAAATCCAGCATCGATGAATCCACATTAATGTTTGGAAATTTTTCCAGAGAGAAACATTCGCCTTGAATACAATATTTCAAATGAAAATCAAATTTCAAATTATTTTTTTTTTTTTTTTTTTTGCTTAAAAGGCGGAAAGACCAACTTAGTGAAAAATATTCCATGCCGGGAATCGAACCCGGGTCATCAGTATAGCGCACTGACGTTCTACCGCTAAACCACATGGAACGATACCCAGCCTGGAACCTCTCACTATTACAAGTTGACAAGGCTACAAACGCAGCACAAGATGGAATATTTTCCGCGAGCCACCAACACGGGGCAAACACAGACACCTAATTAAATCCAGCATCGATGAATCCACATTAATGTTTGGCAATTTTTCCAGAGAGAAACATTCGCCTTGAATACAATATTTCAAATGAAAATCAAATTTCAAATTATTTTTTTTTTTTTTTTGCTTAAAAGGCGCAAAGACCAACTTAGTGAAAAATATTTCATGCCGGGAATCGAACCCGGGTCATCAGTATAGCGCACTGACGTTCTACCGCTAAACCACATGGAACCTCTCACTATTACAAGTTGGCAAGGCTACAAACGCAGCACAAGATGGAATATTTTCCGCGAGCCACCAACACGGGGCAAACACAGACACCTAATTAAATCCAGCATCGATGAATCCACATTAATGTTTGGAAATTTTTCCAGAGAGAAACATTCGCCTTGAATACAATATTTCAAATGAAAATCAAATTTCAAATTTTTTTTTTTTTTTTTTTTTTTTTTTTTTTTTTCTTAAAAGGCGCAAAGACCAACTTAGTGAAAAATATTCCATGCCGGGAATCGAACCCGGGTCATCAGTATAGCGCACTGACGTTCTACCGCTAAACCACATGGAACGATACCCAACCTGGAACCTCTCACTATTACAAGTTGGCAAGGCTACAAACGCAGCACAAGATGGAATATTTTCCGCGAGCCACCAACACGGGGCAAACACAGACACCTAATTAAATCCAGCATCGATGAATCCACATTAATGTTTGGAAATTTTTCCGGAGAGAAACATTCGCCTTGAATACAATATTTCAAACGAAAATCAAATTTCAAATTTTTTTTTTTTTTTTTTTTTTTTGCTTAAAAGGCGCAAAGACCAACAAAGACCAACTTAGTGAAAAATATTCCATGCCGGGAATCGAACCCGGGTCATCAATATAGCGCACTGACGTTCTACCGCTAAACCACATGGAACGATACCCAGCCTGGAACCTCTCACTATTACAAGTTTGCAAGGCTACAAACGCAGCACAAGATGGAATATTTTCCGCGAGCCACCAACACGGGGCAAACACAGACATCTAATTAAATCCAGCATCGATGAATCCACATTAATGTTTGGAAATTTTTCCAGAGAGAAACATTCGCCTTGAATACAATATTTCAAATGAAAATCAAATTTCAAATTATTATTATTTTTTTTTTTTTTTTTTTGCTTAAAAGGCGCAAAGACCAACTTAGTGAAAAATATTCCATGCCGGGAATCGAACCCGGGTCATCAGTATAGCGCACTGACGTTCTACCGCTAAACCACATGGAACGATACCCAGCCTGGAACCTCTCACTATTACAAGTTGGCAAGGCTACAAACGCAGCACAAGATGGAATATTTCCCGCGAGCCACCAACACGGGGCAAACACAGACACCTAATTAAATCCAGCATCGATGAATCCACATTAGTGTTTGGAAATTTTTCCAGAGAGAAACATTCGCCTTGAATACAATATTTCAAATGAAAATCAAATTTCAAATTATTTTTTTTTTTTGCTTAAAAGGCGCAAAGACCAACTTAGTGAAAAATATTCCATGCCGGGATTCGAACCCGGGTCATCAATATAGCGCACTGACGTTCTACCGCTAAACAACATGGAACGATACCCAGCCTGGAACCTCTCACTATTACAAGTTGGCAAGGCTACAAACGCAGCACAAGATGGAATATTTTCCGCGAGCCACCAACACGGGGCAAACACAGACACCTAATTAAATCCAGCATCGATGAATCCACATTAATGTTTGGAAATTTTTTTAGAGAGAAACATTCGCCTTGAATACAATATTTCAAATGAAAATCAAATTTCAAATTATTATTTTTTTTTTTTTTGCTTAAAAGGCGGAAAGACCAACTTAGTGAAAAATATTCCATGCCGGGAATCGAACCCGGGTCATCAGTATAGCGCACTGACGTTCTACCGCTAAACCACATGGAACGATACCCAGCCTGGAACCTCTCACTATTACAAGTTGACAAGGCTACAAACGCAGCACAAGATGGAATATTTTCCGCGAGCCACCAACACGGGGCAAACACAGACACCTAATTAAATCCAGCATCGATGAATCCACATTAATGTTTGGCAATTTTTCCAGAGAGAAACATTCGCCTTGAATACAATATTTCAAATGAAAATCAAATTTCAAATTATTTTTTTTTTTTTGCTTAAAAGGCGCAAAGACCAACTTAGTGAAAAATATTTCATGCCGGGAATCGAACCCGGGTCATCAGTATAGCGCACTGACGTTCTACTGCTAAACCACATGGAACGATACCCAGCCTGGAACCTCTCACTATTACAAGTTGGCAAGGCTACAAACGCAGCACAAGATGGAATATTTTCCGCGAGCCACCAACACGGGGCAAACACAGACACCTAATTAAATCCAGCATCGATGAATCCACATTAATGTTTGGAAATTTTTCCAGAGAGAAACATTCGCCTTGAATACAATATTTCAAATGAAAATCAAATTTCAAATTATTTTTTTTTTTTTTTTTTTTTTTGCTTAAAAGGCGCAAAGACCAACTTAGTGAAAAATATTCCATGCCGGGAATCGAACCCGGGTCATCAGTACAGCGCACTGACGTTCTACCGCTAAACCACATGGAACGATACCCAGCCTGGAACCTCTCACTATTACAAGTTGGCAAGGCTACAAACGCAGCACAAGATGGAATATTTTCCGCGAGCCACCAACACGGGGCAAACACAGACACCTAATTAAATCCAGCATCGATGAATCCACATTAATGTTTGGAAATTTTTCCAGAGAGAAACATTCGCCTTGAATACAATATTTCAAATGAAAATCAAATTTCAAATTATTTTTTTTTTGCTTAAAAGGCGCAAAGACCAACTTAGTGAAAAATATTCCATGCCGGGAATCGAACCCGGGTCATCAGTATAGCGCACTGACGTTCTACCGCTAAACCACATGGAACGATACCCAGCCTGGAACCTCTCACTATTACAAGTTGGCAAGGCTAGAAAAGCAGCACAAGATGGAATATTTTCCGCGAGCCACCAACACGGGGCAAACACAGACACCTAATTAAATCCAGCATCGATGAATCCACATTAATGTTTGGAAATTTTTCCAGAGAGAAACATTCGCCTTGAATACAATATTTCAAATGAAAATCAAATTTCAAATTATTTTTTTTTTTTTTTTTTGCTTAAAAGGCGGAAAGACCAACTTAGTGAAAAATATTCCATGCCGGGAATCGAACCCGGGTCATCAGTATAGCGCACTGACGTTCTACCGCTAAACCACATGGAACGATACCCAGCCTGGAACCTCTCACTATTACAAGTTGGCAAGGCTACAAACGCAGCACAAGATGGAATATTTTCCGCGAGCCACCAACACGGGGCAAACACAGACACCTAATTAAATCCAGCATCGATGAATCCACATTAATGTTTGGAAATTTTTCCAGAGAGAAACATTCGCCTTGAATACAATATTTCAAATGAAAATCAAATTTCAAATTATTATTTTTTGCTTAAAAGGCGCAAAGACCAACTTAGTGAAAAATATTCCATGCCGGGAATCGAACCCGGGTCATCAGTATAGCGCACTGACGTTCTACCGCTAAACCACATGGAACGATACCCAGCCTGGAACCTCTCACTATTACAAGTTGGCAAGGCTACAAACGCAGCACAAGATGGAATATTTCCCGCGAGCCACCAACACGGGGCAAACACAGACACCTAATTAAATCCAGCATCGATGAATCCACATTAGTGTTTGGAAATTTTTCCAGAGAGAAACATTCGCCTTGAATACAATATTTCAAATGAAAATCAAATTTCAAATTATTTTTTTTTTTTTGCTTAAAAGGCGCAAAGACCAACTTAGTGAAAAATATTCCATGCCGGGAATCGAACCCGGGTCATCAATATAGCGCACTGACGTTCTACCGCTAAACCACATGGAACGATACCCAGCCTGGAACCTCTCACTATTACAAGTTGGCAAGGCTACAAACGCAGCACAAGATGGAATATTTTCCGCGAGCCACCAACACGGGGCAAACACAGACACCTAATTAAATCCAGCATCGATGAATCCACATTAATGTTTGGAAATTTTTCCAGAGAGAAACATTCGCCTTGAATACAATATTTCAAATGAAAATCAAATTTCAAATTATTTTTTTTTTTTTTTTTTTTTTTGCTTAAAAGGCGGAAAGACCAACTTAGTGAAAAATATTCCATGCCGGGAATCGAACCCGGGTCATCAGTATAGCGCACTGACGTTCTACCGCTAAACCACATGGAACGATACCCAGCCTGGAACCTCTCACTATTACAAGTTGGCAAGGCTACAAACGCAGCACAAGATGGAATATTTTCCGCGAGCCACCAACACGGGGCAAACACAGACACCTAATTAAATCCAGCATCGATGAATCCACATTAATGTTTGGCAATTTTTCCAGAGAGAAACATTCGCCTTGAATACAATATTTCAAATGAAAATCAAATTTCAAATTATTTTTTTTTTTTTTTGCTTAAAAGGCGCAAAGACCAACTTAGTGAAAAATATTTCATGCCGGGAATCGAACCCGGGTCATCAGTATAGCGCACTGACGTTCTACCGCTAAACCACATGGAACGATACCCAGCCTGGAACCTCTCACTATTATAAGTTGGCAAGGCTACAAACGCAGCACAAGATGGAATATTTTCCGCGAGCCACCAACACGGGGCAAACACAGACACCTAATTAAATCCAGCATCGATGAATCCACATTAATGTTTGGAAATTTTTCCAGAGAGAAACATTCGCCTTGAATACAATATTTCAAATGAAAATCAAATTTCAAATTATTATTATTTTTTTTTTTTTTTTTTTTTGCTTAAAAGGCGCAAAGACCAACTTAGTGAAAAATATTCCATGCCGGGAATCGAACCCGGGTCATCAGTATAGCGCACTGACGTTCTACCGCTAAACCACATGGAACGATACCCAGCCTGGAACCTCTCACTATTACAAGTTGGCAAGGCTACAAACGCAGCACAAGATGCAATATTTTCCGCGAGCCACCAACACGGGGCAAACACAGACACCTAATTAAATCCAGCATCGATGAATCCACATTAATGTTTGGAAATTTTTCCAGAGAGAAACATTCGCCTTGAATACAATATTTCAAATGAAAATCAAATTTCAAATTATTTTTTTTTTTGCTTAAAAGGCGCAAAGACCAACTTAGTGAAAAATATTCCATGCCGGGAATCGAACCCGGGTCATCAGTATAGCGCACTGACGTTCTACCGCTAAACCACATGGAACGATACCCAGCCTGGAACCTCTCACTATTACAAGTTGGCAAGGCTACAAACGCAGCACAAGATGGAATATTTCCCGCGAGCCACCAACACGGGGCAAACACAGACACCTAATTAAATCCAGCATCGATGAATCCACATTAGTGTTTGGAAATTTTTCCAGAGAGAAACATTCGCCTTGAATACAATATTTCAAATGAAAATCAAATTTCAAATTATTTTTTTTTTTTGCTTAAAAGGCGCAAAGACCAACTTAGTGAAAAATATTCCATGCCGGGAATCGAACCCGGGTCATCAATATAGCGCACTGACGTTCTACCGCTAAACCACATGGAACGATACCCAGCCTGGAACCTCTCACTATTACAAGTTGGCAAGGCTACAAACGCAGCACAAGATGGAATATTTTCCGCGAGCCACCAACACGGGGCAAACACAGACACCTAATTAAATCCAGCATCGATGAATCCACATTAATGTTTGGAAATTTTTCCAGAGAGAAACATTCGCCTTGAATACAATATTTCAAATGAAAATCAAATTTCAAATTATTTTTTTTTTTTTTTTTTTGCTTAAAAGGCGGAAAGACCAACTTAGTGAAAAATATTCCATGCCGGGAATCGAACCCGGGTCATCAGTATAGCGCACTGACGTTCTACCGCTAAACCACATGGAACGATACCCAGCCTGGAACCTCTCACTATTACAAGTTGGCAAGGCTACAAACGCAGCACAAGATGGGATATTTTCCGCGAGCCACCAACACGGGGCAAACACAGACACCTAATTAAATCCAGCATCGATGAATCCACATTAATGTTTGGCAATTTTTCCAGAGAGAAACATTCGCCTTGAATACAATATTTCAAATGAAAATCAAATTTCAAATTATTTTTTTTTTTTTTGCTTAAAAGGCGCAAAGACCAACTTAGTGAAAAATATTTCATGCCGGGAATCGAACCCGGGTCATCAGTATAGCGCACTGACGTTCTACCGCTAAACCACATGGAACGATACCCAGCCTGGAACCTCTCACTATTATAAGTTGGCAAGGCTACAAACGCAGCACAAGATGGAATATTTTCCGCGAGCCACCAACACGGGGCAAACACAGACACCTAATTAAATCCAGCATCGATGAATCCACATTAATGTTTGGAAATTTTTCCAGAGAGAAACATTCGCCTTGAATACAATATTTCAAATGAAAATCAAATTTCAAATTATTATTATTTTTTTTTTTTTTTTTGCTTAAAAGGCGCAAAGACCAACTTAGTGAAAAATATTCCATGCCGGGAATCGAACCCGGGTCATCAGTATAGCGCACTGACGTTCTACCGCTAAACCACATGGAACGATACCCAGCCTGGAACCTCTAACTATTACAAGTTGGCAAGGCTACAAACGCAGCACAAGATGGAATATTTTCCGCGAGCCACCAACACGGGGCAAACACAGACACCTAATTAAATCCAGCATCGATGAATCCACATTAATGTTTGGCAATTTTTCCAGAGAGAAACATTCGCCTTGAATACAATATTTCAAATGAAAATCAAATTTCAAATTATTTTTTTTTTTTTTGCTTAAAAGGCGCAAAGACCAACTTAGTGAAAAATATTTCATGCCGGGAATCGAACCCGGGTCATCAGTATAGCGCACTGACGTTCTACCGCTAAACCACATGGAACGATACCCAGCCTGGAACCTCTCACTATTATAAGTTGGCAAGGCTACAAACGCAGCACAAGATGGAATATTTTCCGCGAGCCACCAACACGGGGCAAACACAGACACCTAATTAAATCCAGCATCGATGAATCCACATTAATGTTTGGAAATTTTTCCAGAGAGAAACATTCGCCTTGAATACAATATTTCAAATGAAAATCAAATTTCAAATTATTATTATTATTTTTTTTTTTTTTGCTTAAAAGGCGCAAAGACCAACTTAGTGAAAAATATTCCATGCCGGGAATCGAACCCGGGTCATCAGTATAGCGCACTGACGTTCTACCGCTAAACCACATGGAACGATACCCAGCCTGGAACCTCTCACTATTACAAGTTGGCAAGGCTACAAACGCAGCACAAGATGCAATATTTTCCGCGAGCCACCAACACGGGGCAAACACAGACACCTAATTAAATCCAGCATCGATGAATCCACATTAATGTTTGGAAATTTTTCCAGAGAGAAACATTCGCCTTGAATACAATATTTCAAATGAAAATCAAATTTCAAATTATTTTTTTTTTTGCTTAAAAGGCGCAAAGACCAACTTAGTGAAAAATATTCCATGCCGGGAATCGAACCCGGGTCATCAGTATAGCGCACTGACGTTCTACCGCTAAACCACATGGAACGATACCCAGCCTGGAACCTCTCACTATTACAAGTTGGCAAGGCTACAAACGCAGCACAAGATGGAATATTTCCCGCGAGCCACCAACACGGGGCAAACACAGACACCTAATTAAATCCAGCATCGATGAATCCACATTAGTGTTTGGAAATTTTTCCAGAGAGAAACATTCGCCTTGAATACAATATTTCAAATGAAAATCAAATTTCAAATTATTTTTTTTTTTTGCTTAAAAGGCGCAAAGACCAACTTAGTGAAAAATATTCCATGCCGGGATTCGAACCCGGGTCATCAATATAGCGCACTGACGTTCTACCGCTAAACAACATGGAACGATACCCAGCCTGGAACCTCTCACTATTACAAGTTGGCAAGGCTACAAACGCAGCACAAGATGGAATATTTTCCGCGAGCCACCAACACGGGGCAAACACAGACACCTAATTAAATCCAGCATCGATGAATCCACATTAATGTTTGGAAATTTTTTTAGAGAGAAACATTCGCCTTGAATACAATATTTCAAATGAAAATCAAATTTCAAATTATTTTTTTTTTTTTTTTTTGCTTAAAAGGCGGAAAGACCAACTTAGTGAAAAATATTCCATGCCGGGAATCGAACCCGGGTCATCAGTATAGCGCACTGACGTTCTACCGCTAAACCACATGGAACGATACCCAGCCTGGAACCTCTCACTATTACAAGTTGACAAGGCTACAAACGCAGCACAAGATGGAATATTTTCCGCGAGCCACCAACACGGGGCAAACACAGACACCTAATTAAATCCAGCATCGATGAATCCACATTAATGTTTGGCAATTTTTCCAGAGAGAAACATTCGCCTTGAATACAATATTTCAAATGAAAATCAAATTTCAAATTATTTTTTTTTTTTTTTGCTTAAAAGGCGCAAAGACCAACTTAGTGAAAAATATTTCATGCCGGGAATCGAACCCGGGTCATCAGTATAGCGCACTGACGTTCTACTGCTAAACCACATGGAACGATACCCAGCCTGGAACCTCTCACTATTACAAGTTGGCAAGGCTACAAACGCAGCACAAGATGGAATATTTTCCGCGAGCCACCAACACGGGGCAAACACAGACACCTAATTAAATCCAGCATCGATGAATCCACATTAATGTTTGGAAATTTTTCCAGAGAGAAACATTCGCCTTGAATACAATATTTCAAATGAAAATCAAATTTCAAATTATTTTTTTTTTTTTTTTTTTTTTTGCTTAAAAGGCGCAAAGACCAACTTAGTGAAAAATATTCCATGCCGGGAATCGAACCCGGGTCATCAGTACAGCGCACTGACGTTCTACCGCTAAACCACATGGAACGATACCCAGCCTGGAACCTCTCACTATTACAAGTTGGCAAGGCTACAAACGCAGCACAAGATGGAATATTTTCCGCGAGCCACCAACACGGGGCAAACACAGACACCTAATTAAATCCAGCATCGATGAATCCACATTAATGTTTGGAAATTTTTCCAGAGAGAAACATTCGCCTTGAATACAATATTTCAAATGAAAATCAAATTTCAAATTATTTTTTTTTTTGCTTAAAAGGCGCAAAGACCAACTTAGTGAAAAATATTCCATGCCGGGAATCGAACCCGGGTCATCAGTATAGCGCACTGACGTTCTACCGCTAAACCACATGGAACGATACCCAGCCTGGAACCTCTCACTATTACAAGTTGGCAAGGCTAGAAAAGCAGCACAAGATGGAATATTTTCCGCGAGCCACCAACACGGGGCAAACACAGACACCTAATTAAATCCAGCATCGATGAATCCACATTAATGTTTGGAAATTTTTCCAGAGAGAAACATTCGCCTTGAATACAATATTTCAAATGAAAATCAAATTTCAAATTATTATTATTTTTTTTTTGCTTAAAAGGCGCAAAGACCAACTTAGTGAAAAATATTCCATGCAGGGAATCGAACCCGGGTTATCAGTATAGCGCACTGACGTTCTACCGCTAAACCACATGGAACGATACCCAGCCTGGAACCTCTCACTATTACAAGTTGGCAAGGCTACAAACGCAGCACAAGATGGAATATTTTCCGCGAGCCACCAACACGGGGCAAACACAGACACCTAATTAAATCCAGCATCGATGAATCCACATTAATGTTTGGAAATTTTTCCAGAGAGAAACATTCGCCTTGAATACAATATTTCAAATGAAAATCAAATTTCAAATTATTTTTTTTTTTTTTTTTTGCTTAAAAGGCGGAAAGACCAACTTAGTGAAAAATATTCCATGCCGGGAATCGAACCCGGGTCATCAGTATAGCGCACTGACGTTCTACCGCTAAACCACATGGAACGATACCCAGCCTGGAACCTCTCACTATTACAAGTTGGCAAGGCTACAAACGCAGCACAAGATGGAATATTTTCCGCGAGCCACCAACACGGGGCAAACACAGACACCTAATTAAATCCAGCATCGATGAATCCACATTAATGTTTGGAAATTTTTCCAGAGAGAAACATTCGCCTTGAATACAATATTTCAAATGAAAATCAAATTTCAAATTATTATTTTTTGCTTAAAAGGCGCAAAGACCAACTTAGTGAAAAATATTCCATGCCGGGAATCGAACCCGGGTCATCAGTATAGCGCACTGACGTTCTACCGCTAAACCACATGGAACGATACCCAGCCTGGAACCTCTCACTATTACAAGTTGGCAAGGCTACAAACGCAGCACAAGATGGAATATTTCCCGCGAGCCACCAACACGGGGCAAACACAGACACCTAATTAAATCCAGCATCGATGAATCCACATTAGTGTTTGGAAATTTTTCCAGAGAGAAACATTCGCCTTGAATACAATATTTCAAATGAAAATCAAATTTCAAATTATTTTTTTTTTTTGCTTAAAAGGCGCAAAGACCAACTTAGTGAAAAATATTCCATGCCGGGAATCGAACCCGGGTCATCAATATAGCGCACTGACGTTCTACCGCTAAACCACATGGAACGATACCCAGCCTGGAACCTCTCACTATTACAAGTTGGCAAGGCTACAAACGCAGCACAAGATGGAATATTTTCCGCGAGCCACCAACACGGGGCAAACACAGACACCTAATTAAATCCAGCATCGATGAATCCACATTAATGTTTGGAAATTTTTCCAGAGAGAAACATTCGCCTTGAATACAATATTTCAAATGAAAATCAAATTTCAAATTATTTTTTTTTTTTTTTTTTTTTTTGCTTAAAAGGCGGAAAGACCAACTTAGTGAAAAATATTCCATGCCGGGAATCGAACCCGGGTCATCAGTATAGCGCACTGACGTTCTACCGCTAAACCACATGGAACGATACCCAGCCTGGAACCTCTCACTATTACAAGTTGGCAAGGCTACAAACGCAGCACAAGATGGAATATTTTCCGCGAGCCACCAACACGGGGCAAACACAGACACCTAATTAAATCCAGCATCGATGAATCCACATTAATGTTTGGCAATTTTTCCAGAGAGAAACATTCGCCTTGAATACAATATTTCAAATGAAAATCAAATTTCAAATTATTTTTTTTTTTTTTTGCTTAAAAGGCGCAAAGACCAACTTAGTGAAAAATATTTCATGCCGGGAATCGAACCCGGGTCATCAGTATAGCGCACTGACGTTCTACCGCTAAACCACATGGAACGATACCCAGCCTGGAACCTCTCACTATTATAAGTTGGCAAGGCTACAAACGCAGCACAAGATGGAATATTTTCCGCGAGCCACCAACACGGGGCAAACACAGACACCTAATTAAATCCAGCATCGATGAATCCACATTAATGTTTGGAAATTTTTCCAGAGAGAAACATTCGCCTTGAATACAATATTTCAAATGAAAATCAAATTTCAAATTATTATTATTTTTTTTTTTTTTTTTTTGCTTAAAAGGCGCAAAGACCAACTTAGTGAAAAATATTCCATGCCGGGAATCGAACCCGGGTCATCAGTATAGCGCACTGACGTTCTACCGCTAAACCACATGGAACGATACCCAGCCTGGAACCTCTCACTATTACAAGTTGGCAAGGCTACAAACGCAGCACAAGATGCAATATTTTCCGCGAGCCACCAACACGGGGCAAACACAGACACCTAATTAAATCCAGCATCGATGAATCCACATTAATGTTTGGAAATTTTTCCAGAGAGAAACATTCGCCTTGAATACAATATTTCAAATGAAAATCAAATTTCAAATTATTTTTTTTTTTTGCTTAAAAGGCGCAAAGACCAACTTAGTGAAAAATATTCCATGCCGGGAATCGAACCCGGGTCATCAGTATAGCGCACTGACGTTCTACCGCTAAACCACATGGAACGATACCCAGCCTGGAACCTCTCACTATTACAAGTTGGCAAGGCTACAAACGCAGCACAAGATGGAATATTTCCCGCGAGCCACCAACACGGGGCAAACACAGACACCTAATTAAATCCAGCATCGATGAATCCACATTAGTGTTTGGAAATTTTTCCAGAGAGAAACATTCGCCTTGAATACAATATTTCAAATGAAAATCAAATTTCAAATTATTTTTTTTTTTTTGCTTAAAAGGCGCAAAGACCAACTTAGTGAAAAATATTCCATGCCGGGAATCGAACCCGGGTCATCAATATAGCGCACTGACGTTCTACCGCTAAACCACATGGAACGATACCCAGCCTGGAACCTCTCACTATTACAAGTTGGCAAGGCTACAAACGCAGCACAAGATGGAATATTTTCCGCGAGCCACCAACACGGGGCAAACACAGACACCTAATTAAATCCAGCATCGATGAATCCACATTAATGTTTGGAAATTTTTCCAGAGAGAAACATTCGCCTTGAATACAATATTTCAAATGAAAATCAAATTTCAAATTATTTTTTTTTTTTTTTTTTTGCTTAAAAGGCGGAAAGACCAACTTAGTGAAAAATATTCCATGCCGGGAATCGAACCCGGGTCATCAGTATAGCGCACTGACGTTCTACCGCTAAACCACATGGAACGATACCCAGCCTGGAACCTCTCACTATTACAAGTTGGCAAGGCTACAAACGCAGCACAAGATGGGATATTTTCCGCGAGCCACCAACACGGGGCAAACACAGACACCTAATTAAATCCAGCATCGATGAATCCACATTAATGTTTGGCAATTTTTCCAGAGAGAAACATTCGCCTTGAATACAATATTTCAAATGAAAATCAAATTTCAAATTATTTTTTTTTTTTTTGCTTAAAAGGCGCAAAGACCAACTTAGTGAAAAATATTTCATGCCGGGAATCGAACCCGGGTCATCAGTATAGCGCACTGACGTTCTACCGCTAAACCACATGGAACGATACCCAGCCTGGAACCTCTCACTATTATAAGTTGGCAAGGCTACAAACGCAGCACAAGATGGAATATTTTCCGCGAGCCACCAACACGGGGCAAACACAGACACCTAATTAAATCCAGCATCGATGAATCCACATTAATGTTTGGAAATTTTTCCAGAGAGAAACATTCGCCTTGAATACAATATTTCAAATGAAAATCAAATTTCAAATTATTATTATTTTTTTTTTTTTTTTTGCTTAAAAGGCGCAAAGACCAACTTAGTGAAAAATATTCCATGCCGGGAATCGAACCCGGGTCATCAGTATAGCGCACTGACGTTCTACCGCTAAACCACATGGAACGATACCCAGCCTGGAACCTCTCACTATTACAAGTTGGCAAGGCTACAAACGCAGCACAAGATGGAATATTTTCCGCGAGCCACCAACACGGGGCAAACACAGACACCTAATTAAATCCAGCATCGATGAATCCACATTAATGTTTGGCAATTTTCCCAGAGAGAAACATTCGCCTTGAATACAATATTTCAAATGAAAATCAAATTTCAAATTATTTTTTTTTTTTTTTGCTTAAAAGGCGCAAAGACCAACTTAGTGAAAAATATTTCATGCCGGGAATCGAACCCGGGTCATCAGTATAGCGCACTGACGTTCTACCGCTAAACCACATGGAACGATACCCAGCCTGGAACCTCTCACTATTATAAGTTGGCAAGGCTACAAACGCAGCACAAGATGGAATATTTTCCGCGAGCCACCAACACGGGGCAAACACAGACACCTAATTAAATCCAGCATCGATGAATCCACATTAATGTTTGGAAATTTTTCCAGAGAGAAACATTCGCCTTGAATACAATATTTCAAATGAAAATCAAATTTCAAATTATTATTATTATTTTTTTTTTTTTTTTTGCTTAAAAGGCGCAAAGACCAACTTAGTGAAAAATATTCCATGCCGGGAATCGAACCCGGGTCATCAGTATAGCGCACTGACGTTCTACCGCTAAACCACATGGAACGATACCCAGCCTGGAACCTCTCACTATTACAAGTTGGCAAGGCTACAAACGCAGCACAAGATGCAATATTTTCCGCGAGCCACCAACACGGGGCAAACACAGACACCTAATTAAATCCAGCATCGATGAATCCACATTAATGTTTGGAAATTTTTCCAGAGAGAAACATTCGCCTTGAATACAATATTTCAAATGAAAATCAAATTTCAAATTATTTTTTTTTTTGCTTAAAAGGCGCAAAGACCAACTTAGTGAAAAATATTCCATGCCGGGAATCGAACCCGGGTCATCAGTATAGCGCACTGACGTTCTACCGCTAAACCACATGGAACGATACCCAGCCTGGAACCTCTCACTATTACAAGTTGGCAAGGCTACAAACGCAGCACAAGATGGAATATTTCCCGCGAGCCACCAACACGGGGCAAACACAGACACCTAATTAAATCCAGCATCGATGAATCCACATTAGTGTTTGGAAATTTTTCCAGAGAGAAACATTCGCCTTGAATACAATATTTCAAATGAAAATCAAATTTCAAATTATTTTTTTTTTTTGCTTAAAAGGCGCAAAGACCAACTTAGTGAAAAATATTCCATGCCGGGAATCGAACCCGGGTCATCAATATAGCGCACTGACGTTCTACCGCTAAACCACATGGAACGATACCCAGCCTGGAACCTCTCACTATTACAAGTTGGCAAGGCTACAAACGCAGCACAAGATGGAATATTTTCCGCGAGCCACCAACACGGGGCAAACACAGACACCTAATTAAATCCAGCATCGATGAATCCACATTAATGTTTGGAAATTTTTCCAGAGAGAAACATTCGCCTTGAATACAATATTTCAAATGAAAATCAAATTTCAAATTATTTTTTTTTTTTTTTTTTTTGCTTAAAAGGCGGAAAGACCAACTTAGTGAAAAATATTCCATGCCGGGAATCGAACCCGGGTCATCAGTATAGCGCACTGACGTTCTACCGCTAAACCACATGGAACGATACCCAGCCTGGAACCTCTCACTATTACAAGTTGGCAAGGCTACAAACGCAGCACAAGATGGGATATTTTCCGCGAGCCACCAACACGGGGCAAACACAGACACCTAATTA